>JARBWK010000012.1:7610411-8067911 GCA_030556195.1 Anolis apletophallus
TTGTTGGTAATGAGAGTTCAATATGCCAAGTTTGGTTCAATTCCACTGTTGCAAGAGTCCGGGATGCTCTTTATTTGCGTGTTGACTATAAATCCCAGAAACTGTAACTCCCAAATGCCAAGGTCTATTTTTCCTAAACTCCATCTGTGTTCACATTTAAACATATTGAGTATTCATGCCAAGTTTGATCCTGATCCAACATTGTTTCAGTCCACAGTGCTTTCTAGATATAGGTGAACTACAACTCCAAAACTCAAGGTCAATGCCCACCAAACTCTTAATTTATTTATTTATTTACGGCATTTTACCCCGTTCTTCTCAACCCCCGAGGGGGGACTCAGAGCGGCTTCCAAAAGGCACAATTTGATGCCTACATCACAATCGCAGTATAAAAACACAATATAAAACCCTCCAGCATTTGACACTAAAATACATTAAAATACAATTATATTCACACATCCTATGCATTCACCTATGTTAAAAACAGTGTTCCATCCATAAAAGCATTGAGCCCTATTCACCAACTTTTCATTAAACTACTAAAGTGCTGTCCTGTGCTACTATGCGAACGCCTGGTCCCACATCCAGGCTTTCACTTTTTTCCTAAATGTCAGGAGGGATGGAATTGATCGTATGTCACTAGGCAGCGCATTCCACAGACGGGGAGCCACCACCGAGAAGGCCCTCTCCCTCGTCCCCACCAGCCGCACCTGGGAAGCCGGCGGGAGCGAGAGCAGGGCCTCCCCGGATGATCTTAAAGTACGAGGTGGGACGTAGCGGCAGATGCATTCGGACAAGTAAGCTGGGCCAGAACCGTATAGAGCTTTAAAGGTCAAAACCAGCACTTTGAATTGAGGCCGGATTGGACCGGCAGCCAGTGGAGCCGACACAACAGGGGGGTGGTAGCTCCAGTTAGTAGTCTGGCTGCCGCCCTTTGGACTAGTTGTAATTTCCGAATTGTCTTCAAAGGCAGCCCCACATAGAGCGCGTTGCAGTAATCTATTCGGGATGTGACCAGAGCGTGGACGACCGTAGCCAGATCAGACTTCCCAAGGTACGGGCACAGCTGGCGCATGAGTCTTAACTGCAAAAGCTCCCCCGGCCACCGCTGAGACCTGGGGTTCTGGACTCAGTGATGAATCCAGGATCACTCCCAAGCTGCAAACCTGCATCTATAGTATTTTCTCTTGGTTATGGGAATTCTGTGTGGGAAGTTTGATTCCATTCCGTCATTGGTGGAGTTCAGAGTGCTCTTTGATTGCGGATGAACTATAACTCTATGTTGTGTTCATCGAAACAGGTCCATGTTTCACACCGAGTGTACAAATACATTTCAAAACATATTAACTATATATGTTACTGTGTTAGAGTGTCATTTTGGTTGGTGGTGTGCCCCAGGATTTTGTAAATGTATAAAGTGTGCCGCGGCTCAAAAAAGGTTGGGAAACACTGGTCTACATGACAGCCCCTTAAATTTATTGATGGTCTCTGATGATTCCTTACCCATTAGGCAAGGGAAAAGCCTGTAGGAGTAGGCCTACAAAGTTTGGCCTCCATTTTGAGTGAGTGCAGCCATCTTGGGAGCATATTTTCTGAAGGGGGTGTGGTTAGTAGGCTCTAGGACAGGGGTGCTCACACTTTTTCAGCATGGGAGCTACTGATTAAAAAACCAAGTCCCAAAGATCACCTACCCTGAAATGTAAAACATATAACTATTGTCTTATTTATTTATATTTATTATTCATTTTTATGTACCGCTCCTTCCAGCAGGCTCGGGGCAGTTTACGTAAAATGAAGTTCAACATTTCAATTTAATAACAACAATATAAAACAGCATTAAAATACATCCAACCACCCCATTTCTCCCACATTTCCATATTCCCCAACATATACAGTATTTCTCAAGGAACAAAGCAAGCAGAGAGGCTTTGGAGCTAAAAGGCCATTTTTAAACATTAAAAATAAACAAAGAGACATGCCACAGAACAATCAAGCACCCACCCCAAAGTAAAAAGACCGACCTTTGAGATGCGGTAAGGAAATGACCCCAAAGCGTCCTTCTTCTCCTCCTCTGTCATTGCTCCTATTTCCACGCCGCCAGCATGTGTGCCGCCTCCAAGAGCTCACGAGAAGTCCGAGATGCAGAATGGGTGCTTCTGCGCATGCGCGCGGGGCCAGCCTTGCAGCATGTCATCCAGGCCCGCCCCCTTTGGTCTCCTACGACTCTGAATGGCTGGAGAAGGACGGAGGGAGGAGGAGGAATCCAAAAGAGGGGGCCCCTTCTGCCTCTTGGACGCTGGAGCTTTGGAGGCGGCGCGCGAGCAGGGAGCGGGGAGGAGCAACGACGGAGGACTTCTTTGCAGCGTGCAGGGGCGCGTGAAGAGGACCAACAGCAAAAAACCTGGTCAGGGCCTCAAGATCACCAGGATGAGGCCCAAAGATCACCCTGGTGATCCCGATCACCATTCTGAGCACCCCTGCTCTAGGAGGAAAGGAGAAATGCCTAGGGTTGGTAGAGGGAGAGTTGGAGGAGCCAAATTTTGTTACAGACAAAAACAATGCTCTGCTTATGGGGAGTTTTGAAATCCGACAAGCTCAGTTCTGGCCTGACTGTCAGAGGGAAAGGGTAGTTGAACATTAGCTGGGCGTAGTGACAGAAGAACTAACTGTGAGCTCTTAGAAGAATAAGACTTAGTTAGTTAGACAGAAGAAGCCTGAAGAGGCAGGTTGCTAACAAGATAGGTTAGTTAGCGTGTTTACCTCATAGCTATTAGAATTAATAGTGTGAGTGGAAGTAGCCAGATAAGTCCTGTGGTAGATTATCTGTTGCTAGTTTTAGGAAATACTAATCAGAGGGCGTACCCTGATAGTATCCTGTGTGAGGAGAGAAAGGAGAATCTTTACTGTAAATAAGATTTGTACCATTGTTTAGAACAGGGCTGTCCAACTTCTTCCGAGCCAAGGGCCGGAAGAAATGTCACTGGTCACCTGGGGGGCCGTAGGTGATCAGTGAGCAGGGGGTGGGGCCGCTTGCAGGGGGCGGGGCAAGGGCGGGCCGCTCACTCATGTAGCCCCTCCTCCTCCCCGGGCGTGCCGCTGCTCGGATCCCGAGCGGCGGCGTGAGCGGGGAGAAGGAGGAGGGGCTACAGAGGAAGAAGGCAGCCAGCCACCTCCTTTCTCCGAAGCCTCTCCCTTGTCCCCCCGGGCGCGCCACTGCTCGGTTCCCGGGCGGTGGCGCGAGCGGGGGGAAAGAGGAACGGGCTACGGAGGAAGAAGGCAGCTGGATCCCCCGCCCTTCCTCGCAGTAGGCGGCGCCAAGGGCGGCGCGTCACGCTAGGCCTCTGACGCTCCGCCCTTGGCGCCGCCTACTGCTCCTTTTCGGCGGTTCCCCCTCCCTAGGAAGGGCGGCGCGGAGAGAGGGACGGAGGGGGCGGTGCAGGGAGGAGGAGCTGGCTCCTTTCCTTCTCCCTGCCCCGCCTCCCCCACTGGCCGCCATTTTTTAAAATAAAAAAATTAAAAAAAAAATTTTCAGGAGGGTAGCGGGGGGCGTGTCCAACATTCTAAGGCAGCAGACAGAGGGGATTGGTTGCCACTGAGGGAGTATTTGCATAAAGGACTCTGATTGGCCACCATCAACATTCCGTCCCCACTTGGCTCTGTCTAAACAAAATGGATTCCTGTTTTACATTAAGGTTGGTGGCAGATTCGTTGGGGTTCACCAAAATACCCCTGAATTAACCCTCCATATTTTATAATTGGTGGTCAGCGTCGGTTTAAAAGTACCCCCTGATCAAACTCCATTCGTTATATTGGTGGCAGCGGTGGGATTTCACAAGAAAAGGACTGCCCTGCCGAGGTTGTAAAAGATTGGTATCGTTATAGTCTCCTATTCAAGTACCAACTAAGCCTGATCCTGCTTAGCTTTCAAAATCAGATGAGATCTGGTAACTTTAGGGCAGTGTTTCCCAACCAGTGTGCCAGGGCACACTAGTGTGCCGTGAGCGATCATCAGGTGTGCCGTGGGAAATGGGAACTTCCAGGAGGGGAGGGGGGACAGTCTAGTGTGTTGAAGTATAAAAACCCTAAGAAACCTACCTCAATAAAGGCACAAAATTACAAACACCCCCCTCCCCAGCCGTTGTCTACTTGGTCTCTCCCTTTCCATGCATTGGGAAGGCCCGCCTCCCTTTCCCCAAGTAGAGACCTCCTCTTGCCTCCTGGGGGTTCTGTGTGGGAAGTTTGGCCCAGTTCTATCATTGGTGGGGTTCAGAATGCTCTTTGATTGTAGAGGAACTATAAATCCCAGCAACTACAACTCCCAAATGTCAAGGTCTATTTCCCCTGAACTCCATCTGCGTTCATATTTGGGCATATTGAGTATTCATGCCAAGTTTGGTCCTGATCCAACATTGTTTGAGTCCACAGTGCTCTCTGGATACAGGTGAACTACAACTCCAAAGCTCAAGGTCAATGCCCACCAAACTCTTATAGCATTTTCTCTGGGTTATGGGAGTTCTGTGTGGGAAGTTTGTGTCTTTCTGCCATTCCTGCCAGGATATCTTATGTTGTGTTCATCGAAACAGGTTCAGGTTTCACACTGAGTGTATAAATACTTTAAAAAAACATATTAACTATATGTATGACTGTGTTAGAGTGTCATTTTGTGTCATTTTGGTTGGTGGTGTGCCCCAGGATTTTGCAAATGTAAAAAGTGTGCCGCGGCTCAAAAAAGGTTGAAAAACACTGCTTTAGGGTATTTAGGCTGCCCTTCTTGTATTTCTAGATGCATACAATCATCAACATATAGAAAAGCTACATTTGGGCTGCAGCTTCCAGAACCACTCCGGGCCTATCCAAACAGTACCTTTATTTCAGGAGCTCCCAGCTCAAATGACGGGTGGCCAAATGCCATCCCCTGAAAATACGGGAGGAACCACTACAAAGAGCTAAAAATGCGAGATTTTCAGTTGCAGGAATATTCTGGTCCTTGGAGCCCTGAGCCTTTGAAGGGAGGCAAAAAGCAATCCCCCGGGAAAGATAGACCACGTCCTTGCCCTTTCACAAGGCATTGATAGCCTATTCTGCATGATCTAACATCTGAAAATAAATACTGAGCACTGCCTGTAGGGCTTAGGTCTAATCTATGTAAATAACTATACCTGCCCATATTAGCCTACTTGAGTCTTAGGATGCCTTTACACTGCATAAATAGTGCAGCTTTTTTTTTTTTTAAAAAAATATTATTTTAAATAGGTAATACAGACCGTATACATTGCAGACATATACACATACAGACACCCGCCACCCACAGTATATATATTATCAGTAGTATCATAACTAATATATTAGTATTACTATATTATTATAATATAGTATTACTAGCTGTATCCGGCACGCGTTGCGGTGCCCTATTTAGGAGATGCGAGAAAGTCTGAGTATGTAAGGGTTGGAATTGATGTTACTTATGGTCTTGGTGGGGTCATGGCTGTGTCGTTGTGGGTTGTTCTGGTGGGTGGGATGTTGAAGTCCTGTGGAGTTGTCGGTGTGTGGTGTTGCTGGCGTTCTGCAGAGCTTGTGGCTATACAATGTTTTTTGTCTTTCCGTCTGCTGTGTTGATGTAGAGGTTCTGTAGTTTCCCAACTCTGGAGCACGCTACGTGGAGTTGTCCGTGGGAGAAGCATTCTGTGTCAAGGTCTGTGTCACAGATTTGTAGTGTTTGTCCTTGAGCCTTGTTTATGGTGATGGTAAAGGCTAGTGTAGTGCAGTGTCTTTCTCTTCTGGCGTTTGTTCTGCCCTTTTTTGTGTGATGTATGTAGAGTTGCGAGTTTGTCGTCCGATGCTGTTCTTTTTAGGAGGCATGGCTTGTCTTTTGGGTCAGCTTATGCCTGTGTGGAAGGAAGGAATGGCATACAAATGGGTTGAGCAGTAGACGCAAGATTGTGTTATGTGCGTATTGTGTTGTGTGTAGGTATTACTTTTGTGTTATTCTGGGGGTATGTGTTTGTCAGTGGTGCCTGTGTCCCTGGTGCCCTATTTGTCTCTATCCTAGATCTTTGCCTTGACAGTTTAACCCTCAAACACCAACTGTCTAAACTGAAATCACTCAGCATTCTAATCTAGCCTTGGCTGGCTTTGGCCACCGTTACTATGGTAAGTGATGTTGGCCAATGGGTTTCGCTGGCGGCCGCAGAGGATGCTGGAAAATGTAGTTTTTTTTATTGTTGTTTTGGGGGCCTTCTAGGTTTGGGGGGAAAAGTTTTTTTGCTAAAATCCTTCCTTGCCTGAGGCCTATTTTTGTTGCCAAATTTGGTGTCTCTGCCTTGTAAGGTTTCTCTGCCTAGGATGGTCGTTCAATGACGACTCTTCCTTTATATATATAGATTAGTATTGTATTGTATTACATTATTATTAATAATGATATTGAATGTAAAACAACAATGGGAATGGTATTTTAAGTCAAACCACGGAGGACAGGACAGCCACAGTTAATCCTCTGTACTCTTACTTTGATAGCAGTTTTAAAAATTTCTCAGGTAGATCTTTCCCCGCTCACCAATTTTCCTCGTTCAGTTGCTGAAAACTGACTTCAGAACAGTATGGAAGAAGTGGGAACAATGGAAGACTGATCAATTACATTTATGTACAAGGGCGGGTCAATAAGTCCGTGACTTTTTGAATGAAAAACAGGTTTTTGGATAAAAAATCATTTTATTTTTCAACGTCGTCTCCTTTGAGCTCTATACACTTTGTCCAACGTTTCTCCAAATTTTTATCCCTTCCAAAAATAAGATTTGTCGAGGTATTTGTTTGTGAGGTGATTTCATTGTTGGAGTCATATCTCTTTCCGCCGAGCCATTTCTTCAGGTTTGGAAACAAGAAATAGTCACTTGGGGCTAAATCCGGAGAATAGGATGGATGAGGGAGCAATTCATATCCCAATTCATGGATTGTTGCCATGGAAACTGCACATGTGTGCACTCTTGCATTGTCCTGGTGCAAAAGAACTTTTTTCTGGGGCAGCTGCAGTTGGATTTTTTTTCAAATCCTCATTAAATAGACCCAATAAGTTGGCATAATACTCGCCATTGATTGTTTTACCCTTTTGAAGGTAGTCAATGTGGATTATACCGCGTGCATCCCAAAAACGGCCGCCATGACTTTATTGGCTGACAAGCCCACCTTGGCCTTCTTTGGCGCCGATTCACCCCGAGAAACCCACTGTTTTGACTGCTGTTTGGTCTCTGGTGTGTTGTGGTGGATCCACGTTTCATCCACAGTTACGAAACGGCGCAAAACCCCGTCCATATTGCGGTTAAACAACGCCAAACACTCCTTTGAAATTGTCACACGATTGCGTTTGTGGTCAATTGTGAGCAAATGCAGCACCCATCTTGCGGAAAGCTTTCTCATACCCAAGTGATTATTTAAAATTGAAACCACTGAGCCACGTGAGATGCCAATGGCTTCCACAATCTCTCGCACTTTCAATCTCCGATCGGCCAACACCATATCGTGAATTTTTTCAATTGTTTTGGGTGTAGAGACCTCAACTGGGCGTCCAGAACGTTCGGCATCTTCCGTGCTTGTACGGCCACAACAAAATTCAGTACATCACTTTTTTACCCTTGAAATTGATGGTGCAGAGTCCCCATCGTATTTATCAAGCTTAGCCTTGGTTTGAGTGATGGTTTCTTTCCGCAAAAAAAAAAGCTTAATGAGCACACAAAATTCACTTTTTTCCATTTTCTCCTCAAATCAGGCGGTAGTCTGCTCTCAATGGCTGTCAAACACAAACTAAACAACGCAGCTTGTTCACATTTTGAGAGGAGTCAATGACAGATGCCCGTTGACAGGAGCAGTTTGCCCTTTCAGTTAAGAGGCGGGAAATTCAAAGTCACTGACTTATTGATCCGCCCTCGTACGTACCAACTCTCCCAATTTATCAGAAATAATCCCAATTAATCCTCTAATTCAGGTGCTTTTAAGATGTTCCAGTTTTCCCGCATAGGAATCGGGGACGCCTGTCTGTATGCCTGAACATAAGAAAAAGCTCAAATCTTTCTACAGGATTCACGCTTTCTCCTGTGTTTTTTTAATGCAAGGTGCGGCTGCATTAAGCATGTCCCAGTTTCATCTATGAAACCTTGAAGAATATATATTCACAGATTTTATTGCGAAACACCTTTCCGGTATGTATAACCAATCTTCTCCAGTAAGAGTGAACAAATCACATTTTTGTGTGCTCAGCAAGCCGGATGAGTCACGCAGACACGTCACAGGACACCTGATTAAATGTCACAAGCTGAAGATAAGAAACTCACCAATGTCGCGGCCAGGTTGCAGCCCATGTGGGTGGAGGATTCAATTGTTTTCTGCTCTTATTTAGCAACCCGGACAAAGATATTCCTGTTCTATGCCATTCAAGGTAGGTTTTTAGCACAAAAAAAAACTTTCCCCACCAAAACATAGAAGGCCCCCAAAACAACGATACAAAAAAACCTACATTTCCCAGCGTCCTCCGCGGCTGCCAACGAATCTCTGACAACATGATTGGTTGCCAATGAGGGAGTATTTGCATAACGCCTCCATTGGCCAGCCAACATGAACATTCGACCCATAATAAACTGGCAGAGGAGGATAAGGCAAAGGCCTGAGGCAGTCCCACAGAAACACAAACACCTACAAATTCACTTCCCACAGAAAATTTAATTTCTCTGACTAGGCCCCTACAAATCACAGACCACGCCCAAAATTGACAGTACAGTAAGGCTTCATTAACTTGATTTCCCTGACTAGGCCTCAGCTCATGGGACATTGTGTATGGCCTGAATTTACAGTAACCTACCTTGGCACGCAGAGCCCCTACGACCCACGCTACATTCTAATGCAGTTTGGAGGAGGGTGGACCATGGATGATGGGATTTGATGTACCTCCATGGATTATGGGATTTGTAGTACTTTCAAACCCTTCATTCCCCACAGACCACTGTGGCCCAGAACCAAGACCGATAAAGACCCAACTTGTCACACAGTGCCCCCCATGACCCACACTCCATCCAACTGCAGTTTAGAGGAGGGCATACCATCGATGATGGGATTTCAAGTACCTCCACTCACTTCCAAAGTACCCCACCCACACAAGCATCAACCTCTACATCAACACAGCAGACGGAAAGACAAAAAACAAGCTATGCAGAACGCCAGCAACACCACACACCAACAACTCCACAGGACTTTAACATCCCACCCACCAGAACAACCCACAACGACACAGCCATGACCCCAACAAGACCAATATACTCAGACTGTCTCGCATCTCCTAAAACATCAATTCCAACCCTTACATACACACACTAGCTTGGGGAGCCGGTGGTGCCCGGGTAATTTGAGAAAGGCATTGTGTGCCAAGGTTGGGCTTTGGTACTTCAAGTCCCATCATCCATGGTCCACCCTCCTGTAAACTGTAGAAGGATGGAGACTGGGTCATGGGGGCACAGGTTGCCAAGTGTAGTCTTTTTAGGTCTTTGTTCAGGGCTGCAGTGGTATGTGGGAAATGAAGGCTTTGAAAGTACTAATAATCCCATAATCCATGGAGGTACCTCAAGTCCCACTCTTCTCCATAAGGCAGTAGAATGTAGTGTGGGTCATAGGGACACTGTGTGTCAAGCTTGGTATTGCATCGGGCCTCTGTGTGGCAACTGTGGTCCTGATCCGTCATTGGTGTGGGCCACTGTGCTCTAAGCCAGTGTTTCCCAACCTTTTTTTGAGCCGCGGCACACTTTTTACATTTGCAAAACCCTGGGGCACACCACCAACCAAAATGACACAAAATGACACTCTAACACAGTAATACATATAGTTAATATGTTTTTTAATGTATTTATACACTCAGTGTGAAACCTGGGCCTGTTTCAATGAACTCAACATAGATATCCTGGCAGGAATGGCAGAAAGACACAAACTTCCCACACAGAACTCCCATAACCAAGAGAAAATGCAATAAGAGTTTGGTGGGCATTGACCTTGGGTTTTGGAGTTGTAGTTCACCTATATCCAGAGAGCACTGTGGACTCAAACAATGTTGGATCAGGACCAAACTTGGCATGAATACTCAATATGCCCAAATGTGAACACAGATGGAGTTTGGGGAAAATAGACCTTGACATTTGGGAGTTGTAGTTGCTGGGATTTATAGTTCCCCTACAATCAAAGAGCATTCTGAACCCCACCAATGATAGAACTGGGCCAAACTTCCCACACAGAACCCCCAGGAGGCAAGAGGAGATCGCCACTTGGGGAAAAGGGAGGTGGGCCTTCCCAATGAATGGAGAGGGAGAGACCAAGGAGACAACGGGTGGGGAGAGGGGTGTTTGTAATTTTGTGCCTTTATTGAGGTAGGTTTCTTAGGGTTTTTATGCCGACACACTAGACCCCCCCGGAGGTTCCAATTTCCCATGGCACACCTGATGATTGCTCACGGCACACTAGTGTGCCCCGGCACACTGGTTGGGAAACACTTCTCTAAGCAAGTGAGTTAAAGTACTGCAACTCCCGTCATCCATGGTGCATCCTTCCTCAAACTGCACCAAGATTTAGAGTGCATCTTGGGGGGTCTGTGGGCCAAGTTTGGTCTTGTTCTGTCATTGTTGTGGGCCTAGTCAGGAAAATGAAGTTGAGGAAGCCTAACTGTCAAATCAGGTTGTGGCCTAGTCTGGGAAATCAAGTAGAGCAGTGCTGTCCAACTTCTTCCGACCCAAGGGCCGGAAGAAGTGTCACTGATCACCTCGGGGCCGAGGTGAGGTGAGCAGTGAGCACGTGTGGGGCGGGGCGGGGCAGGAGCCAAGGGCAGCGCGTCATGCCAGGCATCTGACGCTGCTGCCCTGGCGCCGCCTACTGCTCCTTCGCCATCTCCCGCCCTTCCTAGGGAGGGGCCGGCAAAAGGAGCAGAAGGCGGCGCCAAGGGCAGCGCGTCAGAGGCCTGGCGTGACGCTGCTCCTTTGGCTCTGCCTACTGCTCCTTTCGGTGCGGAGAGAGGGACGGAGGGGGCGGTGCAGGGAGGAGGCGCTAGCTCTCTTCCTCCTCCCTGCCCCGCCTCCCCCTCCCCCCCCGGCCGCCATTTTTTGCCGGGGGCATAGCGGGGGCCGTGTCCAACAGGCTGGGGGCCGTGTACGGCCCCCGGGGCGCCAGTTGGACAGCCCTGAAGTAGAGGAAGCCTTACTGCAAAATCAGGCTGAGGCCTAGTTTGTTAAATCAGCTGAAGGAACCCTTTTCTTAAAGTGCACTCTCTGGCAGCTTTGAGATTTTGGATGTTGGAATGTTGGCCATGCAGAGTCCGTTATGCAAATTTTCCCTCAGTGGCAACCAATCTCCTGTCTGGTGCCTTATAGGGTTGGAGTTCTGAGGCTGGCCAGCCAGAGCCATTTATGCAAATTATCCCGGAGTGGCAGCCAATCGAAACGCTGGCACATATTCCTCCCGTCGCTCAGCCCACCCGCCCACCAACACTGACTTTTATTATATGTAATAGATAGATAGATTGGTCTCAGCCATTATTCTGGGAATGCTTCTTTCCAAAGGCAGGATTTCAATAGCTTCCTGAAGGTCAGGAGTGAGGGGGCAAATTTAATCTAAGTTGGGAGGGAGTTCCACAGCTGAGGGGCCACCACAGAAAAGACCTTGTCCCTCATCCCCACCAGACGCGATTGCGAATGTGGTGGGACCGAGAGCAGGGCCTCTCCAGAAGATCTTAACAGCTTTGATGGTTCGTAGGGGAGAATACGTTCGGACAGGTAAACTGGGCCAGAACCATATAGGGTTTTGTAGGTCAACACTAGCACTATGAATTGTGCTCGGAAGCTAATTGGCAGCCAGTGGAGTTGTGCACTCCCTGTACCCTGCTCCCGTTAGTAACCTGACTGCAGAATGTTGGACTAGCTGCAGCTTCCGCGCAGTCTTCAGAGGCAACCCCACGTAGATTTATGTTATAGATCCTTCATGATTGGCTACGCTGCGGTGTCTCGTGAGAGGGATGCAGTTGGATCTCTGCATTGGCAGGTTCAACTTTTGCTGATTTGATTAATATGTTCACTCTCAGAATCCCTTGAGTACCATAGAGCAGGGCTTCTAACTTTTCCTACTCATGCCCCTTTCCACCTAATTTTTTTCACAACCCCTTTTTGCACCACATTTTTAATGTAACTCAAGGTATATATGTACATAAAATAGGTATAAAATTGAATGTTTACTGATGATCCATCAGCCTTTGCAAGACATGCTAAACAGGCTGATTTCCCTTTTTGTGGAGTACAGCTGAAGCATTTTCTGCAGAGTCCACTGTAAACACTGCATGTTGTTGCGTACAGATTTATGTAACTGGATGGTGTTCAGAATTAGGGTTGCCCACTGTCCTGTATTGTACGGGACGTCCCATTTTTTGGACCCCGAATTTCGTGTCCCTTATTTTCGGCTCCTGTATTGACGGGACAGGTGGCAGCAGGAGGCGAGGCTGGGCCAGTACAGCAACCAGCACAAGGCAGCATTTTAGATTGGTTTTTAATGAAAGTGGGTGATTATGGCCAATGTTTTTATGGACTGAACATTGTTTTAATCCAGAGTGAATGTGTATGGTGCTAATGTAGTTGTATTTTAATGTATTTTAATTGTTGAAGTGTTTTGGGGTTTATATTGTTGTTGTGTGGGCATCGAATTGTGCCGTACTGTAAGCCGCTCTGGGTCCCCCCTTGGGGGTTGAGAAGAGCGGGGTAAAATCCCGAAATAAATAAATAAAAAATAAATAAATAAGTACATACACACACATACTTCCTTCTTCCTCCATCCTGCTACCCCTTTTGGCTCCTCCCGTTTCCTCTTGCCTCCCCGCACGCACAGGCCCGCATTAGGCTCTTCGGCCGCCCGAGGCCAAGACTCCTCGCGCTGCCCCCTCAGGGCGCGGAAAGCCACGCCCCCAGGGCACGGAAAGCCACGCCCCCAGGGCGCTGCTGCGCATGTACGGCAGCAGCCCCGGCCGTGCGGCTTCCGTCGCCTCCTCCTCCCGCGACCGGAAGGAGGGCCCGAGGAGCTGGACGGAAGCCGCGCTGCACCAGCCCCACGGCTTCCGTCCACCTCGCGCCTTCCTTTCGGTCGCGGGAGGAGGTGGTGGACGAAAGCCGCGTGGGGGGCGGTTTAAAAAAATGTTTTTGGGGGGTCGAATCCGCTGCCCCCCAAAACCTGCCGCCCGAGGCCATGGCCTAGTCTGTCCTTATGGGTAATCCGGGCCTGCGCACGCAGCCGGGAATAGTAGTCTAAGGCTGCCTCCTCTTGATTGAGAGGCATGCGTGGCCCTTTTGGGCGGGACTCCATTTCCCAGGAACCCTCACTCCCGGGGGAAAGAGGAGGAAAAGGCCTGCCGGTCTTCATGGCACCGCCGGTGAGCGGCCTGAGGGAGCTGCAGATGCGGCCCGCGGAGATACGGGCCCTTGTGGAGTTGGTGATCATGGAGACCCAGAGCCAGGTCTGCCACGCCCTCGCCCACCTCGACCATGGGCCGCCTTCACCGTCGACCGCTGGGAGCGGAAGGAAGGTGAGCCCCTGCCAGGCACACAAATCACACCTATCCACAATTTCCCATGGCACACAGATGATTGCTCACGGCACACTAGTGTGCCACGGCACACTGGTTGGGAAACACTGTCTTAGAAGACTATTGTGAAGATAAAAATGGAAAAGATATAGATACCATGAAAACTGAATTGGTACTACCATTACCCAGACAGATCTAGATAACATCAAAAAAGACTGCGACAAACTTTTTGTGGCGCTGCGCCAATTTAAACTTAAGAAACTTAATAGGGACCATTTAAAATAAATAACACAGGATGCGAGACAAAGGTAGAATGTAGATCACAGGAAAGGTTTTAAAGGATAATGTGTATGTATACACCTGTATGTATACACCCTATAATTCTGGATTAGCATTCCTGTGATTAATTTATACTCCTTTCCTTAATCTAAAGTAGGGGAAGGCAGCATCCTTTCCTTTTTTATCTTCACAATAGTCCTCTAAGACAGTGTTTCCCAACCAGTTTGCCGTGGCACACTAGTGTGCCGTGAGCGATCATCAGGTGTGCCGTGGGAAATTGTGGATAGGAGAGAGCCCTCCTGTCCTACCGGGAAGTCCTAGCCAGGGCCCGATCCCTTGCCTGAGTCCCGCAAACACAGCCTCTACTCACCACTTGCCTTCTTGAGCTTCCTCCTCCCCTCCGCTCCTTCCTTGGCCTCGGAAGAGTTTGAGCCGAAAGGCGGGGACTGCGTCAGGCGGAAAGAGCTGCACGGAGAGAGAGAAGATCCTGGGATGGGACTTCCCCAGGTCCCCCAGCTGCCTGGGGGCGGATCTACACCGTAGCATTCATGCAGTGAGGCACCTCTTGGTCTTCCAGGGCTCAAGGCTGGGGAATCCCGGGATTTGTAGTTTGGGGATGTTCAGGATGGTCAAACTACCACTCCCGTGATTCCCTCGCACTCAGCCAAGGCGGGTCAAGGGGCGTTCGGGACACAGGGTTGAGGCACCTATAAGCAGGGGCCAAAAACTAACAGGGTTTGCTCACTTAAGGCAGGCATGGGACAACTTGGGCCCTTCCTCCAGGTGTTTTGGCCTACAACTCCCACCATTCATACACTGTATATATGAATATATATATGTGTGTGTGTGTGTGTGTGTGTGTGTGTGCTGTATAAATTTATTAGCTGTACCTGCCACGCATTATATATATATTAGCTGTATGTGTGTGTGTATATATATATATATATAAGCTGTATAAATTTATTAGCTGTACCCGCCACGTGTTGCTGTGGCCCACCTTCCCTCCCTCTTTCTCTCCTTCCCTCCCTCTTTCCTTCCTTTCCTTTTCCTTCTTTCCCTTTTTCTTTTTTCCTTCTCTACCTGTTTCTTTCCTCCCTTTCTTTGCTCTTTTGGTTCCATTCTTCCTTCTCTCTTCCCTTCCTTCCTTATTGATGCATAAGAACAGAGAGACTGACAGCTGTTGAGCAAGACCTTTGTGTCAGAGCTGAGAAATCTGAGCTTTGAAGTTCAGATCCCCAGTCTGCCCTGAGGTGGTATTGACCTTTGTCCCAGTTCTGTGAGAGCTGTGCTGACCTTTGCTCTAGTTCCTGAGAAGCTGTGCTGTGTCAGACTGGAAGTGATGCAACTTCCAGATGCCTGCTGAGTCCTGGGGGAAGTGAGGTAACCTCCTCTGGACATGGACATTGGACACTGTTCTAATTATGCGGACTCAGAGACTTATGAGGTCATATCCCCTGGACTATGGGAACTGCTGACTCACCCGGATATGGTGCAACCCTCCTTGGACAGTGCGTGGGCATGGGGAGGGGGGGTTGGGGTATAAAGGTGTGTTTGGGTGGCGGGACTTTGCTTTAGCTTCACAAGTTTTGTACCTGCAATAAAATCGTGTTGGACCGTGCTACTATCTACGCTTGTTTCCTGACCGAGGTTGGAGAGTCATTACACCTTTGTGTGTATGTTTCTGCCATTCCTGCCAGGATATCTATGTTGTGTTCATTGAAACAGGCCCAGGTTTCACACTGAGTGTATAAATACTTTTAAAAACATATTAACTGTATGTATTACTGTGTTAGAGTGTCATTTGTGTCATTTTGGTTGGTGTGCCTCGGGATTTTGTAAATGCAAAAAATGTGCCGCAGCTCAAAAAAGGTTGAAAAACACTGCTGTAAGAGGTAGAATTCTGTACGGGTTGCTAGACTGAAAACATGAGATGGCTCCTGTACCTTTAAATGTCTTTTAAAGGTACACACACACCTTATCCAACCATTGAAGCTAGAAAGACCATGTTGTTTTCAGATCAGAAACACTAGTAGGCTGAGAAAGTAACTGGCCCAAGGCCATCAGTCTGGTAGCTGTGTTGGGATTTGGATCCAGATTTCTCCACTTCTAACCCAACATTACAACCCTGAGATGGGCTAAGTACAGCCTGTGGGCTACTTGGATGTCTTTAAGGCAGCGTTTCTCAACCTGGGGACCCCTAGCGGGGTCATGAGAGGGTATCAGAGGCATCACCTAAGACCATCAGAAAACACAGTATTTTCTGTTGGTCATGGAGATTCTGTGTGGGAAGTTTGGCCCTATTCTGACATTGGTGGGGTTCATAATGCTCTTTGAGTGTAGGTGAACTATAAATCCCAGCAACTAAAACTCCCAAATGTCAAGGTCTGTTTTCCCCAAACTCCACCAGTGTTCACATTTAGGTATATTGAGTATTTGTGCCAAGTTTGGTCCAAATCCATCATTGTTTGAGTGCTCTCTGGATGTAGGTGGACTACAACTCCAAAACTCAAGGTCAATGCCCACCAAAGCCTTCCAAGAATGTTGTTGGTCATGGGAGTTCTGTATACCAAGGATGGTTCAATTCCATCATTGGTGGAGTTCAGAATGCCCTTTGATTGTAGGTGAACTATAAGTCCCAGCAACTGCAACTCCCAAATGATAAAATCAATATGCTGTAACCCCACCAGTATTCAAATTTGGGCATATCAGGTTTTTGTGCCAAATTTGGTCCAGTGAATGAAAATACATCCAGCAGATCAGATATTTACATTATGATTCATAGCAGCAGCAAAATTACAGTTATGAAGTCACGAAAATAATTTTATAGTTGGGGGTCACCACAACATGAGGAAACGGTATTAAGGGGTCGCGGCATTAGGAAGGTTGAGAAACAGTGCTCTAAGGGCTTCCCATGTACATTTTGTGTAGGATATTTTGCAACCAGACAGCAGATATTGTCCCCACTACAGAATCTTGTGCCATTTTAACCACATTTTCAAGCAAGAGAGGAATCTCCCCATTTCCTAAGCTTGTAGAAGTCTTACTCTGGTGTATACAGGCCTTTAGAATACAAAACCAGAAATAACTGGATTAAGAAGTTCACTCACTTCCCAGCCTGAAAATAAAATGCCAAAAAGGAAACCTGATGAAATGGCCAACTGCATCACTCACCCCCTGCCATAGAGAAACACAAAATCAACGTGAAAAATATATGTTGGGGATATGGCATGGGGTGCCCAGAAAGCAAATGGAAGAGTACAGACACCCGGGATCCCATAGAACAGGGGTCGGGAACCTTTTTTGACTCAGAGAGCCATGAAAGCAAAATATTTGGAAATTTATTTTAGTGAGAGCCATATAACATATATATTTTAAGACTGAATTCAACTAAATATGAGTATATACATAGATACTATGAGAAAAGGATTCCCCCAGCAGCATGACGGGACACTTCAGACCTGGCTTTGCAAAAGGCATGCTCAGGACTCTGGGAAGGAAGAGAAGACGTAAGGAAGGAAGGGGGAAAGAAAGACACAGGAAATAAAGGAGGGAGAGGAAGAAAGAAAGGAAGAACAAACTATGGAAAAGGAAGAAAAGAAAAGCAGGAGACAAGGAGGGGAAAAGAAAGAAGGAAATGGGAAGGGAGGAAAGGGTGGGAAAAAGAAAGGAAAGGGAGTGAGGAAAAAGTAAAATAACGAAGGGAAAAGAAGAAAGGGGAGAGGGGGAAGTGAAAAGGAAGGAAGGAGAAGAAAAGGAAGACTTGGGGAAAAAGAATAGAAGAGGAAGGGAGGGAGGGAGAGGGAGGAAAGAAAAGAGGAGAGAGGGAGGGAAAGAAAGGATAGAAGGAAAGGGTGAAGGGGAGAAAGGAAGTAAGAGGAAGGAAGAGGGAGAATGGAGGAAAGAAGGAAGGGGAGAGAGGGAGGGAAAAGGAAGGAGAGGAGAAGGAAAGGATGAATGGGGATAAAGGAAGGAAGGGGGAGAATGGAGGAAAGAAGGGGAGGAACGGAAAAGGAGAGAAGGAAAGAATGGAAGAGGAAGGAAGGCACGAAGAGGGAGGGAGGAAAGAAGGTAGGGAGAGAGGGAGGAAAAAGAATGAAAGAAAAAGAGGGAAAAAGAAAGGAAGAGGAAGGAAGGGAGAGGGAGGGAGAATGGAGGAAAGAAGGAGAGGAGGGAGGGAAAAGGAAGGAGAGAAGGAAAGGGTGAAGGGGAGAAAGAAAGGAAGAGGAAGGAAAGAATAGGGGGAATGGAGGAAAGATGGGGAGGGAAAAGGAAGGAGAATGGGAAGAGGGCGCAGGGCGCCAAGAGCAGCGGGGGATGAGGAAGAGGTGGCAATGGTGGTGCGGAGGCGGCAGTCGCGGCACATTTGCGTCACTCCTCCCCACTGCATGCTGGGAAACCGAGGCCCGGGCTGCTCTGGAGAGCCAGATGCAATCAGGAAAAGAGCCTCATCTGGCTCCTGAGCCATAGGTTCCTGGCCCCTGCCATAGAAGGAAATGTAGGCTCCCCAACTCTTGCCAACCCCTTCCACCCAATCATTACACCAACCTAGGAACTCAAACAGACTATTTAGTCTTGTCCATTCCTACTGCTTGATTATTCAGAGTCAAAATTCTGTAAGAGCCCTCTGGTTCTCCAATACATAACATCCTGAGAGAACTCTCTGAACAAGCTGACCTATTGCAGGAATAGGTGGAGTACGGCCACCAAGGTTGCTTTTGTGGCCCTCAATGCCTCCGGGATCCCTAGGGCAAACAACCCAACATTTCCGTGTTTAACATTTAAAAAATGGTATTTAGGGGGATTAAACCAGAAGTAGATGTCTGTTCATTCCCATTTTGTGCTTACAGGCTGTCCCGAGTTACAAACATCCAACTTACAAATAACTTATAGTTAAGAACAGGGTGAGAAAACAGAAGGTGAGAGAAATCTACCCCGAGGAAGGGAAAGTCACCTCTGAAAGAATTATCATAGGGAAAAGAGGTCTCAACTGAAGCTTTAGCACCAATCCTTGTTTCCACAAGCCTTTTTTTCCAAAATCCAATTAACACAGGGACAGAAAGTGAGGTGAAATCTCCTGAACAGGAGCACAGACAGCAAAACAAACACCACAGGGGTGTTAACCTTTCCCTATGCCAGTGTTTCCCAACCGCTGTTCCGCGGCACACTAGTGTGCCGTGAGCGATCACCGGAAGTGCCGTGGGAAAACCTCTCTTCCCCCCAGACGCATTCTCCTTCCTCCTGCGGCGGTGAAGGAAGCGAAGGAGCCAGCTGCTTCCTGAGGCACCCCGGCTCGGCCCTGCTGCGTCCCAGGTGAGACCCCGGGGAGCCCTTCCCCTCGGCCTGCCCCCCCCCCAAGCCCTTCGGGGAGCAAGGGCCCCAAAGGGGAGAAGGGGGCTTCCTTCGTGGGGGGGGGGGGAAAGGGTCGGGGCCTGGCAGGAGGGCCCTCAGAGGATGGAAAGGCAGGCGGGATTCCATGAGGGACTCCCTTGCCAGCCTTCCTTCCTTCCACCAACTCTTATAGTATTTTCTCTTGGTAATGAGAGTTCAATATGCCAAGATTGATTCAATTCTATTGTTGCAAGAGTTCAGGATGCTCTTTGTTTGTGTGTTAACTATAAATCCCAGAAACTGTAACTCCCAAATGTCAAGGTCTGTTTTCCCCAAACTCCATCTGTGTTCACATTTGGGCATATTGAGTATTCATGCCAAGTTTGGCCCTGATCCAACATTGTTTCAGTCCACAGTGCCCTCTGGATGTAGGTGAACTACAACTCCAAAACTCAAGGTCAATGCCCACAAAACTCTTATAGCATTTTCTCTTGGTTATGGGAGTTCTGTGTGGGAAGTTTGTGTCTTTCTACCATTCCTGCCCGGATTTCTATGTTGTGTTCATCGAAACAGGCCCAGGTTTCACACTGAGTGTATAAATACTTTTTAAAAAACACATTAACTATATGTATTACTGTGTTAGTGTCATTTTGTATCCTTTTGGTTGGTGGTGTGCCCCAGGATTTTGTAAATGTAAAAAATGTGCCGCAGCTCAAAGAAGGTTGGGAAACACTGCCCTATGCTATCTAAAGTCCAATCGGGTCCGACTCTGGGATGTGGCGCTCATATCCATTTCTAAGCTGAAGAGCCGGCGTTGTCCGTAGACACCTCCAAGGTCATGTGGCCGGCATGACTGCATGGAGCGGTTACCTTCCCGCCTGAGCGGTACCTATTGATCTATTGTTTTCGAACTGCTAGGTTGGCAGAAGCTGGGGCTAACAGCGGGAGCTCACACTGCTCCCTGGATTCGAATCTGCAACCTTTGGTCAAGAAGCTCAGTGCTTTAACCCACTGTGCCACGGGGAGGGGGGCTCCATATATATATATATATATATATATATATATATATATATATATAAACAGGTGCATTTTTAAGTGTAATGCCAGCCATATACAGTATATGCACATACATATATATGGCTGACGTTACACTTTAAAATGTACCTGTTTTGATTTACACACAAGTACAATTTAAGAAAAAACCAACAGAACCTATCTTGTTTTAACTTGGGGACTGATCCCACATTGCATAATGTTCACCTCATCTGGCTATTCTAAGCAAGGGGGAAAGTTTGACCACACAGCAAGGCCCCTTCCACATAGCTGAATAAAGTCCCACATTATCTGCTTTGAACTGGAATATATGGCAGCGTGGATGCACAAAACCCAGATGTTGCGGGATTTTCCACCTTGATATTGTAGGTTATATGACTGTGTGGAAGCACCCTAACGCTGGATCTACACTGCCCTAAATCCCAGGATCTGATCCCTGATTATCTGCTTTGAACTGGATTATATGAATCTACACTGCCAGATAATCTGGGATAAACTGATAATCTGATATCGGATTCCAGGATATAAGACTAGTGTGGAAGGGGCCTAATTCTTCTGCACTCATGTCTTAGGGCCTTCCACACACCCATATAACCAGGGCCCATCCACACAGCCCTATACCCCAGATTGTAAAACCAGATAATTCACAATATCTGCTTTGAACTGCAATATCGGAGCCCCCTTCCACAAAGTTGAATAAAATCCCACAACTGGAATATATGGCAGTGTGGACTCAGATAACCCAGGGCCCTTCCACACAGTAGATAACCCAGAAATCCCCAATACATGCTTTGAACTAGGTTATCTGAGGCCACACTCCAACATATATTCCAGGGCAAAACAGATAATGTGGGATTTTATTAATCTGTGTGGAAGGGGCCCCAGAATATTGAGGCAGATCATTCTCAATATCTGCTTTGAACTGGATTAGCCGAGTCCACACTGCTATATAATCCTGTCCTGGGGGGAGATAGTGATTCTCCAACCTGAAAGAAAAACAGTGGGCAAAATATATATACTATCATGTAAATATGAAAAAAAAACCAGTAAAAGAATATATGCAAAAATGGGCAACCAACATAGGATATAATATACCAATAGAAGAATGTGAAAAATTATGGAGAATCAAACTGAAATATACATATGCTTATTGTTTGGAAGAAAATATTTTAAAGATGATGTACAGATGGTACGTTACCCCGGAGCAATTAGCTAAAACAGAGTTTTTCAACCTTTTTTGAGCCGCGGCACACTTTTTACATTTGCAAAATCCTGGGGCACACCACCAACCAAAATGACACAAACTGACACTCTAACACAGTAATACATATAGTTAATGTTTTTAAAATGTATTTATACACTCAGTGTGAAACCTGGGCCTGTTTCGATGAAC
This sequence comes from Anolis apletophallus, assembly GCA_030556195.1. Lineage (NCBI taxonomy): Eukaryota > Metazoa > Chordata > Lepidosauria > Squamata > Anolidae > Anolis > Anolis apletophallus. The sequence goes on from JARBWK010000012.1 coordinate 7,632,044, forward strand.
TCAACATAGATATCCTTGCAGGAATTGCAGAAAGACACAAACCTCCCACACAGAATTCCCATAACCAAGAGAAAATGCTATAAGAGTTTGGTGGGCATTGACCTTGAGTTTGGAGTTGTAGTTCACCTATATCCAGAGAGCACTGTGGACTCAATGTTGGATCAGGACCAAACTTGGCATGAATACTCAATATGCCCAAATAAGAACGCAGATGGAGTTCAGGGGAAATAGACCTTGACATTTGGGAGTTGTAGTTGCTGGGATTTATAGTTCCCCTACAATCAAAGAGCATTCTGAACCCCACCAATGATAGAACTGGGCCAAACTTCCCACACATAACCCCAATGAGGCAAGAGGAGGTCTCTACTTCGGGAAAAGGGAGGTGGGCCTTCCCAATGCATGGAGAGGGAGAGACCAAGTAGACAACGGGTGGGGGGGGGGGGTGTTTGTATTTTGGGCCTTTATTGAGGTAGGTTTCTTAGGGTTTTTATACTTCAACACACTAGACTCTCCCCCCTCCCCTTCCTGGAGGTTCCAATTTCCCACGGCACACCTGATGATCGCTCACGGCACACTGGTTTGGAAACACTGAGCTAAAATATACAAAAATACTGATTCAAATTGTTGGAAATGTCACAAAAATAAAAAAATACTTTTTTCATCAGTGGTGGACATGTGGAATAGTGAAAAAACATTGGGGAATGGTCCATAATACAACTCAATAAATACCCCAAATAAACTTTATACAAAAGCCTGAACTATAGTCTTCTAAATATTGTAGATATTTAAAAAGAAAAAGAAATGGAAAAACTTTTAACATACATTACTTCTGCCGCCAGGATCACACTGGCAAGATATTGGAAACCAAAAGAAATTCCGAGCGAAGAACGGCTATTCAAATTATTAGAAATCGTAGAAATGGAGGAAAGTAATGGATAGGATAGATTAAGAGGCCTTCCCACCTGGCTAATCAGTTTTATGTTTTACTGTTTAATTGTATCACTCATGTCGGATGACGGTCGCTCCGAGCCCCTGGGGAGTGGCAGCCAATAAATTTGAAATAATAATAACACTATTAAGAAATAAATCAACAAATTATTTTCTTTTACTAACCATGTCCAGGTCTCATTGAAGTTACTACTGGCGTGAGAGAATTGGCTGTCTGCAAGGATGTTGTCCAGGGGATGCCTGCATGTTTTATTGGGTTTTTTTCCCATCCTTGTGGGAGGCTTATCTCATGTCCCCGCATGGGGGGCTGGAGCTGACAGAGGGAGCTCAACCTGCTCTCACCGGGATTTGAACGGTTGGCTGGACAGCAATCCTGCCAGTACAAGGGTTTAACCCATTGCACCATTGGGGGCTCCATGGTTAGTAGTGATACAAACTCTTTCAGAGGGACATCTTTGCAAGACAACGTATCAGATAGTCTGGTGCTCACTCACAATTTTTGTATATTATTATGCACCCGAGATGAGTAATAAATATTTTTGTCATAAAATCTATTCAATGTAGCTAAGGAATCTTAGGATTGATATGCCATGAATGATAAATATGGCATTCGGAAATTTTAAAAAAGGCTCTCCTTGCGTGAAGACAAGAGTGCAATATTTTGTGAATAATGGTTAATTGAACTGGCAGCTCCAAATATGGAGAGCCAAGGCATCTGGTTGCATGTTATCTTAATTATTATGGAAAGTAGAGCAGATTTTTACTTAAAAAGCAGCATTCCAATATAGTAAAAGAAAAGAAGAATATAAACTTAAAAGGACTAATTATATTCCTAATTATTAGGAATATAAAGTAATACAATCTGTCAATTAATACCAATAACACAACGTTAATACCGATAACACAAGTTAGTATATGTTTGTTTTTCGTAACCCAATATGTCTTACCCTTGTGTCTATTTCCCTTCCCAAATGACCCATCCCTCACCCCTTCCTCCATCCAAACCTGTATATTTCAATGTATAATTGCATGTTATGTTAACATGGCTGCTGTATTTTTTGTGTGGTTGCAATTAAAATCATTTTAATTTTAAAAATCCTGTTCAATGTGGATTTTATACATATACAGGTCCTTCTCAAAAAAATTAGCATATAGTGCTAAAATTCATTATTTTCCATAATGTAATGATAAAAATTAAACTTTCATACATTTTCAATTCATTGCACACCAACTGAAATATTTCAGGTCTTTTTTTTGTTTTAATACTGATGATTTTGGCATACATATCTCAAAAAATTAGCATATTCCATCCGACCAAATATGCTAATTTTTGAGACAGTATTTTTGGGTTTTCAGGAGCTGTATGCCAAAATCATCAGTACAAAACAAAAAAAAGACCTGAAACATTTCAGTTGGTGTGCAATATATGAAAGTTAATTTTTATCATTACTTTATGGAAAATAATGAACTTTAGCACTATATGCTAATTTTTTGAGAAGGACCTGTATGTGTGGAAGGGGCCCCTAGGCAACCCCCATTCCCAACGCGAATTGAGCAATGCAAGCATAACATCCTTTCATTTGAACATTTATTATATTTACTGAAATCGGTAAAATGCATCTCTATAAAGTAAAGATTATATAAAAAACGTGTGTGTGTATCCAACGCGGCTTCTCCTCTGTAAGAAAGACAACTTTTCCCTTTTTAAAAAAAGGCATACAAAAAAACAGATCCAAAGTTTTGAAAGTTCATGACCAAAAACAAAAAAAAAAGGCAGATGACGAGGACGAAGGGCACCTTTTGCACCATCCAAATTTTGGGGGTACAGCGGGATATGGGGACAAAGACTTCTTGGCCTGTTCCAAGTTAACCCTGAGTGTAAGTGCAAGAAAAGAGCACCCAAAGTCACAGAAAAGTAATCCAAGGAGTCCATCGCTTAAATTAAAAACCAAGGCAAGATGTTCCTTTGGGGGGAAGAGTTGAGAGGAAACACAATTAAGAAAGGGAAACCAAGTCTGAGTCTGAATTAAGATTAAGTCTTTTGTCGGCGGGACAAGGAGCAAAAGTTCGCCTTAAAGTGCAGACATGAAGTCCTTTGCGAATAGGGGAAGTGTCCCTTGCAAGGCATAGGCCTTAGTTGGGCCCTTCCAGGGGGTTTTGGACTACAACCCCCAGAATTGCTAGCGGCCTCAGGGCCTTTTTTTTCCTTTTCCCCCTCAGGTGCTGAACCTAGTTGTGGGCCTTGCAGGGGTTTCCCACAGCTGCTGGGCCTAGTTGTGTGCCTTGCAGGGATTCCCTCAGCAGCTGGGCCTAGTTGTGCGCCTTCCAAGGGTTTCCCTCAGTCGCTGGGCCTAGTTGTGCGCCTTCCAGGGGTTTCCCTCAGCCGCTGGACGTAGTTGTGCTCCTTCCAAGGGTTTCCCTCAGCTGCTGGGCCTAGTTGTGCGCCTTCCAGGAGTTTCCTTGAGCCGTTGGACCTGGTTGTGGGCCTTCTAAGGGTTTCCCTCAGCCGCCAGGCCTAGTTGTGCTCCTTCCAAGGGTTTCCCTCAGTCGCTGGGCCTAGTTGTGGGCCTTCCAGGAGTTTCCCTCAGCCGCCGGGCCTAGTTGTGCGCCTTCCAGGAGTTTCCCTCAGCCGCTGGGCCTAGTTGTGGGCCTTCCAGAGGTTTCCCTCAGCCGCTGGGCCTAGCTGTGGGCCCTCCCTCAGCCGCTGGGCCTAGTTGTGGGCCTTCCAGAGGTTTCCCTCAGCCGCTGGGCCTAGTTGTGGGCCTTCCAGGGGCTTCCCTCAGGCACTAGGCCTAGTTGTGGGCCTTCCCTTAGCCTCTGGGCCTAGTTGTGCGCCTTCAAAGCGTTTCCCTCAGCCGCTGGGCCTAGTTGTGGGCCTTCCAGGGGTTTTGGACTTCAACTCCCAGAATTCCTAGCAGCCTCACGCTTAAGTGGCTGAGGGGGGAAAAGGAAAGAGCCTGAGGCTGCTAGGAATTCAAGGAGTAGAAGTCCAAAACTCCCAGAGGGCCCAACGCCTGAGGGGGGGGGGGAGGAAAAAGGGCCTGAGGCCGCTAGGTATTCTGGGAGTTGAAGTCCAAAGCTCCCAGAACGCTTAAGCGGCTGAGGGGAAAAAGGAAAGGGCCTGAGGCCGCTAGGAATGCTGGGAGTTGGAGTCCAAAACTCCCAGAGGGACCAACTAGGCCCACGCCTGCTGTCAGCATCTCAGGAATCCGTGAGGTGGCAAGAGACGGGATTGGTTGCCACTGCGGTACGATTTGCATATCCGCCTCTGATTGGCCTGCCGCAACATTCTAACGCTCCGAGCGCTGGGAATTCTGGGAGCCGTAGTCCAAAGAGTCTGAGAGGGACCCAACTAGGCCCAGGAATCTCCTCAGGAGTCCGTGAGGCGCCGGAGCTTCACGAAAGGCGCCAGATCGACGCGGAAGAGCCGCTGGGCTTTCCTCCGGGCGGCTTCCAAGCTGCGGCGGTTCCAGACGCTGCCCCGGACCTTGAGGGCGGGGAAGAAGGCGCCTGAGGGGCGGGCGTCGTCGTCGTCGCCGTCCTCCTCGTCCTCCTGGCGAGGCCTCTTGACGCCCCTTCTCCTCCCTCGGGCCCCTTGGCGCCCTCTCCTGGCGGCGGCTCTCCTGGGCGGCCTGGCCCGGGCCTGAGGGGGAGGCTCGGGCACGACGGCGCGGCAGGAGGCGTAGCCGTAGACGTCCTTGCTGCGGAGGATGACCGGCGAGAACTCGTGGCGGAGGCTGCAGAGGACGGTCCAGAGCTCAGCGTCGGAGCTCCTGAACGCCGTGGACTTGGGCACCAGCAGCTTGAAGGCGTCGCCCAGGGCTTTGGCGGCGCCGCCGCGGGACAGGGCCTGCGCGCGGGAGTGGACCACCGTCTCCGCCGGGTTTTCCTTCTCCTCAGCCGGGGCGCCTCCTCCTCGCTTCATCTCCCTCGGCTGCAGCAGCGCCGCCGCGCGGCAACTCCAGGCCAGCTCTCCTTTCTCCTCAGCTTCCTTTCTTCTCCTCAGCACGGCCCTGCTGGTGGTGGCGCCGCCTCGCGCTCTCCCGCCGCCGCCACCTCCTCCTCCCAGGCGAGCCGGCACAAAATGGAGCTCTTTTTAAAGCCCCTGGCAGGCAGCGCCCCGCGGCCCCGCCCACTCCGGACCCTTGCCTCGCCCCGATTGGCCCGTTTGAAAAGCGTCACCCGCGCAAGCCACGCCCCCTTCCCTACCAAAAAGGGAGGGAAAGGGAAAAGCCCCTTCCAAGTCCACACTCAGCCCTGGATGCTTTCTCAACTGGGATGTAATATATCATATAATGCAGTGTTTCCCAACCTTTTTTTTAGCCACGGCACACTTTTTACATTTGCAAAATCTTGGGGCACACCACCAACCAAAATGACACAAAATTACACTCTAACACAGTAATACATATACACGTAGTTAATATGTTTTTAAAATGTATTTATACACTCAGTGTGAAACCTGGGCCTGTTTCAATGAACTCAACATAGATATCCTGGCAGGAATGGCAGAGAGACACAAACTTCCCACACAGAACTCCCATAACCAAGAGAAAATGCTATAAGGGTTTGGTGGGCATTGACCTTGAGTTTTGGAGTTGTAGTTCACCTACTGTATATCCAGAAAGCACTGTGGACTCAAACAATGTTGGATCAGGACCAAACTTGGCATGAATACTCAATATGCCCAAATATGAACACAGATGGAGTTCAGGGAAATAGACCTTGACATTTGGGAGTTGTAGTTGCTGAGATTTATAGTTCCCCTACAATCAAAGGGCATTCTGAACCCCACCAATGATAGAACTGGGCCAAACTTCCCAGGAAGCAAGAGGAGGTCTCTACTTGGGGAAAGGGAAGCGGGCCTTCCCAATGCATGGAGAGGAAGAGACCAAGTAGACAACGGGTGGGGAGGGGGGTGTTTGAAATTTTGTGCCCTTATCGGGGTAGGTTTCTTAGGTTTTTATACCAACACACTAGACTCTCTCCCCCCCCTCCTGGAGGTTCCATTTCCCACGGCACACCTGATGATTGCTCACGGCACACTAGTGTGCCCCGGCACACTGGTTGAGAAACACTGATATAATATGTATACATATAATATTGATATCATAATGTAATACAATATAATAATACTACTATTATTTATCTATTTGTTAACTATTTTTATATGCCGCCCTTCTCAACCCCTGAGGGGACTCAGAGCGGCTTACAGCAAGCAACAATACTGCCAGAGTGGCTTACAGTGTACATATAACAATATTGCCGGAGTGGCTTACAGCAGTGTTTCTCAACCAGTGTCCCGTGGCACACTAGTGTGCCGTGAGCGATCATCAGGTGTGCCGTGGGAAATTGAGAGTTCAATATGCCAAGTTTGGTTCAATTCCATTGTTGCAAGAGTTCAGGATGCTCTTTGGTTGTGTGTTAACTATAAATCCCAGAAACTTTAACTCCCAAATGTCAAGGTCTATTTTTCCCAAACTCCATCTGTGTTCACATTTGGGCATATTGAGTATTCATGCCAAGTTTGGTCCTGATCCAACATTGTTTGAGTCCACAGTGCTCTCTGGATATAGGTGAACTACAACTCCAAAACTCAAGGTCAATGCCCACCAAACTCTTATAGTATTTTCTCTTGGTTATGGGAGTTCTGTGTGGGAAGTTTGATTCCATTCCATCATTGGTGGAGTTCAGAATGCTCTTTGATTGCAAGAGAACTATAACTCCCAGCTGTTGAGCAAGACCTTCGTGTGTGTCTTTCTGCCATTCCTGCCAGGATATCTATGTTGTGTTCATTGAAACAGGCCCAGGTTTCACACTGAGTGTATAAATACATTTAAAAACATATTAACTATGTGTATTACTGTGTTAGAGTGTCATTTTGTGTCATTTTGGTTGGTGGTGTGCCCCAGGATTTCGTAAATGTAAAAAATGTGCCACGGCTCAAAAAAGGTTGGGAAACACTGGCTTACAGTGTACATCTATTATATAAATGGGTTCACGTCATGTGATGTATACCTCAAACAAAGAAACCATACAACGCAGAAAAACAATACTTGCCAACAGAAATAGGCCTCAAGCAAGGTACGTTTGTAGCAAAGAACCTTTCCCCCAAAACCTAAAAGGCCCCAAAACAACGAGTAAAAAAAACTACATGTCCCAGCATCCTCCGGGGCTGCCAACGACTCTCCCAGCCTCTACATTCTGACAACATGATTGGCTGCCAATAAGGGCGCATTTGCATAACTCCTGTACTGGCCAGCCAACATGAACATTCCGACCCATAATAAACTGTCAGAGGAGGATAAGGCAAAGGGCTGAGGCACAAACACAAACACCCAATTCACTTCCCACAGAAAATTTACACAGCCATGGCCCCAACAACACCATAACTAACAACAATTCCAACCCTTACATACTCTGACTTTCTCGCATCTCCTAAATAGGGCACAGCAACGCGTGCCGGGTACAGCTAGTATATCATATAATGTGTATACATATAATATTGATATCATAATGTAATACAATATAATAATACTAGTATTATTTATCTATTTGTTTACTATTTTTATATGCCGCCCTTCTCAACCCCGAAGGGGACTCAGAGTGGCTTACAGCAAGCAACAATACTGCCAGAGTGGCTTACAATGTACATATAACAATATTGCTGGAGTGGCTTACAGCAAGCTGAAAAAACAACCATTAACATTACTGTCATAGCACAACATTAGCACTACATATTGCACTACAACGTATCGCAATATTGATTAGCAATATTGCATGTAATACAAATATACAAATTATGATATCACGATATAATCATTATATCACATTATCATACTACTACTGCTAATATGATATTATAATTGCTACCACCACCCAATTGACCAAAAAAGGACGGAAAGAGAGATGCCCCTTAAACACACAGCTGAATGCTAACCCTAAACCTTACCCTAAGCCTAACCCTTAACCTTAATCCTAAACCAAACCCAGATGCTAACCCTAAACCTTACCCTAAGCCTAACCCTTAACCTTAATCCTAACCCAAACCCAAATGCTAACCCTAAACCTTACCCTAAGCCTAACCCTTAACCTTAATCCTAAACCAAAACCCAAGATGCTAAAACCCTAAAACCATTAACCCTAAGCCTAACCAAATGCTTAACCTTAATCCTAACCCTAAATGCTAACCCTAAAATGCTAACTTAACCTTAATCTTAAACCAAACCCAATTGCTAACCCTAAACCGTACCCTTAACCTAACCCAAGCCCAAATGCTAACCCTAAACCTTATCATAAACCTAACCCTTAATCCTAACCCAAGCCTAAATGCTAACCCTAAACCTTACCCTAAGCCTAACCATTAACCCTAAACCTAAACCAAACCCAAATGCTAACCCTAACCCTTAACCTAAACCTAACCCAAGCCCGAATGCTAACCCTAACCCTAACCCTTAATCCTAAACCAAGCCTAAATGCTAACCCTAAACCTTACCCTAAGCCAAACCCAAATGCTAACCCTAAACCTTACCCTAAGCCTAACCCTAAACCTTACCCTAAACCTTACCCAAATGCTAACCCTAAACCTTACCCTAAGCCTAACCCAAGCCCAAATGCTAACCCTAAACCTTACCATAAACCTAACCCTTAATCCTAACCCAAGCCTAAATGCTAACCCTAAACCTTACCCTAAGCCTAACCATTAACCCTAAGCCTAACCCAAGCCCAAATGCTAACCCTAACCCTTAATCCTAACCCCGCTAAATGCTAACCCTAAACCTTACCCTAAGCCTAACCCTTAACCTTAATCTTAAACCAAACCTAAATGCTAACCCTAAACCTTACCCTAAGCCTAACCATTAACCCTAAACCTAACCCAAGTCCAAATGCTAACCCTAACCCTTAATCCTAACCCGGCTAAATGCTAACCCTAAACCTTACCCTAAGCCTAACCCCAAACCCTAATCTTAACCCTAAACCTTACCCTAAGCCTAGCTCTTACCTTACCCTACCCCAAACCCTAAACTTTACCTTAACCCTCCCCTCCTTTCTATCCTAACCAAAATGGAGCTCTTTCTAAAGCCCCTGGCAGGCAGCGCCCCGTGGCCCCGCCCCCTCCGGACCCTTCTAGAACAGAACCATACAGCCCGGAAAACCTACAACAACCCAGTGATTCCGCCAAGAAATCCTTCGACAACAGATGATTATTTCTATCCTGCTTTGCTCCCGAATCGGGACTCAAAGCGGCGAACAACATATAAAAAACAAAGACATCACATACAATGAAAATAAATCCAGTTCAAAGCAGATATGGGGCTCTTCCACACAGCTATATAACCCAGAATATTAAGGCTGATCATCCACAATATCAGCTTTGAACTGGGTTATCTAATTCCACATTGCCATATAATCCACAGCCCTGTATCTGATCCCAAATTTTCTGTCTACCCTAGATTATCTGGCAGTGGAAACTCTTATAATACAGTTTAAAGCAGAAAACCTGGGATCAAATCCTGGGATATGTCTAGAAGGACCCCCAGTACAATGTGGGTTTTATACAGGTACTAGCTTGGGGATCCGGAAGTGACCGGGTTATTTGAGAAAGGCATTGTGTGCCAAAGTTGGTGTATCAGTTATTGATGTGACTGGCTGTGGTCTCAGGAACTTAGTGAAGGTACTGCAAGTCCCATCCTCCATTGTTCATCCTCCTCCAAACAGCACCAGGATGTAGAGTGGGTCATGGGGACTCTGTGTGCCAAGTTTGGTCTTTATCGGTCATTGGATGAGGGTCACAGTGGTCTCATAAAGTGAGCAAAGGTACTACAAGTCCCATCCTCCATTGTTCATCCTCCTCCAAACAGCACCAGGATGTAGAGTGGGTCATGGGGACTCTGTGTGCCAAGCTTGGTCTTTATTGGTCATTGGATGAGGGTCACAGTGGTCTCAGGAAGAGAGTGATGGGACTGCAAGTCCCATCATCCATGGTCCACCCTCCTCCAAACTGCAGCAGGATGTAGAGTGGGTCATGGGGGCTCTCTGTGCCTAGTGTGTTCTTTATCGGTCTTTGTTGGGGGCCACAGTGGTATGTGGGAACCGAAGCATTTGGAAGTACTCCGAATCCCATTATCCATTGGCCATCCTCCCGCAAACCTCACCAGGACATAAAGGGGGTCATGGGGGTTATGTGTGCCAACTTTGGTCTTGATCAGTCATTCGATGAGGGTCGCAGTGTTTTCGGGAAATGAGTGGAGGTACTTCAAGTCCCATCATCCATGGTCTGGCCTCTTCCAAACTGCACCAGGACATAGAGTGAGTCATGGGGGCTCTGTGTGCCAAGTTTGGTCTTTATCGGTCTTTGTTGGGGGCCACAGTGGTATGTGGGAACCGAAGCATTTGGAAGCACTACAAATCCCATAATCCATTGGCCATCCTCCCCCAAACCTCACCAGGATGTAAAGGAGGTCATGGGGGTTATGTGTGCCAAGTTTGGTCTTGATCAGTCACTGGATGAGGGTCGCAGTGTTTTTGGGAAGTGAGTGGAGGTACTTCAAGTACCATCATCCATGGTCTGGCCTCTTCCAAACTGCACTAGGACATAGAGTGAGTCATGGGGACTCTGTGTGCCAAATTTGGTCTTTATCGGTCATTGGATGAGGGTCACAGTGGTCTCAGGAAGAGAGTGATGGGACTGCAAGTCCCATCCATGGTCTGGTCTCCTCCAAACTGCACCAGGACATAGAGTGAGTCATGGGGGCTCTGTGTGCCAAGTTTGGTCTTTATCGGTCTTTGTTGGGGGCCACAGAGGTCTGTGGGAGCCGAAGCGTTTGAAAGTACTACAAATCCCATAATCCGTGGTCCACCTCCCCCAAACTGCACCAGGACATAAAGGGCGTCATGGGGGTTGTGTGTGCCAAGTTTGTTCCAGGTCTGTCACCCGTGCTGGTCACTGTGGCCTGTGAAAGTGGGACCCAATCAGAACGATGCCACATATCCCTCCGCATGCATACATACATACACACATACATGCATACAAACATTGACTTTTATTATATAAAGATACTAGCTGTACCCGGCACACGTTGCTGTGCCCTATTTTGGAGATGCGAGGAAGTCTTGAGTATGTAAGGGTTGGAGTTGTTGTTAGTTATGGTGTTGTTGGGGTCATGGCTGTGTTGTTGTGGGTTGTTTTGGTGGGTGGGATGTTGGAGTCCTGTGGAGTTGTTGTTGTGTGGTGTTGCTGGCGTTCTGCATAGCTTGTGGATATACAATGTTTTTTGACTTTCCGTTTGCTGTGTTGATGTAGAGGTTGATGCGTGTGTGGGTGGGGTACTTTGGAAGTGAGTGGAGGTACTTGAAATCCCATTATCCATGGTGTGTCCTCCTCCAATCTGCAGTCGGATGGAGTGTGGGTCATGGGGGGCATTGTTTGCCAAGTTTGGTCTTTATCGGTCTTGGTCCTGGGACACAGTAGTCTTTGGGGAATGATGGGTTTTGAAGTAGTACAAATCCCATTATCCATGGAGGTACTCCAAGTCCCATAATCCATGGTCCACCCTCCTCCAAACTGTAGTAGAATGTAGTGTGGGTCATAGGGGCTCTGTGTGCCAAGGTAGGTTACTGTAAATTCAGGCCGTACACAATGTCCCATGAGCTGAGGCCTAGTCAGGAACAGCAAGTTAATGAAGCCTTACTGTCAATTCAGGCCATACACAATGTCCAATGAGCTGAGGCGTAGTCGGGAGAATCAAGTTAATGAAGCCTTACTGTCAATTCAGAGCGTAAACAGCATTCCATTAAGTGAGGCCTAGTCAGGGAAATTAAGTTAATGAAGCCTTACTGTCAATTTTGGGCGTGGTCTGTGATTTGTAGGGGTGTAAATTTTCTGTGGGAAGTGAATTGGGTGTTTGTTTTTGTGCCTCAGCCCTTTGCCTTATCCTCCTCTGACAGTTTATTATGGGTCGGAATGTTCATGTTGGCTGGCCAGTACAGGAGTTATGCAAATCCGCCCTTATTGGCAGCCAATCATGTTGTCAGAATGTAGAGGCTGGGAGAGTCGTTGGCAGCCCCGGAGGATGCTGGGAAATGTAGGTTTTTTTACTCGTTGTTTTGGGGGCCTTTTAGGTTTTGGGGGAAAGTTTCTTTGCTACAAACCTACCTTGTCTGAGGCCTATTTCTGTTGGCAAGTTTGGTGTCTCTGCGTTGTAAGGTTTCTCTGTTTGGGACGGTCGTTCCATGACGACTCTTCCTTTATATATATATAGATATAGATGTGGAAGGGGCCATTGTGGATTATCTGCCTTGATATTCTGGGTTATACGGCTGCGTGGAAGGGGCCTTCCACTCAGGACGACTTGAATTGGAAACCACCTCGAAATTGGATCCACCCACTCCATTCCTGCAAGACACTTTCCCTGGTGGTGCCACAAAGGCCCTTACGCTGCCATACAATCCAGAGTATCAAAACAGATGATCCGTTTCACGTTATCTGCTTTGAACTGGATTCTATGAGTCTACACCGCCATTAAATCCAGATCAAAGTAAATAATCTGTATTTTATATGTTGTGGATTTAATATATCTTGCTATCTTGAATTTCATGGAATTACCATTTTGGAATATTGATCTCTTTATTAATTTATTTATTTATTTATTTATTTACCTCATTTATACCCCGGCCCATATCAGCCCGAAGGCGACTCAGGGCGGCGAACAATTGGCACAATTTGATGCCGTTTAAAAACATACAACAATAGAATAAACAGGCCCGGATTAACCCCTTTTGGCGCCCTAGGCCACACTTTGGAATTACGCCCCCAAACCAATCTCTACCGCATCTCCCCCCCCCCAATTCCTTCTTTCCATCTGCCTCTCCTCTCTCACCTTGATGTGCTGCGTGCAGAAGGCCAGAAAGGCCTCGCCCAGGCCCGGCTTGCCGCCCTTGTGCAGCTGGGCCAGGTAGGAGCCCAGGGAGCCGCTTCCAGGCCCCTTCCTAGCCCCTGGGCCTTTCAGAGCCGGCACCAAGGAACATTGGGGAAGGAAGCAGAGGCTCTCGCGCCCTCCTGCTGCGCGCGCATGCCTGGCAGCGGCCCCGGCATCCCCCCTCGCCATCGCCCCGGCCCCCTTGTCAAGGAAGGAGGGCGCGGTGAGGAGGAGGCAGAGGGAACCCCGCCCCCGGGGCCGCTGCCGGGCATACACGCACGGCAGGAGGGCGCGAGCGCCTTGCCTCCTCCCAATGTTTCTGGGTGCGCGCATGCCCGGCAGCGGCTCGGGAGCTTCCTTCCTTCCTCCTCCCTGAGGAGGAGGAAGGAAGGGAAGCCCCCTGGGCTGCTGGCGGGCATGCAGCACCAAGAAACATTGAGGAAGGAGGCAGAGGGCGCCCTCCTGCGCGCGTTCATGCCCGGCAGCGGCTCTGGCGGCGACTCCAGGAAGGAGGGCTTGGAGGGAAGCCGCCCCGGGCCCGTCCGCCTCATCCTCCTCGCCCTCCTTCCTTGACAAGGGGCAAGGGGGCAGGGCGATGGCGAGGGGATGCCATTCCCTCCTCCCCCGCCCCTCGCAGCGCTCCCCCCCTCCCCGAGAGAGAGAGAGAGAGAGAGAGAGAGAGAGAGAGAGAGAGAGAGAGAGAAAATCATCATGCCGCGCATTGCGGTTTTGTTTGAACAATTTTTTTGGGTCCGTGAATTGCGCCCCCCTGGGCTTGCGCCCCTAGGCCATGGCTTAGGGTGGCCTTATGGGTAATCCTGAGAATAAAACACCTCATTACAATATCTAAAAACATCAAAACATCAAATCCAATGACAAATATTTTTTTTACAAATTAAAAAAACTATGTCGTAATATTGGGTGCATTATCCATTCCGTCGTCGTCGTTCCTAGGTCAATTCCAATCCAGTTAACTAACTATGAAGCGGTAACTCGGAGTCCCAGAACTCCCAAGGCAAATACCTTTGCTAGGCTGCCTGTTTCTAGCGAGCGCAAGGACAAGATGACGCGACAATTTACTGCGATTTCAGGAAACCAGCTTTATTGCATGACATCAGCTGATGGGTCCACCTTTTGCGGAACAAGCCGCTGGGAGGGAAGCACCCCGATCTCTCCCAGTATACAGGTTTTATACAAACAATGGCGACAATATTCCAGTCCCTCCCATCTTCATGCATTGTTATTGGCCAGCATTCATGAACTCACATTACAATACCCAATTATAAAAAGCAATCTTAGCCTCTTACTCCCATTTGCTAGCATCTATGGCATAGTGCGAATTTTCATCTCCCTTCTATGTTATCTGCCTATGTGCAGAGTGTACTCAAATCGATACAACACTAGTTAGTTCTCACCGGAATCCAGCCAAGGGAGACTCTCCTTTGCCATCTTGTGCTCCTAGCCATTTGCTAACTTTGTAAACAACACGCACATGGTGATCTAGGCCAATCAGGACCGTTTCTTTTCTAGAGGCACATGATGTTCCCTTGGCTAATCACAGCCTGTGCCTCTGTGGGCCAATCAGAGCGTATTATTCTCGTTACTGTGGCTGGCAAGCTATCCCTGCTACTCTAAGCTTATGCTGAGCATCACTTTCTCCTGACATTTCTTCTCCCTTAAGGTATCAATTTCTCCTTTAACTAAGCTGAAACTCCAAATGCTTGCTCGAAGAGCCAAGTTTTCTTTTTTTCTAAAGGTAAGGAGGGAGGGAGCCGATCTGATATCCCTGGGCAGGGAGTTCCACAGCCTCGGGGCCACTACAGAGAAGGCCCTGTCCTTCGTCCCCGCCACACGTATTTGTGAAGCCAGCGGGCTCGAGAGCAGGGCCTCCCCTGATGATCTCAAATCCCTGGTGGGTTCATAGAGAGAGACACGTTCAGATAGATAAGCTGGGTCAGAACCAGTTAGGGCTTTGTAGGCTAAAGCCAGCACTTTGAATTGTGCCCGGTAGCAAACTGGCAGCCAGTGGAGCTGGCGCAACAGCGGAGTTATACGCTCCCTGGGAGTGGGTCATGGGGACTCTGTGTGCCAAGTTTGGTCTTTATCGGTCATTGGATGAGGGTCACAGTGGTCTCAGGAAGAGAGTGATGGGACTGCAAGTCCCATCATCCATGGTCCGCCGTCCTCCAAACGGCAGCAGGATGTAGAGTGGGCCTTGGGGACTCAGCAGAGTTGTGTGCTCCCTGAGCACCGCTCCTGTTAACAGCCTGGCTGCCGCACATTGCATCATTTGAAGCTTCCGAACAGACTTCAAAGGCATAGAAGCGCATAGAGCGCATTGCAGTAGTCTATACGGGATGTAACCAGAGCGTGGTTACCAGACTTCCCAAGGTATATTTTGCTATTTTATAGCACCTTTCCTACTGCCTTTTGGGAAATGCACAAAAAAGTATAGACTTGCTACAAAAGAGAAAACTTCAATTCCTGAGCATACTAAAGCTATCAAATATTAGAAGAATTAGGGAAGGCAAACTCTTGCAGTACAAGATTTATGGGCATTTTTCCCCGTTAGTATTTGCCTTTTATAATTAAATTCCTGTAGTTAGCAAATACTGGACTCTTTGATGCTGAGCGAAAAGGTGTTCCTGACATAGTGTGTGAGATATGGATCAATCATGAATAAGATGTTTCATCAATGTCAACAGGTACAAAGAGGGAGACATGCTAATGATCTCTGTATGTTTTGAACTATACTTCCTGGCCATTGCTCTTCCTGGCTGGGGTTGATGGGAGTTGTGGGGCTGATGGGACTTGTAATGAGACAACACTGGCTGCCTTCCTGTCGAGTAGGAGCCTTGTTGCTGCCAACTACCCTCAAGTGGAGCTTGACTTACGGCAATCCTATGCATAAGAGTCACCCTACCATCAACCGCCCTGCTCACACCTTTCGTACTCAGGGCTGTGATTGAATCATGCGTCCTTGATTGAATCATCCCTCTGGCATGTGGTCTTCTCCTTTTACTTCCAGAGCATCATTGTTCTTCTCTAGTGAGACATCTCTTCTCATAATGTGGGCAAAGGATGACAGCAGTTTAGTCATCATGGCTTCCAAGGAGAGGTCAGGCTTGGTTTTCTCTAGGACTGATTTTATCAGTCCACAGTGTGGACGGCCAGTGTGCCCTGCCACGTGTTGCTGTGGCCTATGGTAAGAATTTTCGAAGTAGAGGTAGATATCTCGACTACCTATTCCTTCCCCCTTTTTCTTCCCCTTCCCCTCCTTTCTTCTCTACCTCTTTCTTTCCTTCCTTCTTTCACTCTTTGGTTTCATCCTTCCTTCTCTCTTTCCTTCTTTCCCTCCCCCTTTCTTTACTTTTTCATCTCCTTTCTTCCCTCCCTGTTTCCTTCCTTTTTTCACTTTTTATTTCCTTTCCTCCTCCCTTCCTTCTTTACCTCTTTCCTGCCTTTCCTTTCTTTTTTTCTTTCCTTTCTACTTTCTCTTCTTTCTTCCTTTGGTACCTCTTTCCTTCCTGCCCTCTTTCCTTCTTTCCCTCCCTCCTTCTCTCTTTCCTTCCTTTCCATCTTTCATTCCTTCCCTTTTTCCCTCCCTCCTTCCTTCCTGTCTGTTCTTCCCTCCAGCACACTCCGGGGCAGAGAGTTCCACTGTTGAATAGCTCTCACAGTCAGGAAGTTCTTCCTAATGTTCTGATGGAATCTCCTTTCCTGTAGTTCGAAGCCAGCGCGGTTCGGAGTGAGCTTCCGGCCCATTGTGTAGCTTGTTGTCGACCTTTGCAACCCGAAAGGCAGTTGCATCTGTCAAGTGGGAAATTTAGGTTCCACTTTGTGAGGAGGCTAATTTACAAACTTTACAAATATCTCGCATTGGCGAGATTTCCAGTTTCACTTTGTTCTGGGTCTAATATTAATATTTTCTAAATCTTTTTTTTGGGACCATTATTCTTGGACTACCTTCCTTGGACTCCTTGCTTCCCAGTGGTATGAATTTAATACCATTGCATTTTGCCATTACAATTATAATCCATTGTTTATGGTGCGTGTTTGTGCCTCCTTGTCTTTCCCCCCTCTTTGTTGGTTCTCTTGCTACACTAGCCTTCCTTATTGTTCTACTTTGGTGGGCATTTACCTTGAGTTTGGGAGTTGTAGTTCACCTACATCCAGAGAGCAGCACTGTGGACTCAAATAATGATGGATCAGGACCAAACTTGGCACGAATCCTCAATTTGCTCAAAGAGGCAGAAGAGGAGAAGAGAAGAGGAGGAAGCCGAGAAGGGAATGGATGCCCCCCCCCCCGGCACGCTCCAGCCTCGGCCCCGCCTCTTTCTCGCCAGTGTGCCCTGCCACGCGTTGCTGTGGCCTATAGTAAGAATTTTCGAAGTAGAGGTAGATATCTGGACTATTATGAAAGAGAGGTACCTACCTATTCCTTCCCCCTTTTTCTTCCCCTTTCTCTCCTTTCTTCCTTCTCTACCTCTTTCTTTCCTTCCTTCTTTCGCTCTTTGGTTTCATCCTTCTCTCTTTCCTTCCTTCCTTCTCCCTTTCTCTACTTTTTCATCTCCTTGCTTCCTCCCTGTTTCCTTCCTTCTTTCACTTTTTATTTCCTTTCCTCCTCCCTTCCTTCTTTACCTCTTTCCTGCCTTTCCTTACTTTTTTCTTTCCTTTCTACTTTCTCTTCTTCCTTCCTTTGGTCAGGCCTGGATTATCACCTTTTTGCGCCCTAGGCCACACTTTGGAATTACGCCCCCTTTACCCCACACCGCCCCCCATCACTCAGACTCCCAGGATTGAGTCAAGGACGGACGGCGCGAGGAGGAGAAGGCGGAAGGAAGGGAAGCCCCCGAGGCCGCTGCCGGGCATGCGCAGCACCCCTTGTCAAGGAAGGAGGGTACGAGCGCCTCTGCCTCCTCCGCCATGTTCCTGGGTGCCGCCTATGCCCGGCAGCGGCCTCAGGGACTTCCCTTCCTTCCTCCTCCTCGCGCCCTCCTTCCTTGACAAGAGGGCGGGGGCGAGGGAGAGGGCGCCATTCCCTCCTCTCCCTCCCCCTCGTAGCATTCCCCCCCCCCGCCCTCCTCAGAGAGAGAGAGAGAAAGAGAAATCTCCTGAGTCCATGCTCGTTGCGTTTTTGTTTCAACAATTTTTTTTGGTCCGTGATCTGCGCCCCCCTCACCTTGCGCCCCTAGGCCACAGCCTAGGTTGACCTTATGGGTAATCCGGGCCTGTCTTTGGTACCCCCTTCCTTCCTTCCTTCCTTCCTTCCTTCCTTCCTTCCTTCCTTCCTTCCTTCCTTCCTTCCTTCCTGTATTCCCTCTTTCTTTCCTTCTTTCCCTCCCTCCTTCTCTCTTTCCTTCCTTCCCCCTATCAGGGAGTCCATATATATCTTTTTGGGGGCACCTATCTTGCGCTGACCCGTGGCGAGTTCACCATAGAGTAGTATCTTAGGGAGGCGGTGGTCCTCCATCCTAGAGACGTGCCCTGCCCAGCGCAGCTGTGTTCTCAATAGCATGGCCTCAATGCTGGTGATCCCTACTTGCTCAAGGACAGCAACATTAGTCACATAGTCAGTCCAGTGTATATTTAGGATTGTGCGAGGACAGCGCTGATGAAAGTGTTCGAGGAGTCATAGGTGTTGGGGATAGGTGACCCATGTTTCAGACCTATATAGGAGAATAGACCGTACGATAGCTCTGTACACACTTATTTTGGTGCTTTGGCTCAGGTGCTTGTTGCTCCAGACTCTTTTGTGAAGCCTTCCAAATGCACTATATGTCTTTCCTAATGTGTGATCTATCTCTTTATCAATCTTGGTGACTGAAGAGATGATGCTTCCCAGGTAGGTGAACTGCTGAATGGACTTAAGCACAGATTTGCCTATGCTGACGTGGGGATGATGGTGTTCTTCCTGTGGTGCGGGCTGGTAGAGGACTTCCGTTTTCTTCAGGCTGACTTCCAGCCCAAACAGCTCTGCAGCTGCTGCAAAGCAAGATGTTAGGTGCTGCAGGGCTGCTTCTGAATGGGCGACCAGGGCAGCATCGTCAGCAAAAAGCAGCTCACGGACTAGATAGTTTAGAGTCTTAGTGCGAGCCCTCAGACGGCTGAAGTTGAACAAGCTATCATCAGTACAATAGCGTATATAAATGCCGTCTTCTTCTTCGAGGTCTGCCGTAGCCCTTTGGAGCATCATGCTGAAGAAGACTGTAAATAGGGTTGGTGCAAGAACACAACCTTGTTTCACTCCATTAGTTATGAGAAAGGGCTCCGAGAGCATCGCCATATCTGACTTGACTGCGCTGGCCCTCATGTAACAGGATAATCATTTAACAACCAATATAAAACAATAATAAAACAAGAACATTCACGACACAAAACAATGAGCGGTGATCTTCTTATGCCCCACTGGTGTCAGTACAGCCATTTCCCACCCGGATTGTGATGCTCGGTTCCTTTTCGTAATGACCTTTCACCATATGCAACAATGGTGCCAATACTCCCTGGCACTAATGTAATGAAGCACAGGAGGAGGATTTCACACTTCTTTACAAGAAGATTCAAAACTGTTGCTCTTAGAGATATTCTAAAGGTTGCAGAAGAAAGCAGAAACGGTGTTTAGTTCAGCAAGTTGCAACGCTTCATTATCTGACAATAACCAGACTACTATTATGTTTACAAAGAATACTCGCACGCGGCCACTCTCCCACCTTGGCCGAGCGGTTTCCTGCCAGTTTGCATCAGTACTGTAACAGGACAGAACAGAACACGCAGACGTTGTGTCAAAGCTGCAGAAAGGCAATTCAGGTCTATGAATCAAACAATAGACAATAATGATCAAAAATAGTATATTCGCTAGTACAAAATTGAAGTGAATCATCCACAGTGGGGGAAATAGTACAGTTCTTCAAGTACAGCGCAATTACACATTGGCAGAGTACATCTCTATGAGAACCTACATCAAGGTAAGGTACAGTATACAAAGCATATGTAACAGGTCACAAAAATCAAATACAGAAATCTGTTGTTGAGAAAATATTATTAGTATTGTCTCAAGTCCTGGGTCGCTACTGTAAATCTAGTCACAGTTGGTACCTGTGGGATTTTTCAAATCAAGAAGGAAGCCAGGAATGAAGTCCGTGTTAAACGGAGAAAAGAGACACGGGGACCGCTCGATAGTGCCACTGGCATGCAGTGCGCATGCGCCGGTTCGTGCAGGGCAGGGCCGTAGCCAGGATTTTGATCGGGGGGCTGAGTTTGGTTCGGGGGTCTTCAGCCCCGAAATTCTCAGGGTGGTCGCGAAAAGGCCTTACTGGTACATTATTTAAACTGTTATGTTTATTCATATCATGATCTGATCACCATGCTCATATCCCACATTAATGGGGTTATTGGGATAACAATACAAAAGGTTTGCTAGGGTAGACCCTCTTCCACCCAGTCTCAGACCCCCCGACAAACTCAGCCCCGAATCAAAATCCTGGCTACGGCCCTGCCCTGCACGAACCGGCGCATGCGCACTGCATAAAAAATATCAAAAAAAATATTCCAAAAAAATATTTTAAATTTTTTTAATCTTAAAAAGCAGATATCTTGCAGGAGGGTAGGGGGCCGTGGGGAAGGGGCTGGGGGGCCGTATACGGTCTGGGGGCCGCCAGTTGGACAGCCCTGATGTATACCTCAAACAAAGAAACCATACAACGCAGAAACACAATACTTGCCAACAGAAATAGGCCTCAAGCAAGGTACGTTTGTAGCAAAGAAACTTTCCCCCCCAAAACCTAAAAGGCCCCCAAAACAACGAGTAAAAATAAAACTACATTTCCCAGTATCCTCCGGGGCAGCCAACGACTCACCCAGCCTCTACATTCTGAACAACATGATTGGCTGCCAATAAGGGCGGATTTGCATAACTGCTGCAATGGCCAGCCAACATGAAAATTCCGATCCATACTAAACTGCTAAAACAGAATAAGGAAAAGGCCTGAGCCAATCCCCAACACAAACACCCAAATCACTTCCAACTGAAAATTTACACCCCAAAAAATCACAGACCACGCCCAAAATTGACAGTAAGGCTTCATTAACTTGATTTCCCTAACTAGCCCTCACTTACTGGGAAGCTGTTTACGCTCTAAATTGACAGTAAGGCTTCATTAACTTGATTCTCCCGACTAGGCCTCAGCTCATTGGACATTGTGTATGGCCTGAATTGACAGTAAGGCTTCATTAACTTGCTGTTCCTAACTAGGCCTCAGCTCATGGGACATTGTGTATGGCCTGAATTTACAGTAACCTACCTTGACACACAGAGCCCCTACCATGCATGATGGGACTTGAAGTACCACCATGGAAAACGGGATTTGTAGTACTTCAAAACCCATCATTCCCCACAGACCACTGTGGCCCAGAACCAAGACCAATAAAGACCCAACTTGGCACACCAGGCCCCCCATGCCCCACACTCCATCCAACTGCAACATCTCCTAAATAGGGCACAGCAACGCGTGCCGGGTTCAGCTAGTGCACTATAAACAGGAGATTCCATTTATAGAAAATAGAAAATACCGACTTGGGAACAATAGTGATCAGCTTAAGACTTTTATTTTCTCTCTCTTAAATGGGTGCTTGTCTGAGGCATCACCACCTTTTGTGAAACAAAATACCAGGTCTCCAGACTCACACCCTTTGGGTTTTTTTAAAAAAAGTTCCTTTGTTTTAGAGAACTTCCTGTTTTCATGTTTAGTTTCTAGCCCGAGGCTTTAAAGTGATTCCTAATTCCGAGGTGCACGTTGCGTCTCTTTTACCTGATATGCTTGAGACCAGCTTTTTGGGTTTCAGAAAAAAATTGGATGTTAAAATATCTGTATTTGCATATACGAGGGCGGGTCAATAAGTCCATAACTTTTTGAATTTCCCGCCTCTTAACTGAAAGGGCGACACTGCACCATCAATTTCAATGGTAAAAAAGTGGTTTACTGAATTTTGTTGTGGCCGTACAAGCACGGAAGATGCCGAACGTTCTGGGCGCCCAGTTGAGGTCTCTACACCCAAAACAACTGAAAAAATTCACGATATGGTGTTGGCCGATCGGAGATGGAAAGTGCGAGAGATTGTGGAAGCCATAGGCATCTCACGTGGCTCAGTGGTTTCGATTTTAAATGATCACTTGGGTATGAGAAAGCTTTCCGCAAGATGGGTGCCGCGTTTGCTCACAATCGACCACAAACGCAATCGTGTGACAATTTCGCAGGAGTGTTTGGCGTAGTTCAACCATAATATAGACGAGTTTTTGCGCCGTTTCGTAGCCATGGACGAAACATGGCTCCACCACAACACACCAGAGACCAAACAGCAGTCAAAACAGTGGGTTTCTCGGGGTGAATCGGCGCCAAAGAAGCCCAAGCTGGGTTTGTCAGCCAATAAAGTCATGGCGACCGTTTTTTGGGATGCACACGGTATAATCCACATTGACTACCTTCAAAAGGGTAAAACAATCAATGGCAAATATTATGCCAACTTTTTGGGTTAATTTAATGGGGATTTGGGAAAGAAACCGACTGCATTTGGCCAAGAAAAAAATTCTTTTGCACCAGGACAATACAAGGGTGCGCACATGTGCAGTTGCCATGGCAACAATCAATGAATTGGGTTACGAATTGATCCCTCATCTGCCCTATTCTCCGGATTTAGCCCCATGTGACTATTTCTTGTTTCCAAACCTGAAGAAATGGCTCGGCGGAAAGAGATTTGACTCCAACAATGAAATGATCTCACAAACAAATACCTATTTTGATGACCTCGACAAATCTTATTTTTTGGAAGGGATTAAAAAATTGGAGAAACGTTGGACAAAGTGTATAGAGCTCAAAGGAGACGACGTTGAAAGATAAAATGATCTTTTATCCGAAAACCTGTTTTTCATTCAAAAAGTCACGGACTTATTGACCCGCCCTCGTATCCATGTATCATTCCCTCCACTGTTACTGCTCAGGTCGTGAACAAATGAGCAAGGCATCAACAAAAAATGTGTATTTAGAGGGAAAACATTCCAAGGATGGCGACTCCCCAGCTGGCCCAGGGCAGGTTAAATGTGTCTGTTGTCCTTGAAATGTATTTAAAACTGGGCGAGGAGAGGAAGTTGGGTGGAAGGACTGCACAGGTACACTCCACGCTGACATTTTTTTTGGTTATACGTGCCAATTTTTAAAATATATAATTCTAACTGAAAATGTTGGGGGATTTTGCCTTGAAACTTTGTGATAAAATTTCAGTGATATAAATTGCTAAGGCAGTGTTTCCCAACCTGGGGTCGGGACCCCCAGGGGGGTCGCGAGAGGGTTTCAGGCGGGTCACCAAAGACCATCAGAAAACATATATTTCTAATGGTCTTAGGCAGAGTTTCTCAACCTGGGGGTCGAGACCCCTCTAGGGGTCACGAGGGGGTGCCAGAGGGTCGCCAAAGGCCATCAGAAAACACAATATTTTCGATTGGTCATAGGGGTTCTGTTTGGGAAGTTTGATCCAATTCTATCAGTGGTGGAGTTCAGAATGCTCTTTGATTGTAGGTGAACTATAAATCCCAGCAACTACAAGTCCCAAATGTCAAGGTCTGTTTTCTCCAAACTCAACAAGTGTTCACATTTGGGAATATTTGAGTATCCGTGCCAAGTTTGGTCCAGATTCATCATTGGTTCCTAAATAAGCTCTTCAGCCATGGAATCAGAGGACAGGTCTTGTCCTGGATTGGAACCTGGCTAAACTGTAGGAAACAAAGGGTGGTAATAAACGGACATTTCTCTGGGTGGAAAGAGGTGAGAAGTGGCGTACCCCAAGGTTCAGTTTTGGGTCCGTTACTTTTTAATTTATTCATTAATGATCTGGATGTAGAAGTAAATTGTGAGGTAGCAAAGTTTGCAGACGACACTAAACTGTTCAGGGTAGTTAAAAATGAAACTGATTGTAAAAGAGCTCCAGAAAGATCTCTCGAAATTGAGTGAATGGGCAACAAAGTGGCAAATGCATTTTAACCTAAACAAGTGTAAAGTCATGCACATCGGGGCAAAGAACCCCAACTACACCTACAAATTGATGGGGTCAAAGCTTTCCGAGACAAACCAGGAAAGGGATCTTGGGGTCTTGGTGGACAGCTCAATGAAGATGTCAACCCAGTGCGCAGCAACAGTGAAAAAAAGCAAATTCTATGCTTGGCATGATCAGGAAGGGAATCGAAAATAGGTCGGCAAATGTTGTATTGCCTCTCTACAAATCTATGGTGAGGCCACATCTGGAGTACTGTGTACAATTCTGGTCTCCGCACCTTAAGAAGGATATAACGGAACTGGAAAGGTACAGAAAAGGGCAACAAGAATGATCCAAGAGATGGGCGGCTCCCTTATGAAACCAGGTTGCAACGCCTTGGTCTTTTCAGCCTCGAAGACGGCGTTTAAGAGGTGACTTGATCGAAGTGTATAAAATCATGCATGGGATAGAAAAGGTGAATAAAGAAAAACTATTTTCTTTGTCACAAAACACTAGGACTAGAGGGCACTCCTGAAGCTCAAGGTAGGAAAATTAGGACTAATAAAGGGAAATATTTCTTCACCCAGAGGGTCATTGGGTTATGGAGCTCACTTCCAGAAGAGGTTGTGACAGCGGTCAGCCTGGACAACTTCAAGGCAGGATTAGACAGATTCATGGAGACCAAGTGTATCGGTAGTTACTGAAAATGACATTCAAGTGCCACCTCGGAGTTGGTTGAGGTAGGCAGGATTTCCCTGGGTACTGGTTGTGGGGGTCGGGGAGCAGGTCAGGGTTTTGCCCTCCCTTCTGCTCGAGATCCCCGCGTACAACTGGTGGGCCACTGTGTGATACAGAATGCTGGACTAGATGGGCTGAGGTCCGATTCAGCATGGCTCTTCTTATGTTCTTATGGTTGAGTCCACAGTGCTCTTGGATTTAGACGAACTCCAAAACTCAAAGTCAATGCCCACCAAAACCTTCCTGTATTTTCTGTTGGTCATGGGAGTTCTGTGTGCCGAGTTTGATTCAATTCTATCGTTGGTGGGATTCAGAATGCTCTTTGACTGTAGGTGAACTATAAATTTATTTATTTATTTATTTACGATATTTATATGCTGCCCTTCTACTCAGCAACTACAACTCCCAAATGACAAAATCAATCCCCACTAACCCCACTAGTATTCAAATGTGGGTGTATCGGATATTTGTGCCAAATTTGGTCCAGTGAATGAAAATATATCCTGCGTATTGGATATTTACATTACAATTCATAACAGTAGCAAAATTATAGTTCTAAAGTAGGAACGAAAATAATTTTATGGTTGGGGGTCACCACAACATGAGAAACTGTATTAAGGGGTCGCAGCATTAGGAAGGTTGAGAACCACTGGTCTTAGGAATCCCTTTGGCAAAGAAGGTTGAAGATCTCTGCGCTTGTCCTTCTCTTTCTTTTTGGAAACAGACTGCGAATTTTCCTACCTAAAGCTCTCCTCTGCTGTGATTGGCAGGCCTCCCTGCCAAGGGGAGGGCTGATTCTGAGACTCCAAGCGGGGTGGGGAGAGCAGGTGTGCTTGGCGCATGGCAGCATGATGCGCATGTGTGGGTGAGGGAGAGTGTGTGCGGTGGGATGGAGGCTCACGCCAGCTAGTCCCTTCAAGGCATGAGGGTTCTGTGTAGGAAGATTGACCCAATTCTATCATTGGTGGGCTGCAAGCGGCTCTTTGATTGTAGGTAAACTATAAATCCCAGCAACTACAACTTCCACATGTCAAGGTCTATTTTCCCCAAACTCCACCAGTGTTCATATTTGGGTATATTGAGGATTTGTGTCAAGTGTGGTCCAGATCTATTATTGTTGAGTCTATAGTGCTCTCTGGATGTAGGTGAACTACAACTCCCAAAGTGAAGGTCAATGCCCACCAAACCCTTCCAGTATTTAATGTTGGTCATGGGAGTTTTGTGTACCAAGTTTGGTTCAATTTAACTGTTGGTGAATTCAGAATGCTCTTTGATTGTAGGTAAACTATAAATCCCAGCAACTACAACTTCCACATGTCAAGATCTATTTTCCCCAAACTCCACCAGTGTTCACATTTGGGTATATTGAGGATTTGTGTCAAGTCTGGTCCAGATCTATTATTGTTGAGTCTATAGTGCTCTCTGGATGTAGGTGAACTACAACTCCCAAACTGAAGGTCAATGCCCACCAAACCCTTCCAGTATTTGCTGTTGGTCATGGGAGTTTTGTGTACCAAGTTTGATTCAATTCAATTGTTGGTGAATTCAGAATGCTCTTTGATTGTAGGTGAACTATAAATCCCAGGAACTACAATTTCCAAATGACAAAATCAATCCCCCCCCCCCCCCCCCACACACACAAATAGTTATGAAGTAGCAATGAAAATAATGTTATGGTTAGGGGTCTCCACAACATGAGGAACTGTATTAAGGGGTCGCAGCATTAGGAAGGTTGAGAAGCACTGTGCTAAGTTATCCAAAAGCGTGCTCACAAACAGTTGGTTCTGTGTAGTAATAATAATAATAATAATAATAATCTTTATTTGTATCCCGCTTTATCTCCCCTGGGGGACTCAGAGCAGTTCACAACAAATAACGGCAACCATTCAATGCCGTAAAGTGCCATCGAAACACAGCGACATAAATCAAATAAAACATATTAAACAAGAAAATAATAGTGAGATAATACACCAAATTAGACACCAGACAGCTAAAATTGCATCTTAACAAATATGCATTTAGGGCAACACCTAAAAATTACGGGCTCGTAGCAATTAAAACATAACATTTTTAAAAGTCATTTCCATATGCGGTTCCATTTTTATTGTGCCAGGTGCTTATATATTTTATATGTCCTCCTTTCTATATGCTGGAGAGCATTAAAAATATTCTGTTCTTTCTTAAAAGGCAGGAGGGAGCAGGCCCGGATTAGCTTCTTTTGGTGCCCTAGGCCAAAAGAAGCCCTGCCCCCAGGGCCGGGGAAGCCCCGCACCCAGGGCGGGAGAAGCCCCACCCCGGGGCGTGCTGCGCATGCGTGGCAGCGGCCCCAAGGGTGGGGCTTCCGTCCGACTCCTCCTCCCGCATCTGGAAGGCGGTCAAGGAAGCCGGGCGCGTCGTGGAGGAGGAGGGGAAGCCCCGCCCCCGGGGGCGAGCGTCCCCTTCCTTCCCCTCTTCCTTGCCACGCACCCGGCTTCCTTGACTCAAGGAAGCCGGGCGCGTCGCGAGAAGGAGAAAGGGAAGCTCCGCCCCCGGCAACCTGGGAAAAGAGCCAGGAGGAGTACAGCAAGGGGGTTGCGGGCGGGCGTGGATGGCACGCAGGTGCAGAAGCGCCCAAAGATCGACTTTAAAATATATATATTAAATTTTACATTGGGGGGGCCGGATCTGACGCCCCCCTCGGCTGCGCCCCTAGGCCGTGGCCTAGTGTGGCCTTATGGGTGATTCGAGCCTGGGAGGGAGGGGTTTGAAGGTAAGTTGTTCGGCCGATTGAACCGCTGCTAGGTGAAGTGGCCCTCCGTTGTTAGGTGAAGTAGCCCTGTGGGATGTCACTGGGGGAGGGGGAGGGAAAGAAGCAGTTGTTAAGTGACATATGCACACACACACACACACATATATGGAAAGAAGGAAGGAGAAAAAGGAGGGAAAGGAAGGAAGGGAGAAAAGACGAAGGGGAGAGGAAAGAAAGATAAGAAAGAAAGTGGAAAAGGGAAGAGAAAAGTGGAAGGAAGATAAAGGAAAGGCGAAATGGGGGGGGGGGGGGAGCCAAAGAAGGAAAGGGAGAAACAGAAAGTGACGGGGAAAGAAGAAAAGTGACTACAAGGAGACTGACAGTAACAAAAGATATTAATCCCTAAAAGTGGGATGTGCCAACACATTTTTATTTATTTATTTATTATTTACTTCATGTATATTCCGCCCTTCTCACCCCGCAGGGGACTCAGGGTGGATTAAAGTGTACACATTACATTTAGACACACAAACACACAAGACAGATAGAGGCAATTTAACATCTGGCCACTAGGGGGAGCTGTCGCACCCCTTCATTCCTCAGCTTGATTCCTGGAGATCTTTTTTATGGCCTCGCAAATCAGTTAAATTTAGCCTCCCCACTAAGTGGTACCTTAATTTCCTACTTGACAGATGCAACTGTCTTTCGGGTTGCAAAGGTCGACAACAGGCTACACAATAGGTTGAGATCCCACCTCAACCCGAGCAGGGCTCGAACTCATGACCTTCTGGTCAGTAGAGATCTTATGCAGCTGACTCCCAGCCAGCTGCGCCACAGTCCCGGTATCTTTTACCATTTGTCAGATCTAAAACTACCATGAATAAAGATGTGTTATTGAGAAAGTTCGGCTTGTATAGGCCACTGATTTATTTTCTACCTGCCCAGCAGATGTCACTATCTGATACAGTTAGGGGGAGATATATAATCATAACAACAACAACAAAAACTAAAAGAGACATGTGTCTGAATGTCTTTGAAAAGCATTCCTTGTGCTGTGATGATTAATAGTATGATTCATACCGTTATGCTTGGTTTACTGAGTCCTGATATTCCCAAATGTGTTCCTCGGATTGTAGCAGTTAGTTAGTTAGTTTTCTATCGGCAGCAAGTAGGACAGAGCTGTCAACGGCTTGCATAGGTACGCTCAGCGAGTTCAAATCTTCCTTTGCTCTACTGACCTGAAAAACAACCTGACGACATGTATTCTCATCGCAAAGTACAGGATCTCAAGCAGAGTGGAAAGAGATGACTCTTCTTTACGGCAGTGTTTCCCAACCAGTGTGCCGTGGCACACTAGTGTGCCGTGCGTGATCATCAGGTGTGCCATGGGAATTTGGCACTCTCCCCACTCCTAGCAGCCCCCTCACAGGTTTCCAAGAAACAAATTGAGCTTCTCCGCTTTTTTTTTTTTTTTTTACTATTTTACTGGATTTTTCAAGAGTCGTCCCCACCCCGAAGGAACTGTTTATAACAGCTTATAACGGTCTAATGTGGCCGCGCAGGAATTAGCATTAAGCTGGCCGTCGGCTCTGCTACTCACCGAGCCCATGTGTGGAGAGGGAGCCACACCGCCTCCTCCCACACACGAGTCTTGGGGGAATTTTCCCTCTATGGGCATTCATGCCTTTGAATAGACTATCTACTGCATGTTTGTGAATCCTACCCACCCCACTTGAGATCCCACCATCCCCTTCCGTGTCTTGGTTCCCGGGATTCCTGCCTGTGAAGCCCTTGTTGACGCGCCTCGCCATCAACCTGGCAAGAGGGGAAGAGAGTTGGGAACTCTCGCGAGCAGACGCCAGGGAGCGCCTGGGATTTCCCATCGGGGATTCCCTCAACAATACATCATTCTTTGTTGCCTCCCTTGCGCCCCGTACGTGCTGACGTCCACCAGCATTTCCTCACGTCCACGACGTCTTCTGCGGGCATACGTCATTCACAAGCGCCGCCCGCCTTGCCGGACCGGCTCACACCGCACCCCAGCAGCAACGCTTGCATTTGCCTTTTCCATCCATTACAGACGCCGCTCAGCACAGTCATCGCCATCGTGCAAGTACATTGGGGGGCTGCCTTGTTGCGCCTTGTTTGCCTATACTGTATCTGCTATATGTATGCCACTATTGTATGTTACATGAACCCTCTTAACTCACCAATAGAGTGCTATTTTCATATTTGTTGGGGTTGTGTTATTTCTTACTTGCATTGGTATATATAGTCTATTACCATCTGGTAATCACACACTGTTGTTTTGTGCCTATAACAGCTTCATGACATCCATAGTTAACTGGAAGCAAGTTTCACTCTGGGTGAAATTTCACAAAGGTCTGGAGAACAAGCTCTATGAGGAGCGGCTTGAAGAGCTGGGCATGTTTAGCCTGAAGAAGAGAAGGCTGAGAGAAGACATGATAGCCATGTTTAAATATGTGAGAGGAAGTCATATACTGTATATGTTGTGTTCATCGAAAAAGGTCCAGGTTTCACACTGAGTGTATAAATACATTTAAAAACATATTAACTATATGTATTACTGTGTTAGAGTGTCATTTTGTGTCATTTTGGTTGGTGGTGTGCCCCAGGATTTTGCAAATGTAAAAATGTGCGCGGCTCAAAAAAGGTTGGGAAACACTGCTTTACGGTGTGATATATTTTTAAAAATACCTTTTATCCAATAGACGTCATTTTGAAAATTAAACTGATTCTTGTCTGCACTGCTTCAAGCATAAAATAAAAAAAACTGGAAGCCAGCAATGAGCTTAATTGTTTATTTGCATAATTAATTTCAGCATCAACAAGGTCACCTTTTGGGTTTTTTCCCTCCCTCGTGAACACATAGTGTTAAATTTAAGTGACAGAAGAACGGTTTGAAAGGATAATTGAAAATGGATAAACATGAATGAAATCGACAGATGTAACACCAAACATTGTTACATAGGCAATAATTCAATAGAGCAGTGTTTTTCAACCTTTTTTTTGAGCTGCGGCACATTTTTTACGTTTACTAAATCCTGGGGCACACCACCAACCAAAATGACACAAAATGACACTCTAACACAGTAATACATATAGTTAATATGTTTTGAAATGTATTTATACATTCAGTGTGAAACCTGGGCCTGTTTCGATTAACACAACATAGATATCCTGGCAAAAATGGCAGAAAGACACACACGAAGGTATTGCTCAATTTGTAGTTAACACACAATCAAAGAGCATCCTGAACTCTTGCAATTCTTGTTCCTTCCCTCCTCTTCCATTGTTTCCTTCAATCCTTCCTTTTCCCTCCCTCTCTCCCCTTCCTTCTTTCCTCCATTCTCCCCCCTTCCTTCCTTCCTTCCTTCCTTCCTTCCTTCCTTCCTTCCTTCCTTCCTTCCTTCCTTCCTTCCTTCCTTCCTCCCCTTCACCCTTTCCTTCTCCTTCTCACCTTCCTTTTCCCTCCCTCTCTCCCCTTCCTTCTTTCCTCCATTCTCTCTCTTCCTTCCATTTCCTTCCTTCCTTTCTCCCCTTCACCCTTTCCTTCTCTCCTTCCTTTTCCTTCCCTCTCTCCCCTTCCGTCTTTCCTCCATTCTCCCTCCCTCCCTCTTCCTTCCTCTTCTATTCTTTCCCTCCAAGTCTTCTTTTCCTTCTCCTTCCTTTCTTTTCATTTGCCCCCCTCCCCTTCTCTTTTCTTTTCCCTTCATTATTTTACTTTTTCCTCACTCCCTTTTCTTTCTTTTCCCCACCCTTTCCTTTCCTCCTTTTCCATTTCCTTCTTTCTTTTAACCTCCTTGTCTCTCTCCTGCTTTTCTTTTCTTCCTTTTCCATAGTTTGTTCTTCTTTTCTTTCTTCCTCTCCCCCTCCCTTCTTTATTTCCTCTATCTTTCTTTTTTTCTTTTCCCTTCCGTCTTCTCTTCCTTCCCAGAGTCCTGAGCGTGCCTTTTGCAGAGCCAGGTCTGAAGTGTCCTGTCATTCTGCCGGGGGAATCCTTTTCTCATCGTATGTATGTATAGACTCAAATTTAGTTGAATTCAGTCTTAAAATAGATTATATATATCAGGGCTGTCCAACTGACGGCCCGGGGGCTGTACACGGCCCCCCAGCCTGTTGGACACGGCCCCTGCTATGCCCCCGGCTGCCATTTTTATTTTTAGTTTTAAAAAATCAAATTTTTTAAATAAAAAAAATGGCGGCCGGGGGGGGAGGGGGAGGCGGGGCAGGGAGGAGGAAGTGCGCTGGCTCCTCCTCCTTCGCCCTTCCTCCTTCCCCTCCCTGCACCGCGGCTCGCGATTGGAGCCGCGGCGCATCCGCGGGGGAGGAGGAGGGGCGAAGGAGGAGGAAGTCAGCTGGCTGCCTTCTTCCTCCTTCGCCCCTCCTCCTTCCCCTCCCGCACTGGCGCTCGGGATCGGGGCAAGGGCGCGAGGAAAGATGAGGGGACGAAGGAGAAGGCAGTCAGCTGATTGCCTTCTCCTTCCTCCCCTCTTTCCCCGCGGGATCTTGAGGCGTGGCGGCGCGCGGGGAAAGAGGGAGGAAGGAGAAGGCAGCCAGCTGATTGCCTTCTCCTTTCTCTCCCTCCTCCTCCTCCTTTTCCCCCGAGCGCCACAGCGCACGGGACACCGGCTGCGCCGGGAAAGGCGGAGGGTGCGAGGAGGTGGGCCTCCTCCTCCTTCCCAGCGCCGCTGGTGTCCCCTGCGGCGCTGGAGAAAGAGGAGGAGGAGGGAGAATGACAGCGTAGGAGGGGGCTGGGGGCGGGGCGGGGGCGGGGCTGGGGGAGGGGCCTGGGGCGGGGCCTGGGGGCGGGGCCGAACGGCCCCCCAGGTCATCAGTGACCTCAAGTCCGGCCCTTGGCCGGTTAGAAGTTGGACAGCACTGATATATATTCTATGGCTCTCACTGAAATACATTTCCAAATATTTTGCTTTCATTGCTCTCTGAGTCAAAAAGGTTCCCGACCCCCGAGTGTGATATTTAAAATACAGTTCTTTTTTTTTATTAAAAAAAGTCAAAGATAAGATAAAAAATAATGTAGAAAAATATTTGCTAGTATGAAAATTACAACCCCACGTTCCTTTCAATTCAATTTCCCCCTATACATTCATGCGCACAAGCCTCGAGTAATTATTTTGAAAAACGAAATAGAGGGCAAATGAATGCACTGCCTTCGGTTCCTCTAGTTTATATTAGCCAAACTGATTGCCTATTTGCATGACTAATTTTGATTAAAATTGCTTCATCTAAATACCAAATGAAGGCCGTAGTTTCCATTAATCTGTGCGGCTCTTGGTAGTTTAATGGCATCCATAGACAAGAAGTGAATATTCTAGTGGGGGGAAAAATGTAATGCTAGCTAAATCAAAATCTGAAAGCCAAAGGAAACATAAAGCGTCTCCTTACATCGTTTAAAGAATTTTCCTTTCCAACTGACCAGGAAAAAACGTCAGTCTGCTCCAGTGCTTCAAATCAATGTTATGAAGTTTTTCACAGTTTAGCAATAAGCTTGTTATTATCTATCTATCTCTATATGTATATAATAAAAGTCAGTGTTTGCGGCGGGAGGTGCGGAGGAATATGTGGCAGCGTTTCGATTGGTTGTCACTGCGGGATTATTTGCATAAAGGACTCTGATTGGCCAGCCTCAGAACTCCAACATTCTAAGGCAACAGAGGGGATTGGTTGCCACTGAAATGGTATTTGCATAAAGGACTCTGGCCATCTACATTACAACATTCTAAGGTCACGCGGAGGAAAAAGGAAAGGCCTCAAGCAGTCAGTCACTGCGGCCCACAGCAATGACGGATCAGGACCAAACTTGGCCCACAGGGGCCCAATGGCCCACTTCACAACCTGGTGTGGTTTAGGGCAGGATGGGATTTGCAGTACCTTCACCTGATTCACTTCCCAAACAACATTGTAGCCCCTATAAATCACAGACCAGGCCCAAAATTGATGGTAAAGCTTCCTTAACTTGATTTTCCTGACTAGGCCTCAGCTCATGGGACATTGTGTATGGCCTGAATTGACAGTAACCTACCTTGGCACACAGAGCCCCTATGACCCACGCTACATTGTACTGCAGTTTGGAGGAGGGTGGACCATGGATGATGGGATTTGATGTACCTCCATGGATTATGGGATTTGTAGTACTTTCAAATCTTTCATTCCCCACATACCACTGCGGCCCAGAACCAAGACCGATAAAGACCACACTTGGCACACAATGTCCCCATGACCCACACTCCTTCCGACTGCAGTTTAGAGGAGGGCACACCATGGATGATGGGATTTCAAGTACCTCCACTCACTTCCCAAGCCCGCTGCGACCCTCATCCAGTGATTGAGGAAGACCACACTTCGCACACAAAGCCCCCATGACCCACTTTACATCCTGGTGCAATTTGGAGGAGGATGGACCATGGATTATGGAAATTGAAGTACCATCACTCACTTCCCGAGACCACTGTAAGCCAAATAAACAACTGATAAGGACCAAATTTGGCAAACAATGCCTTCCTCAAATAACCCAGGCACCGCTGGGTCCTCAGCTAGTCTATATAATAGAAGTCAGTGTTTGCGGAGGGCGGGAGGTGCGGAGGAATATGTTCCAATTTTTGGATTGGCTGCCAATGTGGGATTATTTGCATAAAGGACTCTGATTGGCCAGCCTCAGAAAGCCAACACTCTAAAGCACCAGATTATTTGCATAAAGGATTCTGATTGGCCAGCCTCAGAACTCCAACACTCTAAGGCAGTGTTTCCCAACCTTTTTTGAGCCGCGGCACACTTTTAACATTAAAAAAATCTGGGGGCACACCACCAACCAAAATGACACAAAATGACACTCTAACACAGCAAAGAACGACTGGGGGTTGGTGGCCTGCTGGGAGCAGCTGCTGGGAGTGCCGAAGCCGGGAGGGGCGGAGCCAGGCTGCGCCATGCCCGCCCCCACCCCGGCTTTACCTCCCACAGCTGCTCCAGCCTTGAGGGGCAGAGCCAAGCCCGCGGTGCCAGAGCCAGCACAATGCTGGCTTGGCACTGCCCCCTCAAGGCTGGAGCAGCTGCTGGGAGTGCCGAAGCCGGGGGAGGGGACAGAGCCAGGCTGCGTCATGCCCAGCCCCCTCTCCCCAGCTTCAGCTCTCCTACAGAGGAGGAGCATGAGCGGTGGACGGGCTTCAGTGGGCGGGGCTCCTCCACGCGGCTTCAGCGAGCGAGGGGCGAGAGTCATGGCGGGAGTCATGGCGGATTGGAGGCTGGCTGGAAAAACGGCCAAAGGAGGCGGCGCCCTGGCCCCTTTTTTTTCTTCGCCACCGCCCGGCCCTTCCTCCTCCTCCCCCAAGCAACAGGAGTTCGGCAGGAGGAGGGGGAAGGAAGGGGGCAGAGAGCTTTTCTCGCGGCACAGCAGGAGGTCCGTCACGGCACACTAGTGTGCCACGGCACACTGGTTGAGAAACACTGCTCTAAGGCACCAGATTATTTGCATAAAGGATTCTGATTGGCCAGCTTCAGAACTCCAACACTCTAAGGCACCAGACAGAGGGAATTGGGTGCCAGTGAGAGACAATTTGCATAAGTGACTCTGACTGGCCAGCAAAACAGAATGCAACTGAATGCTTGAGTTATGCACAAACATACATTACACGCACATACAAGACAGAGATACACAGACTGGGCCACAGCGAGGCGTGGCAGGGGAGGGCTAGTCAATACTGGGGAGTCCCTCCCTCACAAGAAGGGATCCAAAGCGGGCCCCTCCCATGGAGGAGGAGGAGGGTGCTTGGCCCATTCGGGAGGCCCCCCTGACTGAGGAGCGACTCCTTCGCCTGGGCCCGCCTCTCTCCTCCTCCCTCCCCCGCGAAGCCCCCTGAAGCCGAAAGGGGAGGCGAGGGAGAGGGCGCGGCCTAGCCTGGCCTGGCTCTGAGGCGCCGCCTCCTCCTCCTCCTCCTCCCTCAGAGGGCGCCACACAAGGAGGCCTGGGCCAACTTGGGCCTCTCAGGTGTTTTGGACTTCAACTCCCACAATTCCTCACAGCCTCAGGCCCCTTCCTTTCAGGCCTGGGCCAACTTGGGCCTCTCAGGTGTTTTGGACTTCAACTCCCACGATTCCTCACAGCCTCAGGCCCTTTCCTTTCAGGCCTGGGCCAACTTGGGCCTCTCAGGTGTTTTGGACTTCAACTCCCACGATTCCTCACAGCCTCAGGCCCTTTCCTTTCAGGCCTGGGCCAACTTGGGCCTCTCAGGTGTTTTGGACTTCAACTCCCACGATTCCTCACAGCCTCAGGCCCCTTCCTTTCAGGCCTGGGCCAACTTGGGCCTCTCAGGTGTTTTGGACTTCAACTCCCACAATTCCTCACAGCCTCAGGCCCTTTCCTTTCAGGCCTGGGCCAACTTGGGCCTCTCAGGTGTTTTGGACTTCAACTCCCACAATTCCTCACAGCCTCAGGCCCTTTCCTTTCAGGCCTGGGCCAACTTGGGCCTCTCAGGTGTTTTGGACTTCAACTCCCACAATTCCTCACAGCCTCAGGCCCTTTCCTTTCAGGCCTGGGCCAACTTGGGCCTCTCAGGTGTTTTGGACTTCAACTCCCACGATTCCTCACAGCCTCAGGCCCTTTCCTTTCAGGCCTGGGCCAACTTGGGCCTCTCAGGTGTTTTGGACTTCAACTCCCACAATT
This sequence comes from Anolis apletophallus, assembly GCA_030556195.1. NCBI lineage: Eukaryota > Metazoa > Chordata > Lepidosauria > Squamata > Anolidae > Anolis > Anolis apletophallus. Next base: position 7,668,096 of record JARBWK010000012.1, read on the forward strand.
CCTCACAGCCTCAGGCCCTTTCCTTTCAGGCCTGGGCCAACTTGGGCCTCTCAGGTGTTTTGGACTTCAACTCCCACAATTCCTCACAGCCTCAGGCCCTTTCCTTTCAGGCCTGGGCCAACTTGGGCCTCTCAGGTGTTTTGGACTTCAACTCCCACAATTCCTCACAGCCTCAGGCCCTTTCCTTTCAGGCCTGGGCCAACTTGGGCCTCTCAGGTGTTTTGGACTTCAACTCCCAATTCCTCACAGCCTCAGGCCCCTTCCTTTCAGGCCTGGGCCAACTTGGGCCTTTCAGGTGTTTTGGACTTCAACTCCCACAATTCCTCACAGCCTCAGGCCCCTTCCTTTCAGGCCTGGGCCAACTTGGGCCTTTCAGGTGTTTTGGACTTCAACTCCCACAATTCCTCACAGCCTCAGGCCCCTTCCTTTCAGGCCTGGGCCAACTTGGAGTTTTGGACTTCAACTCCCACGATTCCTCACAGCCTCAGGTGTTTTGGACTTCAACTCCCACGATTCCTCACAGCCTCAGGCCCCTTCCTTTCAGGCCTGGGCCAACTTGGGCCTTTCAGGTGTTTTGGACTTCAACTCCCACAATTCCTCACAGCCTCAGGCCCCTTCCTTTCAGGCCTGGGCCAACTTGGGCCTTTCAGGTGTTTTGGACTTCAACTCCCAACTCCCACAATTCCTCACAGCCTCAGGCCCTTTCCTTTCAGGCCTGGGCCAACTTGGGCCTCTCAGGTGTTTTGGACTTCAACTCCCACAATTCCTCACAGCCTCAGGCCCCTTCCTTTCAGGCCTGGGCCAACTTGGGCCTTTCAGGTGTTTTGGACTTCAACTCCCACAATTCCTCACAGCCTCAGGCCCTTTCCTTTCAGGCCTGGGCCAACTTGGGCCTCTCAGGTGTTTTGGACTTCAACTCCCACGATTCCTCACAGCCTCAGGCCCTTTCCTTTCAGGCCTGGGCCAACTTGGGCCTCTCAGGTGTTTTGGACTTCAACTCCCACGATTCCTCACAGCCTCAGGCCCTTTCCTTTCAGGCCTGGGCCAACTTGGGCCTCTCAGGTGTTTTGGACTTCAACTCCCACGATTCCTCACAGCCTCAGGCCCTTTCCTTTCAGGCCTGGGCCAACTTGGGCCTCTCAGGTGTTTTGGACTTCAACTCCCACGATTCCTCACAGCCTCAGGCCCTTTCCTTTCAGGCCTGGGCCAACTTGGGCCTCTCAGGTGTTTTGGACTTCAACTCCCACGATTCCTCACAGCCTCAGGCCCTTTCCTTTCAGGCCTGGGCCAACTTGGGCCTCTCAGGTGTTTTGGACTTCAACTCCCACGATTCCTCACAGCCTCAGGCCCTTTCCTTTCAGGCCTGGGCCAACTTGGGCCTCTCAGGTGTTTTGGACTTCAACTCCCACGATTCCTCACAGCCTCAGGCCCTTTCCTTTCAGGCCTGGGCCAACTTGGGCCTCTCAGGTGTTTTGGACTTCAACTCCCACGATTCCTCACAGCCTCAGGCCCTTTCCTTTCAGGCCTGGGCCAACTTGGGCCTCTCAGGTGTTTTGGACTTCAACTCCCACGATTCCTCACAGCCTCAGGCCCTTTCCTTTCAGGCCTGGGCCAACTTGGGCCTCTCAGGTGTTTTGGACTTCAACTCCCACGATTCCTCACAGCCTCAGGCCCTTTCCTTTCAGGCCTGGGCCAACTTGGGCCTCTCAGGTGTTTTGGACTTCAACTCCCACGATTCCTCACAGCCTCAGGCCCCTTCCTTTCAGGCCTGGGCCAACTTGGGCCTCTCAGGTGTTTTGGACTTCAACTCCCACGATTCCTCACAGCCTCAGGCCCTTTCCTTTCAGGCCTGGGCCAACTTGGGCCTCTCAGGTGTTTTGGACTTCAACTCCCACGATTCCTCACAGCCTCAGGCCCTTTCCTTTCAGGCCTGGGCCAACTTGGGCCTCTCAGGTGTTTTGGACTTCAACTCCCACGATTCCTCACAGCCTCAGGCCCTTTCCTTTCAGGCCTGGGCCAACTTGGGCCTCTCAGGTGTTTTGGACTCCAAACTCCCACGATTCCTCACAGCCTCAGGCCCTTTCCTTTCAGGCCTGGGCCAACTTGGGCCTCTCAGGTGTTTTGGACTTCAACTCCCACAATTCCTCACAGCCTCAGGCCCTTTCCTTTCAGGCCTGGGCCAACTTGGGCCTCTCAGGTGTTTTGGACTTCAACTCCCACGATTCCTCACAGCCTCAGGCCCCTTCCTTTCAGGCCTGGGCCAACTTGGGCCTCTCAGGTGTTTTGGACTTCAACTCCCACAATTCCTCACAGCCTCAGGCCCTTTCCTTTCAGGCCTGGGCCAACTTGGGCCTCTCAGGTGTTTTGGACTTCAACTCCCACGATTCCTCACAGCCTCAGGCCCTTTCCTTTCAGGCCTGGGCCAACTTGGGCCTCTCAGGTGTTTTGGACTTCAACTCCCACGATTCCTCACAGCCTCAGGCCCTTTCCTTTCAGGCCTGGGCCAACTTGGGCCTCTCAGGTGTTTTGGACTTCAACTCCCACGATTCCTCACAGCCTCAGGCCCTTTCCTTTCAGGCCTGGGCCAACTTGGGCCTCTCAGGTGTTTTGGACTTCAACTCCCACGATTCCTCAGCCTCAGGCCCTTCCTTTCAGGCCTGGCCCTTTCCTTCAGGCCTGGGCCACTCCTTGGGCCTCTCAGGTGTTTGGACTCCAACTCCCACAATTCCTCACAGCCTCAGGCCCTTTCCTTTCAGGCCTGGGCCAACTTGGGCCTCTCAGGTGTTTTGGACTCGGAGTTGAAGTCCAAAACACCTGAAAGGCCCAAGTTAGGGAAGGGGCCTGAGGCTGTGAGGAATTGTGGGAGTTGAAGTCCAAAACACCTGAAAGGCCCAAGTTGATCTTGAGTGTAGATCTTGAGTGTAGACTCAGATAATAACCCTGTTCCAAGCAGGTCTTGCCTTGTCTTTTGCAACATCACAGCTCTCCTCTCCCCCAGCAACAATATTACATTATAAGATTATTATTAATAATTATTATATTATAATATTAGTATATACAATAATAATATAGTATATATATTATATTAATGTATATTATTAATTATTATATTCTTATATAATAAAATAATAAGATATAATTGTATATTTACGTTCCATGTAATATTACTAATATTGCAATATAATTTGTTATAATACAATTTGTTATATAATAATATATATAATATATTATATATTATAATATCAGATATTATAATATACTAGCTGCAGTTGTGCCCTTTTGGAGATGTGGAAAGTCCAATCATCCATGGTGTGCCCTCTCTAAACTGCAGTTGGATGGAGTGTGGGTCATGGGGGGCATGGTGTGCCAAGTTGGGTCTTTATTGGTCTTGGTTCTGGGCCACATTGGTCTGTGGGGAATGATGGGTTTTGAAGTACTACAAATCCCATTTTCCATGGTGGTACTTCAAGTCCCATCATGCATGGTCGGGGCTCTGTGTGCCAAGGTAGGTTACTGTAAATTCAGGCCATAAACAATGTCCCATGAGCTGAGGCCTAGTTAGGAACAGCAAGTTAAGGAAGCCTTACTGTCAATTCAGGCCATACACAATGTCCAATGAGCTGAGGCCTAGTTAGGAGAATCAAGTTAATGAAGCCTTACTGTCAATTCAGAGCGTAAACAGCTTCCCAGTAAGTGAGGGCTAGTTAGGGAAATCTAGTTAATGAAGCCTTACTGTCAATTTTGGGCGTGGTCTGTGATTTTTTGGGGTGTAAATTTTTGGTTGGAAGTGATTTGGGTGTTTGTGTTGGGGATTGGCTCAGGCCTTTTCCTTATTCTGTTTTGGCAGTTTATTATGGATTGGAATTTTCATGTTGGCTGGCCAGTGCAGCAGTTATGCAAATCCGCCCTTATTGGCAGCCAATCATGTTGTTCAGAATGTAGAGGCTGGGTGAGTCTTTGGCTGCCCCGGAGGATGCTGGTAAATGTAGTTTTATTTTTTTCTCGTTGTTTTGGGGGCCTTTTAGGTTTTGGGGGGAAAGTTTCTTTGCTACAAACGTACCTTGCTTGAGGCCTATTTCTGTTGGCAAGTATTGTTTTTCTGCGTTGTATGGTTTCTTTGTTTGAGGTATACATCACATGACGTGAACCCATTTATATATTAGATATTATATTAATATATATTAATAATTATTATATAATATAATAATAAGATATTATAATTGTATATTTATGTTACATGTAATATTACTAATATTGCAATATAATTTGTTATAATACAATTTGTTATATAATAATATAATATAATAATATATATATAATATTATATATATATTATAATATCAGATATTATAATATATATTATATTAATATATGTTATTAATAATTATTATATAATAATATTATTATATAATATAATAATAAGATATTATAATTGTATATTTATGTTACATGTAATATTACTAATATTGCGATATAATTTGTTATAATACAATTTATTATATAATAATATAATATAATAATATATAATATATTATTATATATTATAATATCATATATTATAATATATTATATTAATATATATATTAATATATATTATATATATTATATTAATGTATATTATTAATTATTATATTCTTATATAATATAATAATAAGATATAATTGTATATTTATGTTCCATGTAATATTACTAATATTGCGATATAATTTGTTATAATACAATTTGTTATATAATAATATAGTATATATAATATATATAATATATTATATATATTATAATATTAGATATATAATATATATTATATTAATATATATTATTAATAATTATTATATAATAATATTATTATATAATAGTAAGATATTATAATTGTATATTTATGTTACATGTAATATTACTAATATTGCGATATAATTTGTTATAATACAATTTATTATATAATAATATAATATTATAATATATAATATATTATAATATATATTATAATATATATTATATTAATATATATTATATTAATATATATTAATAATAATATTATATTATTATATAATATAATAAGATATTATAATTGTATATTTACATTACATATAATATTACTAATATTGCAATATAATTTGTTACAATACAACATTATAATACAATTTATTATATAATTTTTTATATAATAATAATCTATAATATATTATAATATATATTATAATATAATATATTATAATATATTATATTAATATATATTATTAATCAATAATATATTATTATAGTATTATATTATTATATAATATAATAATAAGATATTATAATGGTATATTTACGTTACATGTAATATTACTAATCATATTGTGATATAATTTGTTATAATACAATGTGATATGTAATTATACTGTGACAATGACATAGTATGTTGCATTTGATATTATAGTATATGGTATGGTATAATATATTGTGTATACATATAATATTGATAATGTTGTAATGTAATATATTACTACCACTAATAATAATAATATGGTACTATAACTATATATTTTGTGTTACGTACAATATTTCAAATCATATTGCAATATAATTTGTTATAATACAATGTGATATGTAATTGTTGTACAGTTCCTGGAACAGTCTTCAGACAAGCATAACCTCATATTAAAGGGTTCCTAAGAGATACGAGGATTTGCATGCTTACAGATTGTATGCATTAGATCATGGAAATGTGTTCTTGAAACATTTCTTTCTTCCTGCCTGTCTCTTGACTTATATTTCTGGAAATACTTTCTATTTAAACAAATGGATTCATGAACACTCTCCTTTAATGTGAAAACAAGTGTGACCTAAAAGATTTGAAGTTTTATTTGTGTACTAAAATAATAATCTCTGCAAAGGAAAATTTGTGATGCCTTCTACGTCTTACCTCTTTTGAAATAATATCTTTGTGAATGGGATAAATATTTGTTTTTGGTATCTTTTTAGAAAACGATCTCATCCGTATAAAATGGTTCTATCACTGTCTTTAAATAGTAGAGGAGTTATTTCTCCTGAAACACCGGAAAACGTGGCTCTTCCGCTGTGCTTTCGGAGAGTAGTTATGTAATTTCTATCATTGCTCTCCTCAATGTCCCCGTTCTCGGGGTCCATCCCCCCTCCCCCCATAAAGGATGTTTTCCCTGTAAAGCAGGGGTGCCCACACTTTTTCAGCATGCGAGCTACTTATGATAAAACCAAGTCAGAAATATCTACTGAGAGAGAAGCAGGGCGGAGCAGGGGGGAGGGGGCAGGCGCAGCCTGGCTCCGCCCTCCCCCTCTGGCTTGAGCGCTTCCACAGCTTCTGCAGATTAGAGGAGGGTAATGCCAAGCCAGTGGTGGCATAGATAGCCACTACTGGCTTGGCATTACCCTCCTCTAGCCTGCAGAAGCTGTGGAAGCGCTGAAGCCAGAGGGGAGGGGGAGGGGCCTGGCGGGGCCTGGCTCCTCCCCCTCCGCTCTCTGGCTTCAGTGCTACTACTCTGGCTACAGTGCTACTACAGCTTCTCCAGGCTAGAGGAGGGTATGCCAAGCCAGTAGTGGCATAGCTAGCCACTACTGGCTTGACCATACCCTCCTCAAGCCTGGAGAAGCTGTGGTAGCGCTGAAGCCCGAGAGAGGGGGCGGGGCTTGGCGCGGTATGACTCCGCCCCCTCGGAAGCGCCCCAACCAGCTGGGATCGACCTCCTAAGGTCCCGGGATCGACCAGTCGATCGCGAGCCACCTAATGAGCACCCCTGCTGTAAAGGATGCTATTTCGAGTATCCCACCCTGAGTTTTAACATTTTATACATGCGCTTGCAGCCCGCCCTGTCTTTGTGATTTTAGATATCTAGTTGTATATTGTTTTTATTTATATGTATGTATCTTTTTTATTGTGTTCATTGCTGGTGTTTTGATTTGATTTGATTTTATTGTAATTTGTTGTTTGGCCTCGTGTGAGTCCCCATTGGGGAGATGGGGCGGGGTATAAATAAAGTTTTATTACTATTATTCTGGTGCTACAACAACACGTAATTTAAATTCTCAATTTAAAAGAAGCTAATAGCAAAAGTACAGGTTGTTGTGTCTTCTGATCTGAGTGCTCCTCTGCAGTCGGTCATCATGATAAATAGACAACTGTGACTTAGTACAAAATGAAGCAAGCGTGTTTGGTATAGCTTCCTGGAATGAATTCTAGAAATCTGTTTTGTCAGTACCAATCAGGCATTATGCCAGAGTTGTGTGTGAAGCCAGCCAGGTAACCTTACCTGGGTATTTCAAATGAAAAATGGCAAAGGAGTAAGTGTAGGGCAGGGCTGCTCAGGAAGTCGATCGCGATCAACCAGTCGATCCCGGGACCGAAGGAGGTCGATCCCAGTCGGATGGGGCGCTTCTCAGAGGGGGTGGAGCCAGGCTGCGCCAAGCCCGCCCTCTCCCCCCTGCTCCGGCACTCCCAGCAGCTTCTCAGGCTTGAGGATGGCAGTGCCAAGCCAGTGGTGACATAGCTAGCACAAGGCTGGCTTGGCACTGCCATCCTCAAGCCTGGAGAAGCTGCTGGGAGCTCCAAAGCCAGAGGGGAGGGGGAGGGGCTTGGTGTGGCCTGGCTCCGCCCCCTCTGCCTTCTGCTCTACCAGCAGCTTCTCCAGGCTTGAGGATGGCAATGCCAAGCCAGCCTTGTGCTAGCTATGTCACCACTGGCTTGGCATTGCCACCCTCAAGCCTGAGAAGCTGCTGGGAGCCCAAAGCCAGAGGGAGGGAGAGGGGCTTGGCACAGCCTGATCCGCCCCCTCTGACTTCCACTCTACCCAGCAGCTTCTCCAGGCTTGAGGATGGTAATGCCAAGCCAGCCTTGTGCTAGCTATGTCACCACTGGCTTGGCATTGCCACCCTCAAGCCTGAGAAGCTGCTGGGAGCTCCAAAGCCAGAGGGGGAGGGAGGGGCTTGGCACGGCCTGGCTCCGCCCCCTCTGACTTCCACTCTACCAGCAGCTTCTCCAGGCTTGAGGATGGCAATGCCAAGCCAGCCTTGTGCTAGCTGTGTCACCACTGGCTTGGCATTGCCATCCTCAAGCCTGGAGAAGCTGCTGGGAGCTCCAAAGCCAGAGGGGAGGGGGAGGGGCTTGGCACGGCCTGGATCCGCCCCCCTCTGACTTCCACTCTACCAGCAGCTTCTCCAGGCTTGAGGATGGCAATGCCAAGCCAGCCTTGTGCTAGCTATGTCACCACTGGCTTGGCATTGCCTCAAGCCTGGAAAAGCTGCTGGGAGTTCCAAATGTGTGGAGAGGGGGTGGCCTCTGGGAGACTCCCATTAAGTTGTGGGGTTCCCCAGGGAGCTATCCTCTTCCCTTTATTGTTTAATATCTATATGCGTCTACTTGGTCTGGAGTGCCATCAGTACGCTGATGACACCCAGCTGGTGCTGAGAATGTGTGGCAGGCTGGACACCGCACCCGATTGTTTCCATCAATGCCTCGAAGCCATGACTGGATGGCTGCGTTCTAGCCGGTTGAAGGTGAATCCATCGAAGACGGAGATCCTATGGCTGGGTCGTCCTGGTGTCGGTGAGTGCCAGTTGCCTAACCTGGATGGCGAGCGGTTAAGCCTGTCATCTTTGGTAAAAAGCCTGGGGGTCCAATTGGACCCACTGCTATTGATGGAGACTGAGGTCTCTGCGGTTAGCAGGTCTGCATTTTTTCAGACTGGCTCCCTACCTATCCAGGAAGGACTTAGCTACGGTGATCCAGGAGACGGTCATCTGGAGGCTAGACTACTGTAATGCCCTCTACATCGGCCTTCCCTTGTCGACAACCCGGAAACTCAAGCTGGTGCAAAATGCTGCTGCTCGACTGCTGGTGGGAGCACCTGCATGAGAGCACATTACACCTATTCTGCAGCAATTGCACTGGCTACCAGTAGAGTACCGGATTGTCTTCAAGGTGCTGGTTTTGACCTTTAAGGGCTTGTATGGTCTAGGGCAGTGTTTCCCAACCAGTGTGCCGGGGCACACTAGTGTGCCTTCAGCGATCATCAGGTGTGCCGTGGGAAATTGGAACCTCGGGGGGGGGGGGGGAGTCTAGTGTGTTGAAGTATAAAAACCCTAAGAAACCGACCTCGATAAAGGCACAAAATTACAAACACCCCCCTCCCCACCCGTTGTCTACTTGGTCTCTCCCTCTCCATGCATTGGGAAGGCCTCCTGTGGGTTCTGTGTGGGAAGTTTGGCCCAGTTCTATCATTGGTGGGGTTCAGAATGCTCTTTGATTGTAGGGGAACTATAAATCCCAGCAACGACAACTCCCAAATGTCAAGGTCTATTTCCCCTGAACTCCATTGCGTTCATATTTGGGCATATTGAGTATTCATGCCAAGTTTGGTCCTGATCCAACATTGTTTGAGTCCACAGTGCTCTCTGGATATAGGTGAACTACAACTCCAAAACTCAAGGTCAATGCCCACCAAACTCTTATAGCATTTTCTCTTGGTTATGGGAGTTCTGTGTGGGAAGTTTGTGTCTTTCTGCCATTCCTGCCAGGATATCTATGTTGAGTTCATTGAAACAGGCCCAGGTTTCACACTGAGTGTATAAATACATTTTAAAAACATATTAACTATATGTATTACTGTGTTAGAGAGTGTCATTTTGGTTGGTGGTGTGCCCCAGGATTTTGCAAATGTAAAAAGTGTGCCGCAGCTCAAAAAAGGTTGGGAAACACTGGTCTAGGGGGCCAGTGTACCTGAGGGACCGCCTCACCCCATACGTTCCCCCGAGATTGTTGCGTTTGGAAGAACAAAATATGGTGATTCCATCAATCAGTTCCTGCCACCTTTCAACAACAAGACAAAGAGCCTTTTCTCTGGTGGCGCCAACTCTATGGAATGAGTTACCAGACGGAACTCGCGCTATCACAGAGTTGACCCCCTTCCGGAGGGCCTGCAAGACGTTCCTCTTTAGGCAGGCTTTTAATCTAGGCGCCTCCTGATAATCCTGTCCATACTCTTGTGTTTTTATATATCCAAACTGTTTTATGTGTATTTTATTGTTTTATGTAAACCGCCTGAGCCTACAGTGAGGAGCGGTATATAAAAGTAAATAATAAAATAAATAAATAAATTTACATTGGTTTTGTATTTAAGTTATATTACTTTTTATTTTCTGTTGTGTTCTTATGTTATACTGGGTTTTTTTATATCAACGGGCATGGCCTCATGTAAGCTGCCCCGAGTCCCCTTGGGGAGATGGTGGCGGGGTATAAATAATGTTTATTATTATTTATTATTATTATTGTCCAGGTAGGGGTTGCCTCATTGGTAGGACTGATGGTTTAGCCTTGGTTTGGGGGCACTGAGTCTGGCTGTAGCTTGGCATTTGCAGTATTTATTATTGCAGGAGCTGAGCAGAACAGACACTGGTTCTCTGACTTCCGCCAACATTTTAGTCACACAATCACCTCCTCATTTAACACAATACACTTACCTCGTCTGAGGAACAGAAACAGGTCAAGCTTAGTTAGGCATGGAAAGTGTGGCCGTTGCTCTGAATTGCAGATGTGGCTGCTCACTCAGTCTGTAACAAGGTGGAAAACTTGACCAAAAGTCTTGCATTTACTAAGAGCCTGCTCAGTTGGCTGGATCAAATAAGTTGGCTGTTGTGTTGTTATTCTTATTTTGTTCTGTTCTCTTGCAGGTTTGCTCTTGTGGATTTTTACTCCAAGAATGGAATTCTGTGAAGATGGGAAATAATCTTGTTCCATTTCCCTCTGTGGAGGCCGTTAGCTTCTGAATTCAGCTGTGACGTTTTTGACCACCAATAGAATAAGGTACGTAAGCTAGAAGTAGGAAATGTCTTTTTAGTTGGAAGCTATCTTGCCTCAGTGGTAGTCTAATGTGTTGATGGAGTGTTTTTGTGTGAGTGACAATGTGTGCATGCAGAGCCAAAGTCAGTTGAGCTAACTTTCCTCTTTATGGTTTCTGTGATTCTCTTGGCATTACTTCGCAAACGAAGTTTCTTAGGAAGGACTCATCCCACCCTTTTTACAAGCGCGTTGATGACTAAAAAGGCCAATCTGAGATAGGCAAGTCCGGTTGCAGAAAGCACAGCAGAAATTCTCCTTGGGTGATGTTGTTTCCAAGTTGTGGTTCTTTCTGCGTTGTCGTTTCTCTTCGAGACCCATTTGGCGCGTCTTCTCGAAAGAGGCCGCAGCATTGTGGATAGTGCATCTCCTTGCCTCCCAATGTGAGGCCAGGGTGGACCATTGTTGGTGATCAATCTGGCCGAGCCTGAGATGTTGTTTCAGAGAGTCCTTATATCTCTTTTTGGGGGCGCCTCTCTTGTGCTGACCCATGGCGAGTTCACCATAGAGTAGTATCTTTGGGAGGCGGTGGTCCTCCATCCTAGAGACGTGCCCTGCCCAGCGCAGCTGTGTTCTCAATAGCATGGCCTCAATGCTGGTGATCCCTGCTTACTCAAGGACAGCAACATTCATCACATAGTCAGTATATTTAGGATTGTGCGAAGACAGCGCTGATGAAAGCGTTCGAGGAGTTGTAGGTGTTGGCGATAGGTGACCCATGTTTCAGACCCATAAAAAAGAATAGACAATACGATAGCTCTGTACACACATATTTTGGTGCTTTGCCTCAGGTGCTTCATTCCCTACCCCAGAGTTCCCAGGGGTACTTGACACAGAGTTTATCACCCTATGAACTAATAATAGTAAATAAATGCCCAATGTGAAGTAGTTTATACCAGTGTTTTTCAACCTGGTATAAACTCTGATAGCGCGAGTTCCGTCTGGTAACTCATTCCATAGAGTTGGCGCCACCAGAGAAAAGGCTCTTTGTCTTGTTGAAAGGTGGCAGGAACGGATTGATGGAATCACCAGATTTTGTTCTTCTGAACGCAACAATCTCGGGGGAACGTATGGGGTGAGGCGGTCCCTCAGGTACACTGGCCCCTAGACCAGTGTTTCCCAACCTTTTTGAGCCGCGGCACACTTTTAACATTAAAAAAATCCTGGGGCACACCACCAACCAAAATGACACTCTAACACAGTAATACATATAGTTAATATGTTTTTAAATGTATTTATACACTCAGTGTGAAACCTGGGCCTGTTTCAATGAACACAACATATATATGACTTCCTCTCACATACTTATACATGGCTATCATGCCTTCTCTTCTTCACGCTAAACATGCCCAGCTCTTCAAGCCGCTCCTCATAGAGCTTGTTCTTCAGACCTTTGTGAAATTTCACCCTGAGTGAAACTTGCTTCCAGTTAACTATGGATGTCATGAAGCTGTTATAAACAGTTCCTTGGGGGAGGCAACTTTGAAAAACCCAGTAAAATAGTAAAAATATATTACCAAGTAGAGAGGCTCAATTTGTTTCTTGGAAACCTGGGGGGGGCTGCTAGGAGGGGGGAGAGTGCCAATTTTCCACAGCACACCTGATGATGGCTCACGGCACACTAGTGTGCCACGGCACACTGGTTGGAAAACACTGGTTTATACTAAAGATCAGGAATAAATTCATTTACTGATTTGTCTCTTGGGCAACTTTTAGCGTGCACCCCACCCAGGTTTCAACAAGGTGTTCCTCTTTTTTCTTGTAACCATTACAGTAAATATTTGACTGTTCTAACAGGAAACGCATTGACTTAAAAAAAAAAAACCCCCAACACATCACAATCGTGTTTATAACTAAGTGGGTTAAATTTCCTTCCTGGTTACTAGAGCACTTCCTTTGCATCTGCTTATGAGAGCAAACAAGAAAAGCGGAACAGCTTAGACAAGTAACTTTTCGTGTTGTGAGTAGTTGTCAGTTTTGGTAGACTTCAAAAGCTATACAAATGAATCTCCTCCAGCTGCTCAGTTTCTGCTTTTCAACCAGGTAATCTTTTCTTCAACATCACACCTTTCTGTTTTCTCTTACTTGTCTCTTAGAAATCTAAAAGACGTAATCAAATTATTCATGAAGTCCCAGCATAGTTTTTTTTTTTGGTATTCATTTCTTGTTCTAAAGTTTTCTGTAACAGAGGAAATAGGATGGATTGCCTGCTAGTGCATTTATGTATGTAATGTTTGTTTTGAAATAGGTTACTGTTTAACAATAAAGTTTCCATTAATTAAGGGGACTCTAAATCAGAGGCTATCTGTTCATTAACTGTCATTTCATTTGGCATTGTAGAATTGAAATTGCAGTAAACTATTCCTTACTTTTTTGTTACCAGTGAGACAAGATGGTGTTTGGGGTGCTGTGAGTTTTTTGGGCTGGATATGCTGCTGGAACTTGGCCACGCAGCCTAAAAACTCACAGCAGCCCAGTGATTCCAGCCATGAAAGCCTTCAACAAAATAGTGTTTGCTAGGGGTAAATTGGAGAAAATCCTTTTTTGCTTATAGTGCTTCCAGTATGCTAGACAAGGGCTGTCCAACTGGCGGCCCGCGGGCCATATACGGCCCCCAGCCCCTTCCCCACGGCCCCCTACCCTCCTGCAAGATATGTGCTTTTAAAGATTTTTTTTAAAAAAAAAAAATTAAATATTTTTTTGAATTGTTTTTTGAATATTTTTATTTATTTATTTCGTGGGGGGGTGAGGGGCGGGGCGGGAAGAGGAGCAGGCTCCCTTCCTCCTCCTCCCACTTCCCTCCCTCACCCCTCTCTCCCTCCCTCCTTCTCTCTCTCTTTCCCCCTTTCATTCCTTCCCCCTTCCACCACCTGAACAAAAGAAGGAAGGAGAGAGAGTGTGCACCAAGCGAGAGGGGGCGTGGCCAGAGCGAAAAAGGGGCGGGGCTGAGTTTGAGCGCGCGCGGGGGGTGCTCATCCATTCCCTTTCCGGCTTCCTCCTCTTCTGAGGATTCCTGCCAAGTTTGGTCCTGATCCATCATTATTTGAGTCCACAGTGCTCTCTGGATGGAGGAGAACTACAACTCCCAAACTCAAGGTTCAGTAGTTTCTGTTGCTCTCATGAGAGTTTAGGTTTGATTCAACATGGCTGAGGAATGCTTTGATTGTATTTTCCCCTTATGGCAGAAGGAGGTAGGACTGGATGGCCCTTGGAGGTCTCCTATTCTAGGAACCCATTGTAATTATTATTATTATTATAATCATCATCATCATCAGAGGCTGAATGGTCATCTGTGAGGAATGCTTTGATTGTGTTTTCCCCTTATGGCAGAAGGAGGTAGGACTGGATGGCCCTTGGAGGTCTCCTAATCCAGGAACCTGTTGTTGTTGTTGTTATTATTATTATTATTATTATTAGCAGAGGCAGAATGAATATTATGCCTTATCATTCAGGGTTATAGGCCTGTGTGGAAGGGCCCTGGCTTCTTATTTGGCTTCCTTTCCACACATCTGAATAAAATCCCATGTTATTTGCTTTAAACCAGATTATATGAGTGTGGACTCCAATAATCCAGTTCAAAGCAGGTATTCTGGGTTATATGGCTGTGTGGAAGGGCCCTGAGTCCACACTGCAATATAATCCAGTTCAAAGCAGGTTTTGTGGGGTTTCCTGCCTGGATATTCTGAGTTATATGGCTGTGTGAAGGGCCCTGAGTCCACACTGCAATATAATCCAGTTCAAAGCAGGGACTGGGACTTGAGACTGGGATTTTGGTGTTCATCTCTATCTCCAAGTCAAAGCCCCGGTGTCCTCCACAGACACCTCCAAGGTGGGGGAGAGGGCGGAGCTGGGAGGGCGGAGCTGGAGGGGCGGAGCTGGGGTGGGGGGAGCTGGGGGTGGGAAAGGGGTGGAGCCGGGGAGGGGGCAGAGCCGGGGGCGGAGGCAGACCCTTTGGCCCCCCAGGTCATCAGTAACCGGAATTCCGGCCACAGGTCCGGTAGAAGTTGGACAGCCCTGTGCTAGACTAAAAGGATTTGGGGTTTGATTTTTCAAGGTAACTTTGAAATATGTTGACCAGGGCTGCCCAGGAAGTCGATCGCGATCGACCAGTCGATCCTGGGACCAGAGGAGGTCGATCCCAGCCGGGTGGGGCGCTTCTCAGAGGGGGGCGGTGCCAGGGTGCACCAAGCCCTGCCCCCTCCCCAGCTTCGGCATTCCCAGCAGCTTCTCCAGGCTTGAGGATGGCAATGCCAAGCCAGCCTTGTGCTAGCTATGCCAGCTCTGGCTTGGCATTGCCATCCTCAAGCCTGGAGAAGCTGCTGGGAGCTCCAAAGTCAGAGGGGAGGGGGTGGGGCTTGGCACTGCCTGGCTCCGCCCCCCTTTGGCTTCCGCTCTACCAGCAGCTTCTTCAGGCTTGAGGATGGCAATGCCAAGCCAGCGGTGGCATAGCTAGCACAAGGCTGGTTTGGAATTGCCATCCTCAAGCGTGGAGAAGCTGTTGGTAGAGCGAAAGCCAGAGGGGGCGGAGCCAGGCCGCACCAAGCCCCGCCCCTCCCCAGCCTTGAGATCTTTCTGATTTGGTTTTATTATAGGTAGCTCGCATGCTGAAAAAGTGTGGACACCCCTGATATTGACTTAAAAAATTACTTTGTGGTCAGTGCAAGTTTTTTTATAATGCCTATAGCTTCTTTCTTTTTTAAAAAAATATTTTTTATTAAATTTTCGATATTAAAATACACAAAAGAAGAAAAGAAACAAAAAAGAAAGAGAAAAAAAGCATTCCGCAATATAGATAACAATAGATACAATAGATGCAGGGGACGGGGGGAAGAAGGGGGACAAAACGAAGAAGGGGGGGGGATAGAAATACAGTAGTGCCTTTCGCTTTTTTGTTCCAGATTTTGTTGCTGTTTTAAAAATTCCTATTTTTTAATTTTTGGTAGTGTAGAACTTTACAAACTTTCTTAGATTTTTGGTGGATTAAATTTGCCATTGTTTTGTCGTGGTCCCTGTGAATACATACATGTGATAATTCCTGCGCCTGCGCAGACAGTCCGGAATCTTCTAGAAAGATAATATAACTTTAAATGGTAGCCCCGCCCACATTCCCCTCAAGCATATATAGCCAGTGGGAGGGGCTGCCACCTCAGATCCTTTTTTTCCGCCGCGTTGCGACAGCTAGGAATCTTGTCTCATGTTCTTTGACTAGCGTATATTCTACTGTTTGTTTTTTTTGTTTAATTTCTGTTTATTTTTTATTTAGTTTTTATATATATTTCATTTTGTGGTGGTTAGGATAGGTTTTACCACCATTCGCCGCCATTATATCTAACAGCCTAAGTGGCCTCTCTTTTTTCTTTGAGCCACTGACTCAGGCTTTTGTAATTATAGGATAATTTACCCCCCACAGGGTTAAAAGCTAGCAGTCAGGCTTTTAACTGTTCGGTTGTGGGGTCTTCTGTCATTTGCCAAACTTTTCTCCTCACACATTTGAAAGTACCGTTGGCTGCCAAGATGGTGGCGCCGTTGGCAAAAAAAGACTGAGAAGTCCCGCCAAAATGGCTGCCATCCCCCTCGTGAATCCTACAACGTCAGAGCCTAAAGATGGCCGCCACTCTGAAGAGCGCCTCTGCTCTACCTTCTGGTATGAGACATGCGCTAGGCCGCCGGGGCTGGAGGTCCCCAATCAGCGCCTCTGACCCGCTTTCGAGCGTGAGTCATGCGCAAGGCGGCTGGGACTGGAGTCCCTCCAACGGCGCCTTCACCATATTTGAGGATCCAAATCCTATTGTTAGTCCCAATGTTGAATTGGTAAAAATGATGTAAGTGTTAAATTTCCAAATTCTCATTGATTCAGTCATTTATTCTAGTTGAGATTAATAATTGGATTTAGGCTAAAATGGAAGAGAGTCAGAGGGAAATAAATCGTGTTTAAATTTGTGTGAAAATTATTTCGATGATGCTGGTGCATAGAAAAATATTACCAAATTATTTATTGTATTTTCTTAGATACCCTCTGGCATGGAGCTGGAGGTCAATGAACAACCTGTTGTTATGAGAGACGACAACAAGCGGAGGAGAAGGAGGATGAAGCCATACTGTACAGCCAGCAGTTTGTCTGCGTCAGAACTGATCACCATTGAATTTGTTCTGCCCACAAGCAACATGTTAATAGAAATAGCCAGCAACTGTACAGTAGAACAGATGAAAGCACAAATTTGGATGCGTGCAATAGAGAGGAATCAAAACTCGGAGTACTACCATACATTCACACCAGACCAATTTGTCCTTCAGTACCAAAAGAAGGGCCAGTGGTACGAAATTTACGACAAGCATCAAATAATACAGACACTCGACTGCATATTGTATTGGAAAGTGTTGCAAAAGAAAGTGGGCAAAATCCACGTGATCCAAAAGCAAAAGCCCACAAAGGAAGTTCAGGAGTTTCAAAAGCAGCTCAATTATTTGATTGGCTATGATGTCACTGATATAAGCAATGTTCATGATGACGAACTGGAATTTGCTCGCCGCAGATTAGTCACTCCGCGAACAATCGAAGTATCCTGCAGAGATCCAAAATTGTATTCATTGCACCCTTGGACTACGTCCAAACCACTTCCAGATTATATGCTCAGCAGAATTGTCAATAATAACATTTTCATAAACATTCACAGAGGGACAACTAGCCAGAAGGTGAAAGTGGCCATCGACGATACTCCAGAGATGATCCTTCAGAGCTTTTTCACAAAAATGGCCAAGAAAAAATCTTTGATGAATATTCCGGAAGATCACAACGAGCTGGACTTTGTCCTTCGAGTGAGTGGCAGAGATGAATATATTGTCGGCGAGACGCCAATTAGAAATTTCCATTGGATAAGACAGTGTCTGAAAAACGGGGAGGAAATTCACCTTGTCCTGGACGACCCCCCGGACCCAAATCAGGACGAAGTGCAGAAAGAGGAATGGCCCTTAGTGGACGACTGCACCGGAGTCTCGGGATATCACGAGCAGCTGACAATAGATGGCAAAGATCACGAGCGGGTATTCACCATATCGTTGTGGGACTGCAATAGGAAATTCCGCGTCAAGATCATTGGTATTGATATCCCCGTGCTCCCCAGAAACACAGACCTTACTGTATTTGTTGAAGCCAATATTCAACACGGGCAGCAGCTGCTTTCCCAGAAAAGAACGACGGCTAAGCCGTTTACCGAAGAAGTCTTGTGGAATCTCTGGCTTGAGTTTGATATCAAGATTAAAGATTTGCCGAAAGGTGCGTTACTGACTCTGCAGGTCTATTGTGGCAAAGCGCCAGCGTCGTCCACGAAGGCTAATCTCCAGCCACACGATTCCCCCAGCCCCGACTCAAAGTGTAAAACCCAGCTACTCTATTATGTCAATATTTTGCTGATAGACCACCGTTCCCTTCTTCGGACGGGGGATTACGTTCTCCACATGTGGAAAATTTCTGGCAAAGGGGAAGAGCAGGGGAGCATAAATGCGGACAAGCTGACCTCGGCCACTAATCCAGATAAAGAGAACTCAATGGCTATCTCAATTGTTCTGGACAAGTACTGCCACCCGGTTGCTTTGCCCAAACACAAAATAGCAGCCGACCTGCAAGGAGACCGGGCCAGAGCCGAAATGCCCAACCAACTGCGCAAACAGCTTGAAGAGATCATAGCCACCGACCTGCTTAATCCACTTACCCCCGAAGACAAAGAATTACTGTGGCATTTCAGATATGAGAGCATAAAGCATCCAAAGGCATATCCTAAGCTACTTAGCTCAGTGAAATGGGGACAACAAGATGTAGTCACCGAAACATACCAATTATTAGCGAAAAGAGATGCGTGGGACCTCAGCACTTTGGATGTTGGGTTACCAATGCAACTCTTGGATTGTAACTTTTCAGATGAAAACGTGAGAGCCATGGCAGTGCAAAAACTTGAAAGTTTAGATGATGATGATGTTCTTCATTACCTCTTGCAACTCGTTCAGGTAAGTTAGATATAAATTCCTCAACATCTGTTATCTATCTATCTATCTATCTATATCTATGTATATAATAAAAGTCAGTATTTGCGGCGGGAGGTGCGGAGGAATATGTGGCAGCTTTTCAATTGGTTGCCACTGTGGGATTATTTGCATAAAGGACTCATTGGCCAGCCACAAAACTCCAACACTCTAAGGCACAGTTTTCAGAAACAGTTTTTTCTGTTGGAAATGGAGAGGGTTTTCATTACCCAATAGGGTTTCACTACAGAGAGAGGGTTTCCTGATGTACTGAGAGCACTACTAGCATTACAAACTAGGCCCAAAAATAGACATACATCCTTCCAGCCAAAGGTGAAAACCACTTTTCCCAACAGGCCTCAGTCTGAATTGACAGTAAGGCTTCCTAGGCCGCAGCCTGCATTGACAGTACGGCTTCCTAGGCCTCAGCCTAAATTGACAGTACGGCTTCCTAGGCCTCAGCCTGCATTGACAGTAAGGTTTCCTAGGCCTCAGCCTAAATTGACAGTTGCATTGACAGTAAGGCTCAGCCCATTAAAGCTCCCTAGGCCTCAGCCTGACAGTAAGGGTTCCTAGGCCTCAGCCTGAAGCCTGCCTCAATTGACAGTAAGGGTTCCTAGGCCACAGCCTGAATGGACATTACGGCTTCCTAGGCCTCATCCTGAAGGGGTTCCTAGGCCTGTCTGAATGGACAGTAACAGGCCTAAGGCCTCAGCCTGCATTGCAGTAAGGCTTCCTAGGCCTCAGCCTGAATTGACATTAAAGCTTCCTAGGCCTCAGCCTGCATTGACAGTAAGGGTTCCTAGGCCTCAGCCTGAATGGACAGTAAGGGTTCCTAGGCCTCAGCCTGAATGGACAGTAAGGGTTCCTAGGCCTCAGCCCATTTCAAATAACCCGGGCACCGCTGGGTCCCAAAGCTAGTATGGTATATATCTGATTGCAAGAGCATTCTGGTGTTAGATGTGCTGTTTGGTTTGCTGTGGTCAAATAGTGCCGTGGTAAATGTATCAACCAAACCCATTATTAAGCAATGTGCTAATACACATATGCATGTCTGCCTTGATGTCTGGCAACTGGATGTCTGCCACTTGGATCTACCAGATTACCCTGTTATCTTTGAGGTGCTAACAAGAGATAATGAACATCCTTATGAGACGTGCTATTCCCAAATGCAAGTTGCTTCTTCAGGTTGCAGCTGACGTCTGATGAGCATACATGTTTGAAGCAATGCTAAATTTGTGGTCCGAGGTTAGCACCGGATTGGCACAACTCCCAAAGTCAAACAACAACACTGGGGTTGAAACAAACCATGAATCACAGATCTGAATATCTCTAATATAATGAAGTCATGTGTGTGTGTGTGTGTGTGTGTGTGTGTGTGTGTATGTATATGTGTGTGAATTTATGATCCAGAGTGTCTCAGATATAAGGCACAGACAGCTAAACAATCAAAGCTGTACTATTATATTATTTTTATAGTGAGTATTCATTACATGTAACATGCAGCATAAATACCGTGCACATGTAAGCACACAATAAGAGAATGACAATGAGTGTATCAAAACATTTCAGGGTACATACGAGGGTAGGTCAATAAGTCTGTGACTTTTTGAATGAAACACAGGTTTTTGGATAAAAAATCATTTTATTTTTCAACTTAGTCTCCTTTGGGCTCTATACACTTTGTCCAACGTTTCTCCTATTTTTTTAATCCCTTCCAAAAAATAAGATTTGTCAAGGTCATCAAAATAGGTATTTGTATGTGAGATGATTTCATTGTTGGAGTCAAATCTCTTTCCGCCGAGCCATTTCTTCAGGTTTGGAAACAAGAAATAGTCACTCGGGGCTACATCTGGAGAATAGGGCAGATAAGGGAGCAATTTGTATTCCGATTCATGGATTGTTGCCATGGAAACTGCACATGTGTGCACCCTTGGAGTGTCCTGGTGCAAAATAACGTTTTTCTTGGCCAAATGCGGTCTCCCCCAAAATCCACATTAAATCGACTCAATAATTTGGCATAATACTCGCCATTGATTGTTTTACCCTTCTGAAGGTAGTCAATGTGGATTATACCGCGTGCATCCCAAAAAATGGTCGCCATTACTTTATTGGCTGACAAACCCACCTTGGCCTTCTTTAGCGCCAATTCACCCCAAGAAACCCACTGTTTTGACTGCTGTTTGGTCTCTGGTGTGTTGTGGTGGATCCACATTTCGTCCACAGTTATGAAACGGCGCAAAAACTCGTCCATATTGCGGTTGAACAACACCAAACACTCTTGCGAAATTGTCACATGATTGCGTTTGTGGTCGATTGTGAGCAAACGTGGCACCCATCTTGCGGAAAGCTTTCTCATACTCAAGTGATCATTTAAAATTGAAACCACTGAGCCACGTGAGATGCCTGTGGCTTCCACAATCTCTTGCACTTTCAGTCTCCGATCGGCCAACACCATATCGTGAAGTTTTTCAATTGTTTCGGATGTAGAGACCTCAACTGGGCGTCCAGAACATTCGGCATCTTCCGTGCTTGTACGGCCACAACGAAATTCAGTAAACCACTTTTGTACCCTTGAAATAGATGGTGCAGAGTCCCCATAGTATTTATCAAGCTTAGACTTGGTTTGTGTGATGGTTTTTTCCCGCAAAAAAAAAAGCTTAATGAGCACACAAAATTCACTTTTTTCCATTTTCTCCTCAAATCACGCAGTAGTCTGCTATCAATGGCTATCAAACACAAACTAAATGACGCAGCTTGTTCTAATTTTGACAGGAGTCAACTGACAGATGCCTGTTGACAGGAGCAGTGTTGCCCTTTCAGTTAAGAGGCGGGAAATTCAAAAAGTCACGGACTTATTGACCCGCCCTCGTATATATATAGTCCTCGATTACGTTGCTGGAAATGTTTCTCTTGATAGGAAGAGCAGATGAACTGTATATGTAATGAAAGGGATTCTAGCTGCCTTTTCCCTTTTTCTGTTCTGCTAGAAAAAGGAAGGAGAAGATGGAGCATTGTATTGGCATGTGTCTGTCAAAAATAGAGTGATGTGAGCTGGAAGCAGAATGGACACATGACTTCCCATATTTAACTGAGAATGGATCGACACTGTAGATTTCACTCAGTTTGACACCACTTTAACTGCCATATTTGTAGCTTTATCAGGTTTTGTAGACATTTTACGTCTCTTGTTTGAACTGGTCAGGGCTTGGAAAAAAATACTTTTAGGGATTACTAGCTGTACCCGGCACGCGTTGCTGTGCCCTATTTAGGAGATGTGAGAAAGTCTGAGTATGTAAGGGTTGGAATTGTTGTTAGTTATGGTGTTGTTGGGGCCATGGCTGTGTCGTTGTGGGTTGTTCTGGTGGGTGGGATGTTGAAGTCCTGGGGAGTTGTTGGTGTATGTGGTGTTGCTGGCGTTCTGCATTGCTTGTGGATATACAATGTTTTTGTCTTTCCGTCTGCTGTGTTGATGTAGAGGTTGATGCTTGTGTGGGTGGGGTACTTTGGAAGTGAGTGGAGGTACTTGAAATCCCATTATCCATGGTGTGTCCTCCTCTGAACTGCAGTTGGATGGAGTGTGGGTCATGGGGGGGGCATTGTGTGCCAAGTTTGGTCTTTATTGGTCTTGGTTCTGGACCACAGTGGTCTGTGGGGAATGATGGGTTTTGAAGTAGTACAAATCCCATTATCCATGGAGGTACTTCAAGTCCCATAATCCATGGTCCACCCTCCTCCAAACTGTAGTAGAATGTAGTGTGGGTCATAGGGGCTCTGTGTGCCAAGGTAGGTTACTGTAAATTCAGGCCATACACAATATCCCATGAGCTGAGGCCTAGTCAGGAACAGCAAGTTAATGAAGCCTTACTGTCATTTCAGGGTCCAGTGAGCTGAGGCGTAGTCGGGAGAATCAAGTTTCCACTGTCATTTCAGGCCATACACAATGTCCAGTGAGCTGAGGCGTAGTCGGGAGAATCAAGTTAATGAAGCCTTACTGTCATTTCAGGCCATACACAATGTCCAGTGAGCTGAGGCGTAGTCGGGAGAATCAAGTTAATGAAGCCTTACTGTTAATTCAGAGCGTAAACAGCATTCCATTAAGTGAGGCCTAGTCAGGGAAATTAAGTTAATGAAGCCTTACTGTCAATTTTGGGCGTGGTCTGTGATTTGTAGGGGTGTAAATTTTCTGTGGGAAGTGAATTGGGTGTTTGTGTTTGTGCCTCAGCCCTTTGCCTTATCCTCCTCTGACAGTTTATTATGGGTCAGAATGTTCATGTTGGCTGGCCAGTACAGGAGTTATGCAAATCCGCTCTTATTGGCAGCCAATCATGTTGTCAGAATGTAGAGGCTGGGAGAGTCGTTGGCAGCCCCGGACGATGCTGGGAAATGTAATTTTTTTTAACTCGTTGTTTTGGGGGCCTTTTAGGTTTTGGGGAGAAAAGTTTCTTTGCTACAAACGTACCTTGCTTGAGGCTTATTTCTGTTGGCAAGTTTGGTGTTTCTGCATTGTAAGGTTTCTCTGTTTGGGACGGTCTTTCCATGACGACTCTTCCTTTATATATATAGATATCTCACACTGGATGGGGGATTCTGTAATCCCGAGAAGTAACTTTCCCAGATGCTGGAGTTGGTACATCAGTGGTTCCCAAAGGGGGCGGTACCGCCCCCTGATGGGCGGTGGGGCGATCCAAGGGGGCGCTGGGAGGCTCAGGAGAATTTGGGGGGCGCTGAACCCCTGTAAGGAGGCGGTGGCGTGAGCCAGGCTTGCCACTTGCCTTGTCGTGCGCTTGCAAGGAGGTCCCCGTTGGAAGAAAGAGGCCGATACACAGGAGTGCACCATGGGCGGGGTTGACGAGAGGAAGGAGGCGTACGCTGCGGTTTCCCTGGCAACACCTGCCTGGGGATTCCAACTCACAGGGACACAGTTGCAAGCGCGCGATCCCTGGGCAGGCATTCCAGATCTGTCATTCATGGGGATCTTAGCGGTCTGTGAAAGTCAGAGCTGAATTGGCTGAAGGTACTGCAAATCCCATCATTCGTTGCTCATACTCCCCCAAACATTGTTTTTGTGATTATTTCTGGAGTTCAATGTTTGTAATTTACACCTTTTATTACTATATTTTACGAAAAAGGTAGAAACATTATTACATATATCTTTCTGTTTAATTGCTATTAAAATAAAAAATAATAATTTCTAGGGGGGCGCTGAGTAAATTCTTTTTCTGGAAAGGGGGCGTAGGCCAAAAAGGTTTGGGAACCAGTGTGGTACATGAAAAGTATGATATGTTTGTGATGTATATTCAATTATGTAATTTTTAAAAAGAGATATTGTTGTCCAGCTTCATTGTCTGCAGCAGAACGTATTTATGACTAAAATAGAAGGAAAGGGCACTCTAATTGAAAATATCCTTATTAAAAAAGGTAAATGGCCATTAGGAAGGTTGCTCAATTACTCGAGTGATAAATAGTGAGAAAGACAGCATGACAAGGTTGTCTGTGATTGAACCAAATATAAGAGCTGTATGTAGTTCATTCTAATTTCTGATGATGCATGAATGATGCTTTGGAAAACAGAGAGCAGAGGTTTTTAGCCACATGCCTTTGTGAATACATGATCTAAGCAAGTGGGGCGTCAGCATAATCACTGACGTGCTTGGAGACAGGATTAGCAGCCACTAGTTCTATAACTGCCATCTCAGTCTTTTGAACTCAATTTCCTAGATTTTTTCTTGTTTGAGACCATTGAATATGGTTGGCGAAGGGGCTGCTCTCGGCGGTGGCCAGGGGAGCTTTTGCACAGATTAGGCTTCTGCGCCAGCTGCACCCGTACCTTGGGAAGTTGGACTTGGCCACGGTGGTCCACGCTCTGGTTACATTCCATATAGACAACTGCAACGCTTTCTACGTGGGGTTGCCTTTGAAGATTGCCCGGCAGCTTCAGTTAGTCAAACGCTCAGCAGCCAGATTACTAACGGAAGCGGGGTACAAGGAGCATACAACCCCTCTGTTGCGCCAGCTCCATTGGCTGCCAATTAGCTTCCGAGCACAATTCAAAGTGCTGGTTTTGACCTACAAAATAATAATAATAATAATACACTTTATTTATATTCCGCCCTTCTCACCCCGAAGGGGATTCAGAGTGGATTACAGTACACATACAAGTAGACAATCCCTGCCGTTTTTATATTTGACATACAAGACATACAACATACAACATGTATAGTAGGAGGATCTTCCAGCCACAGGTTTTTTCCCCCTGGATCTTCTAATTGTATCACCGGGTGCTGTTGCTCCATTGCGCCACAGGGGGTGCTGTTGCTTCATCTTCCTATGATGAAGAGCTTGCCAAACCGCTGGGAGCTTCCACCCAGGGGCGGCCCCAGCGATTCCGCGACCTACGCGGTCGCGTAGAGCAACATCGGCTGGGAGGGGCACCACTGCCTGGGAGGGGCGCCGCCGCGCCGACTCCGCGCCCCACCGCGCCGCCGCACTGCCCTGCGCCCGCCCGTCCGCGCGTGCGCAGAAGCACCTACAGGCGCTATAGCGCCTGTAGACATTTCTGCGCACGCTGAACGACGTTCGAGCACGCGCACTCCCTTCCAAGCGCGCCTGCCGCTTTGGAGCCAGTGCGCATGCGCAAAACCTGCACGCATGCGCGCTGACTCCAAAGCGGCAGGCGCGCTTTGGGAGCGAGTGGCGTGCTCGGACATTTCTGCGCATGCGTGGCCGGCAGAAAGGTGCGCGCCGGGGGTGTGCCGGCCGATGGGGCCGGTGGCGGCGGCGGTGTGGCCGTGGCGGCGGCGGTGTGGCTGTGGCGGCGGCGGTGAGTGACGCGGCGGCGGGGGGGACAAAATTTCTTCGTGTACCCCCCCAAATTAGGTCGGGCCGCCCCTGCTTCCACCTCCGGCAGTCGGTGTTCCTTATTTTTATTGGCGTCATAAAAGTCCTCTCCCGCAAGCGGTTCCCAATTTCTCTACTCACAGCTAGGCTTGTTTTCGACTGCTTGGGTAAACAGAGGCAGGGCTCACAGCTGGCTGCCCAAACCAGCCCGGGTCTCGAACCTGTAACGTACGGTTGATAAGATCTTCTAACAGCTGTTGTTACCGCTGTGCTAAACCTCTCTAAATAAATAAATAAATAAAATATCAGTACAGATGTGCACTGTTTATTAGGATTCTCTCCGAATTGTAAAAAAAGTAACAAACATCTCCCTGAATGATAGGATAATACAGCTTGTTTGCCTTTAAAATTGTTTTTCATTTGGATTTTTTTCCCTTGTAGATTGCACAGAAATTTTACTTGTTTCCACTTTTTTATCTATTCTTTAGGCTGTGAAATTTGAGCCTTATCATGACAGTGCATTAGCCCGGTTCCTTCTAAAAAGAGGCTTAAGAGTAAATTTTTGGAGTGTGGTCAATGAAATGGAATTTATAAATTCTGCCAAAATCTCATGGATTCCGAGATCCGTTTAATTTGGTGTATTTTTCCCTGTGTTTCCTCTTTTTCCACCCATAGAACAAAAGGATTGGGCACTTTTTGTTCTGGTTTTTAAGAAGCGAGATTGCCCAGTCCATGCACTACCAGCAGAGATTTGCTGTGATCTTAGAAGCGTATTTGAGAGGCTGTGGGAAAGCGATGCTCCAAGACTTCCTGAAGCAGGTTCAAGTTATTGAACTGTTGCACAAAGTGACAATGGAGATAAAGTCACTTTCTGCTGAAAAGTATGACATCACTCCTCAAGGTATGTAGAGTTTTCAGAACTATATTCTTATGTGCTGTGTGTTTTTACGTATTGTGCCTTTTAAGAAAGGTAAAGTCTTTCCAATGTTGGTAATCAGTGCAGTTGCAAATACTAAGATAGTTGTAAGGAAGTAAAAAAAATCAAACCCTATATTATATTTGGGGAAGTGTAACATCTCAAAGTAGTTTAATTTTTATTATCTTAATTTTTAAGTCTTGTTTTTAACCACTTATTTATCTAAACATGAATTTTTAGTTGTGTGATGCCCAATTTGTTGTAATGTGTCATTATTATTTGATGTCTAATGCAGTGATTTTCAACCTTTTTTGAGCCGCGGCACATTTTTTACATTTACAAAATCCTGGGGCACACCACCAACCAAAATGACACAAAATGACACTCTAACACAGTAATACATATAGTTAATATGTTTTTAAATGTATTTATACACTCAGTGTGAAACCTGGGCCTGTTTCGATGAGCACAACATAGATATCCTGGCAGGAATGGCAGAAAGACACAAACTTTTACTAACTGTCGCCCTCCTCCCTCATGACGCCGCTGCTTCTGTCAAACCCCCCTCCTGCCCCTCCCCCCGGGAGGCCCACGCACAGGAGGCCCATCATCGTCCCGTGGGGGGGGGGCCCTGCGCTGAGTGGCCAAAACGCACGCGGGCTCGGCTGAGCAGGACAAATGGGAATTGAGCACACGGGGTGGCTCCGAGCCTCGGAACAAACTGCGCTGGAGGCTCGCAGCCGTTGCCACCGCCAGCTCTCCTTCCCGAAGGGGTTCAGCCCCCCCAGGAGTGCCTTCCCCCGCGCGTGCCTTTGGGGCCAGATCGGGAAGGAACCAAGCTGGGCTGTGGAGCTGCGCATCCCGGCCTCTGCTCTGCAGCGAACCGGAGCCCAGCCAGGAGAGGCCAGGAGATTAGGGGTAGCTCCCCTTCCCTGGCGCGGAGGGGCTAGAGAGCAAAAAGCCTCGCCTCGAGCCTCCAGGAATGGGGTCGGACGGGGGCAGCTCCCGCAGACTCCTCCTCCCTCTCTTCCTTGCTGCCGGAGGGGAAGAGGGCAGAAGAGTGCCCAGGAGCTAGGAAGCAGGAGGCGCGCAGAGGGAGGGAAGGAAGGAAGGAAGGGGAGAGAGAGAGGAAGGGGGGAGGAAAGTTCAGGACGCCGAGGGCTCTCCCTGACTGCAGCCATGCTGGCTGGCATTGCTGCTTCGGCCAGGAAAGCTTATTTCCACTGCCTGAAGTTTCCTGCTAGGCTCTCTCTCTCTCTCTCTCTCTCTCTCTTTGCCTCTCTCTCTTTCTCTCTCTCTTTGTCTCTCTCTCTTTGCTTTTTTTATTTATAGAAATAAAGCACTGATTCTCAAAGTGGGTGGTACCACCCCCTGGTGAGCGGTGAGGCGATCCAAGGGGGCGGTGGGAGGCTCAGGGAAATTTGGGGGGCGGTGGACCCCTTTAAGGGGGCAATGAACGATTGGCTATTGAGGAGGGGTCGCGCAGCCCTCTTCTTTGGCCCCGCCCCCTTCGCTTTAACCTGCATATTAGATATTTGGATTAGAATTCGTAGGAGTAGCAAAATTATTTTTGAAGTAGCAACAAAAATATGGTTGGGGGTCACTACAACATGAGGAACCTTATTTAGAGGTCATGGTATTAGAAAGGTTGAGAACCACTGCATTAATACATATACTTAATTGTTTAATTGCTCTTTTTTTAAAAAAAATTCTAGGGGGCCGGTGAATAATTTTTTTTCTGGAAAGGGGGCGGTAGGCCAAAAAAGTTTGGGAGCCACTGAAATAAAGTATGATCTTTTGGGAAGAGAATTGCTTCCTCTTTTGATATTTTTCACTTTTTCTGAAATGTAGTGGGTGAATGCTATTCCAAACGCTGCCCAGTCTGTCTCCTTCAGTTTTATGTATCTTTTGTTTCATGTATTTCTTGCAAGAAGTATTTAACTGATTGTTTCGTTGCTTTTATTGATGTTTTCTTGCTGCAATGACAATGTGCTTGAACGTTTATTTTTGTTTATTATATTTTGCTCTTATTAGAAAGTAGCTTGATCATTGTTTTAAAACTAAAATATAATGATAGTAATTTTTTTTGAAAGTGTCCTAATTTTTAGGTACACTTGACATGTCTTTTTAGTCTGTCAAATTAGATAAGATACTAATATTCTGAGCAGTAACTAAGTACCTTGGCCAAGGTAGTCCATGCTCTGGTTACATCTCGAATAGACTACTGCAATGCTCTCTGCGTGGGGTTGCCTCTGGAGACTGTTCGGAAACTGCAATTAGTCCAACGCTCGGCAGCCAGCTTACTAACAGGAGCGGGGTACAGGGAGCATACAACTCCCTTGTTGCGCCAGCTCTACTGGCTGCCAATTAGTTTCCGAGCACAATTCAAAGTGCTGGTTTTAACCTACAAAACCCTATACCAGGGGTGCTCGCGATCGACTGGTCGATCCCAGGACCGAAGGAGGTCGATCCCAGCTGGATGGGGCACTTCTGAGGGGGCGGAGCCAGGCTGCACAAAGCCCCGCCCTTTCCCCAGCTTTAGTGCTTCCGCAGCTTCTGGAGGGAAGAGGGGGGAATGCCAAGGCAGTAGTGGCATAGATAGCCAATACTGCCTTGGCATCCCCCCCCCCCCTTGCCTCCAGAAGCTGTGGAAACGCTAAAGCCAGAGGGGAGGGGGCAGAGCCAGGCTGCACGAAGCTCCGCCCCCTTCCCCCTGCTCCGCCCTGGTAGATCTTTCAGACTTGGTTTTATTAGAAGTAGCTCGCATGCTGAAAACGTGTGGGCACCCCTGCCCTATACGGTTCCGGCCCAGTTTACTTGTCTGAACGAATTCTCCGCTATGAACCATCAAGGACATTAAGATCCTCCGGAGAGGCCCTTCTCTCGATCCTGCCACCTTCGCAAGCGCATTTGGTGGGGACGAGAGACAGGGCCATCTCTGTTGTGGCCCCTCGGCTGTGGAACTCCCTCCCAAGCGACGCTAGATCTGCCCCCTTCCTGTTGTCCTTCCGGAGGCGACTGAAGACTTGGGTGTGGAACGAGGCCTTCCCAGAATAAGCTGAGATTGATTTCAATCGGAAATGGGTGGCCACGTTTATAGACCGAGTTGAATGTGGTTTTAATGGCAATGTGGTTTTTATGTATCTCTGTTTTTTATGTATTTTAATATGCTGTTTTAGGATGTTTTAAATTTGTATGGCATTGAATTTTGCTGTAAGCCAGTCTGAGTCCCTCCTTGGAGGTAAGAAGGTCGGGGTGCAATTTTTAAAAAATAAATAATAATAATAATATACCTTCTGGACTAGATTTTGACAAAAAAGAGATTTTATTGATTTAATCTTGGGTGCAAATGTTACTTGCCATGGTGTGCGAACATAATTTCCATTTGTTCCGTGCCTTGTCAAATAATTTGCAGACTTTATTTACCAGAATAAAAATTGTGTTGCATGCGCATTATGACTAACTCTTAGGCAGATAATCTTTGAGCTTTGAATCTTCTTTTAATTGTCTGTTTTTAGTAATTACACAGCTCAAACAAAAGCTTGAGAAACTGCAGGACAGCAGGTTTCCTGAATGCTTCAGAGTTCCATATGACCCTGGACTGAAAGCGGGAGCACTGGTGGTAAGTCTTATTTCTTCTCCAATAGCAAACCTAGATGGCTGAATGCCAATGAGGTCTGAGACATCGGTTTTGTAATCAGAAAAAGTCAGGGTCATGGAAAATATGAAATATCCTAAAACATCATTAAAAGACAGAAATAGCAAATATGTTTTGAAAAAGAGAATGATTGTTGCTATTATAAACCAGGGCTGTCCAACAGGCGGCCCTGGGGCCGTACGCGGCCCCCGAGCCCTTCCCTCCGGCCCCCTAACTTGTTTTAATAAAATACAAATTAAAAATAATAATTTAAAAAAATACCTACTTCCGGGTTTAGGCAAGCATCGCGAGACAACGCCAGCCACAGATGGGATTTCGAGGGAGGTTGAGATCCCGTCTGTGGCTACATAGTGTCGCGATAGCTGCCGAAATCTCGGGTCCCGCGGGATTTGCAGCCGGCCTGGGCGCGCGCCTCCTCCTCCCTCGCGGCTGCTTCCAGGCCAGCCTCCATTCCCTCAGAGAGAGGGAGGAGGGGAGTGAGGCAGGGAAAGCCCCTCCTGGCTCCGTCCTCTTCCTATGGAGGGCCCTCGCTTCCCGCCCCGCGGATGGGAGAGCCGCCGTGCCCAGCCTGAGCTTGGCCTCAGCTCCAGAGGAGCTCTTCGGGGACGACGGCGGCGTTGGCGCTTCGGCCCTGTGGCGGGGCTCCCGCAGTATGGGTAAGGAAGGGCCTGGCTCAAATCAATCAATCTAAAAGCAGTGGGACGTTGGGTGAGGGGGGGAGGGGTCCGTCAGCGGCGGTTTCCTTGGCGACGCTTCCTTCCCCTTCTCTGCGCCCCCTCCCCCTTGTTGTGCTGCCTTCCCCCGCGTGCAGGGCGCAACGTGGCTTCCTTTGCGCCTGCCCCCGCGGCTTGTTTTCCCTTCAGGGAGGGAGGGAGCTCTTTGGGCCTCCTCCACCTGCCTCTGGGAAAGGAGGCCCCATCAAGCCCTGCGACGGCATTGAGGTGTTTGGGTTTTTTTTTTGGTGTGTCCCAATTTGAGTGTGGACTCAAATAACTCAAAGGTATTAGGAAACATTTCCCCAAATCCACCAGTGTTCCCATTTGGGTATATTGAGTATTCATGCCAAGTTTGGTCCAGATCCATCATTATTTGAGTCCACAGTGCTCTCTGGATGGAGGTGAACTACAACTCCATAACTCAAGGTCAATTGTAAGTGAATTGGCACCGGGGAGGGGGCAGAGCTGGGGGAGGGGAGGGGCGGAGCCAGGGGCGGAGCCAGACCCTTCGGCCCCAGGTGATCAGTAACTGGAATTCCGGCCCTTAGGCCCGTAGAAGTTGGACAGCCCTGTTATAAACGATAAGTAATCTTTTTTTCTTACTCACCTCTCCTCATGACTTGAAGTGGGGTACTAAGTTACAAACTCTGGGCTAGAGGATACCAAACAACACAAAAGAGTAGATGTAGAAAATATGTTTGTATTATAAGTGTAATAATCACAATATAGAAATACAGTTCATTTGTTCATACCACAAATGTTCAGTAGTCAATTTGAAATCATAAACGTCACAATTCTATAATCCGGGATAATTTTGTAATATTCCAAAGCTCCCGATAGGAGGCTTTTAAGCGGCCAATGCCAAAGTAAATTGTAAAATCCAATGCTCCCAATGGAGTAGATCCAAGCTCCCGACTGGAGCCATATGCGCAAACAAAGTTACGATGTGAGGACGCTGGAAGAAGACGTTCTCCAGGGTATAAGAGGCTCAAACTTGCCGACAGCCCGCAAATGCGTCAATATGAGGCCCACAATAGGACTGTTTCACCGAAGGTCAGTTTTATCAAGGCAAAATAATAGTTATAAGCGTCCACGTATCTGAAATATAATGTGAAATCACATGTAATCCACAAACTAGCCATAAAATAATGCCCAATTCAAAAAATATTATACATACCATAGTGTATACTTCAATTAATATAACCCATCCGTAATTGAGAATATGTGTGACCCAAAAGTAGGCAGTACAGGAAAGGGGTGGAAATATATACAGTACATGATTACATTACAGCAGAAGCGAGTTAAGGGAAATAGGATCGTTAAGACCGGAGGGCCATTCTGAATCAAGGATTAGGATCCATTTTCTTTCATTGCGTTTTAATGAGGTAACTAGATCGGCACCTGAGGTGGGAGTGATCCTTTCCAAAACTCGAAGTTTAAGCGAAACTGCTTGATAATTCATTGTCTTGCAGTGTAAATAATAAATTTCGAGGCCTGCCCGGGCTCGTTGCCGACCTTTGCAACCCGAAAGACAGTTGCATCTGTCAAGTAGGAAATTTAGGTATCACTTGTGTGGGGAGGCTAAATCTAACTGATTTACGAGGCCATAAAATCTCCAGGAAACACACACACAAAAGAATGAAGGAATGCGACAGCTCCCCCTGGTGGCCAGAAGCTGGAATGTTAAATTGCCTCTATGTCTGTCTATATATGTTGTATGTCAAATGGCATTGAATGTTTGCCTGTATATGTGCATTGTGATCCGCCCTGAGTCCCCTGCGGGGTGAGAAGGGCGGAATATTAAATGATGTAAATAATAAATAAATAAATAATCAGATAAATGCACCGGGAATGTGGCGCAGCTAGCTAAGTGTCAGCTGCATAAGATCTTTCTGACCAGTAGGTCATGAGTTCGAGGCCTGCCCGGGTCGAGGTGGGTGCTCGACCTTTAGGTGTAGCCTGCTGTTGACCTTTGCAGCCCGTAAGACAGTTGCATCTGTCAAGTAGGAGATTAAGGTACCACATTAAGTGGGGAGGAAAATTTTGACTGAATTATGAGGCCATTAAAGAAGTCCAGGAATGCGGAAGAACAACAAGGGACAGCTGGAAACGCTTAGAGATGAGGAGTGCGTCAGCTCCCCCTGGTGGCCAGAGTTTGCCTCTGTTTGTTTATATGTGTGTTCGTTTATATGTGTATTTGTGAAATAGCAAGAAGTTGTCTGCTAAAAGTATGCGTATCTGTAATCCGCTCTGAGTCTATGTATTAATCCCTTAATTTCTAGACATCAGTTCTGATTGTAGGAAATATATGAATGTATGTCTTTCAGATAGAAAAATGTAAAGTAATGGCATCCAAGAAAAAACCTCTTTGGCTAGAATTCAGATGTGCAGATCCTACATCCCTATCTAATGAAACTATTGGCATAATCTTCAAACATGGAGATGATCTGCGGCAGGACATGCTTATTTTACAGGTATTTTCTTCATGGTAATTTCTTGAAAAATCTTAAGTTTTAACCTTTTTTCTGTTTCAAATGGAAAATGTTTACTGTATATACTTGAATATAAACCTAGTTTTTCAGCTCTTGTTTTAGGCTGAAAGAGTCCCCCTCAGCTTATACTCGAATCAGTGTTATTTATTATTTCACTCTGTTGTTGTTGTTACATTTATTATTTGACTCTATTTATTATAATTATTATTACATTTATCATTTTACTCTATTATTATTACATTATTATTTGACTTTTATTATTATTACATTCATTATTTTACTCTATTATTATTATTATTATTACATTCATTATTTTACTCTATTATTATTATTACCTGTCTGTGGGAGAAGACGAGGCTCTTGTTGCCCTCCCCGTGGTAGCGCCATTCATTCTCGTCCGTCTTCTCTGCTTCCATTCCCCAGCCCAAGGCCCTTTTTCCGCTCAGCGCCCGCCTGCACTGCTCGCGCCTCTCCTCTTCGCCTCCCTCTCGGCTTGCCACCGGCTGGGTTGGTGCGTGGGCGAAGGCCAGCAAGCACACACGCTCGCCGCTCCCACGTTTGGGTACTTTTCCCAATCTTATACACACACACATATATATATACATACACACACTCCCTCCCCCCCTTCTCAGGGCAGAAAAGGAAATTCCGCCTTCTACCAAAGGGCAAACCCAAGAAAAGGAATATACGTGATGCAGAGACGCGGAACTTCTGTAATAAGCCATCTTTAGTATGGGTACCTTAGCTAGATTCTGGATAGAAAACAAACAACAACATAACATAACATTGTTTGAGTCCACTGTGCTCTCTGGGTGTAGGTGAATTACAACTTCCAAACTCAAGGTCAATTTCCAAGCAAACCCTTTCAGTACTTTCTGTTGGTAATGAGAGTTCAAAATGCCAAGTTTGGTTCAATTCCATTGTTGCAAGAGTTCAGGATGCTCTTTGATTGTCTGTTAACTATAAATCCCAGAAACTGTAACTCCCAAATGTCAAGGTCTATTTTCCCCAAACTCCATCTGTGTTCACATTTTGGCATATTGAGTATTCATGCCAAGTTTGGCCCTGATCCAACATTGTTTGAGTCCACAGTGCTCTCTGGATATAGGTGAACTACAACTCCAAAACCCAAGGTCAATGCCCACCAAACTCTTATAGCATTTTCTCTTGGTTGTGGGAAGTTTGTGTCTTTCTGCCATTCCTGCCAGGATATCTATGTTGTGCTCATCGAAACAGGCCCAGGTTTCACACTGAGTGTATAAATACATTTAAAAACTTATTAACTGTATGTATTACTGTGTTAGAGTGTCATTTTGGTTGGTGGTGTGCTCCAAGATTTTGTAAATTTAAAAAGTGTGCCACAGTTCAAAAAAGGTTGAAAAACACTGAGATATATTATTTATCATTTGTATTCTGAATTCTACTAGAATAGATGTTGGGTGTTCATCTCTTCGGGGTTCTTCTACAAAATGGAAATCACTTCATGAGTTGCAGAAAACAGATTTGCAACTTTTTCCAAAGTTATGATCAAATATTGGTTTCTCCATGTGTTTTCTTTTTACTAGATACTTCGGATAATGGAATCCATCTGGGAAGAAGAATCCTTAGATTTGTGCCTGTTGCCATACGGCTGCATTTCTACAGGGAATAAAATAGGTAGTGGATTTTGATCAATCGGAGTTGTAAAACCTTTGTTTTGCTCGGATGAGTTGGAATATTTTGATTTCATTTCTGAATCTGTCCTGACTCAAAATTCTTGTGGCGCTTGGAATGGTAGCGCACGTCACTGCTTCCTGACCTGTGAAACAGGAACTAATTTAATCTTGCATAAGATGAATGTCTTACACAAGGAAAGACAACGAATAGTGATCATGATGATGTCCTTTTCTTCATAGGAATGATTGAAATTGTCAAAGATGCTACGACGATCGCCAAAATCCAGCAAAGCACGGTTGGAAACACTGGTGCATTTAAGGATGAAATATTAAACCAATGGCTCAAAGAGAAATGTGTAATTGAAGAAAAGGTGAATTCTTTTTTTCCTCTTTCCTTCATTGTAATGTTTTTCAGGGTGGGATGGGCTGCATATTACTATAAGGCAGGTATGGGCAGGGTTACACTCCCCCTGAAGTCACAGGTCTGCCGTTTGGGGCTCCTCCTGGATTCAGCGCTGACACTTGATGCGCAGGTGTCGGCAGTGGCCGGGAGGGCCTTCGCACAGTTAAAACTCATGCGCCAACTGCGACCATACCTCGTGAAGTCTGACCTGAGCATGGTGCTCCACGCCTTGGTTACCTCTAGACTGGATTACTGCAATGCACTCTACGTGGGGCTACCCTTGAAGATGGCCTGGAAACTTCAACTTGTCCAGCGATCAGCAGCCAGATTAATAACTGGGGCAAGTTACAGGGAGCGGTCAACCCCCCTGTTTAAAGAACTGCACTGGCTGCCATTTATTTTCCGGTCCCAATTCAAGGTACAGGTGATCACCTACAAAGCCCTAATGGTTCGGGACCTGCCTACCTTTGTGACTGGATCTCCCTCCATGAACCAGCTCGAACCCTCCGCTCTTTGGGGGAGGCCTTCCTGTCACCCCTGCCAGTCTCACAGACTCGTCTGGTGGGCACAAGGGAGAGAGCCTTCTTCTCTGTGGCCCCCTGACTCTGGAATTCCTTGCCCGGAGAGATTAGGAAAGCCCCCACTCTGGAGACCTTCAAAAAACACCTGAAAACTTGCATTTGAAGACTGCTGGGAAGCTTCAAATAGTCCAACAAGAGGCAGCCAGGTTAATAACTGGGGCGGCATACAGGGAGTGTACAACTCCCATATTACGCCAGCTTCACTGGCTGCCAGTTTGCTACCGTTTGCACAATTCAAAGTGCTGGCTTTGGTCTATAAAGCCCTAAATGGCCCTGGCCCAATTTACCTGTCTGAATGCATCTCCCCATATGAACCATCACGGACATTAAGATCCTCCAGGGAGGCCCTGCTCTCCGTCCTGTCATTGTCACAGGTGCGATTGGTGGGGATGAGAGACAGGGCCTTCTCGGTGATTGCCCCCCGGCTATGGAACTCCTTTCCTGGTGAGATCAGATTGGCCCCTCCCTCCTGTCCAGAAGATTGGTAAAAACTTGGCTGTGGGACCAAGGTTTCGGGACAGGGCAATAAAGCAGCAATAGGAAAGATTACCAGGCCAATTAGATTAGACGCAGATGACCAAGACGGTTTTAAATGGTGTATTTTAATTATTGAGATACATGTTTTTAATGTTTATGTATGTGTATATGAATTCTTGTCCCGGCATTGAATGTTTGCCGTATATATGCAGTGCTTCGCCCTGAGTCCCCTTTGGGGTGAGAAGGGCGGAAGGGAGAGTGTGTCCCTGTTGGTTCTGCTGGACCTCTCAGCGGCCTTCGATACCGTTGAGCATGGTATCCTTCTGGGACGCCTCCCAGAAATAGGGCTTGGAGGCATCGCTTTGCAGTGGCTCCAATCATTCCTGGAGGGTCGGTCCCAGAGGGTGTTATTGGGAGACACCTGTTCGACCCCACAACCGTTGACTTGTGGAGTCCCACAGGGTTCAATATTGTCCCCGATGTTATTTAACATCTACATGAAGCCGTTGTGGGAGATCATCCGGAGTTTCGGAGTAAGATGTTATCTGTACGCAGATGACGTCCAAATCTGTCACTCCTTCCCACCTGTCACTAAGGAGGCTGTCCAGACCGGTGCTTGGCTGCTGTGTCGGACTGGATGAGGGCTCACAAATTGCAATTGAATCCAGACAAGACAGAGGTCCTCCTGGTCAGTCGAAAGGCCGAACAGGGCATAGGGTTACAGCCTGTGTTGGATGGGGTTACACTCCCCCTGAAGACGCAGGTTCGCAGCTTGGGAGCTGAGCTGAGCATGGAACCCTAGGTCTCGGTGGTGGCCGGGAGAGCTTTTTCAAAATTAAAACTTGTGCGCCAGCTGCGCCCGTACCTTGGGAAGTCTGACTTGGCCACAGTGGCCCACGCTCTGGTTACATCCCGAATAGACTACTGCAACACACTCTATGTGGGGCTGCCTTTGAAAACGGTTCAGAAACTTCAGTTGGTCCAACGGGCGGCAGCCAGAATGCTAACTGCGGTGACATACATGGAGCATACCACCCCCTGCTGTGTCAGCTCCAATGGTTGCCAGTCCATCTCCGAGCCCAATTCAAAGTGCTGGTATTGACCTATAAAGCTCTATACGGCTCTGACTCAGCTTACTTGTCCAAACGTATCTGCCTCTGCATACCATCTCGCAGTCTAAGATCATCTGGGGAGGCCCTGCTCTCGCTTCCGCCAGCATCGCCAATGCGGCTGGTAGGGACGAGAGACAGGGCCTTCTCGGCGGTGGCCCCTCGCCTATGGAACGCACTCCGAAACGAAATAAGATCGACTCCATCTCTCCTCGCTTTTAGAAAAAGCTAAAGTCATGGTTCTGGGACCAGGCTTTTGGGCAGCAGATGTAAATTGTACCTTTGGATTTGACTGGATTGACACTTTGGACTTGACTGGACTGACAATGTGTTCTGCTTTATGGCTTTAATTAATTATTTTTGTATGTAGTGGTTTTTAATGTAATGTTTTTTTTAATGTTTTTAATGCTTTTTAATGACGTTGATTATATGGTGTATTTTTAAATTATATTGTGCTAGTGCGGCCTGTAGTGCTGCAAATGTAGTCCCCCTGCAAGCGTGAGAAGCTACGGGGTACAAATACCATAAATAAATAAATAAATAAATAAATAAATAAATAATATATGCTGTAAATCAGGGGTGCTCAGAATGGTGATCGGGATCACCAGGGTGATATTTGGGCCTCATCCTGGTGATCTTCAGGCCTCTGACCAGGTTTTTTGCAGTTTGTCCTCTTCACGCGCCCCTGCACGCTGCAAAGAAGTCCTCCGTCGTTGCTCCTCCCCACTCCCTGCTCGTGCGCCGCCTCCAAAGGCTCCAGAGTCCAAGAGGCAGAATGCCCCCCCTTTTGGATTCCTCCTCCTCCCCTCCGTCCTTCTCCAGCCACTCAGAGTCGTAGGAGACCAAAGGGGGCCTGGATGACGCAATGCATGGCTGGCCCCGCGCACATGCGCAGAAGCGCCCATTCTGCCTCTCGGACTTCTCGTGAGCTCTTGGAGGTGGCACGCATGCTGGCGGCGTGGAAATAGGAGCAACGGCGGAGGAGGAGGAGAAGGACGCTTTGGGGTCATTTCCTTACCGCATCTCAAATGTCGGTCTTTTTACTTTGGGGTGGGTGCTTGATTGTTCTGTGACATGTCTCTTTATTTTTAATGCTTAAAAATGGCCTTTTAGCTCCAAAGCCTCTCTGCTTGCTTTGTTCCTTGAGAAATATATGTTGGGGAATATGGAAATTTGGGAGAAATGGGGTGGTTGGATGTATTTTTGCATGCCCCTTTGTTTACCTTGCTGAGTATGAAATGGCCTTGCAGTTCAACAGCCTCTCTTTTTACTTTCTGGCTGATAATATGTGTGGTAATATGGCAGTGTGGGAGAAATGGGGTGGTTGGATGTATTTATGCATGCCCCTTGCTCACCTTGCTGAGTATTAAATGGCCTTGCAGTTCAACAGCCTCTCTTCTTACTTTCTGGCTGATAATATGTGTGGTAATATGGCAGTGTGGGAGAAATGGGGTGGTTGGATGTATTTATGCATGCCCCTTTGCTCACCTTGCTGAGTATTAAATGGCCTTGCAGTTCAACAGCCTCTCTTCTTACTTTCTGGCTGATAATATGTGTGGTAATATGGCAGTGTGGAAGAAATGGGGTGGTTGGATGTATTTTTATGCTCTGTTTTATATTGCTGTTATTAAATTGAAATGTTGATGTTTTATAATTTCATTTTATGTAAACTGCCCCGAGCCTGCTGGAAGGAGCGGTACATAAAAATGAATAATAAATATAAATAAATAAATAAGAAAATAGTTATACGTTTTACATTTCTAGGTAGGTGATCTTTGGGACTTGGTTTTTTAATCAGTAGCTCCCATGCTGAAAAAGTGTGAGCACCCCTGCTGTAAATCAATCAATCAATCATTCGTTCGTTCTTGATCCCTTGTCTGATCGCTTGTAAAATTATCACAACAAAAAGTGTTCTAGAATGTCAAGATCAGAGTAAATTGTCTTGATGGTTTTATGGAACTCTTTGAAAAACATTTTTGCATAATGTTTCATTGATCGGCCAGCCTGAAAAGGTAGGATGATTGCCTTGCATAGGAAAAAAAAATGATATTGACATTCCTGATTTTATTTTTTTTTAAAGCTACATCCTTATGGCTGTTTTCTCTTAGTTTCAGACAGCAGTGGAACGATTTGTGTACTCTTGTGCCGGTTACTGCGTGGCAACCTTTGTACTTGGAATAGGAGACAGACATAATGACAATATTATGATTACAGAAGCAGGTATGGATTTTACATCTAAATGACAATTGTTCCCATGAAGTTTCGACTTAAGCCTTTGTCCAGCTATTTTGATCTGAGTGGTTTGTTGTTGGCGACAGAAAATAAGTTATTTTTAAAATGCTGCTGTGCGCACGCACCTTCCGCCCGCGCTCACCTTCCACGCTGCACACCGTCCACGTTTGCTTCCGGACGGGAGAGAGGCAGGTGGAGTGCAGGGCAGGGCCTCCGGGTGCCCCGCCCCCTCCCCGGCTTCAGCTCTACCAGCAGCTTCTCCAGCCTTGAGGAGGGCAGGGCCAAGCCAGCCTTGTGCTAGCTATGCTACCACTGGCTTGGCACTGCCATCCTCAAGCCTGGAGAAGCTGCTGGTAGAGCTGAAGCCAGAGGGGGCGGAGCCAGGCCACGCCAAGCCCCCCCTCCCCAGCTTCAGCTCTACCAGCAGCTTCTCCAGCCTTGAGGATAGCAGTGCCAAGCCAGCCTTGTGCTAGCTATGCCACCACTGGCTTGGCACTGCCATCCTCAATCCTGGAGAAGCTGCTGGTAGAGCTGAAGCCAGAGGGGGGCAGAGCCAGGCCGCACCAAGCCCCGCCCCCTTCCCGGCTTCCGCTCTACCAGCAGCTTCTCCAGCCTAGAGGATGGCAGTGCCAAGCCAGCCTTGTGCTAGCTATGCCACCACTGGCTTGGCACTGCCATCCTCAATCCTGGAGAAGCTGCTGGTAGAGCTGAAGCCAGAGGGGGGCAGAGCCAGGCCGCACCAAGCCCCGCCCCCTTCCCCGGCTTCAGCTCTACCAGCAGCTTCTCCAGGCTTGAGGATGGCAGTGCCAAGCCAGCCTTGTGCTAGCTATTCCACCACTGGCTTGGCACTGCCATCCTCAATCCTGGAGAAGCTGTTGGTAGAGCTGAAGCCAGAGGGGGGCAGAGCCAGGCAGCGCCAAGCCCCGCCCCCTTCCCCGGCTTCAGCTCTACCAGCAGCTTCTCCAGCCTTGAGGAGGTAGGTAGATCTTTCTGACCTGGTTTTATTATAAGTAGCTCCCATGCTGAAAATGTGTGGGCACCCCTGCAATAGAATGTAACTGTCTGTGTATGTGAAATAGAAAATGGAAGACACTTAAGGAGAAAAAGATATTTGTATGAAGACAGGTAGAAGAATGTGCACAGTATGCTCTTCTGCGCTGGTCTGAACTCAGGTGTACAACACTCATAATAAACTGTGTTACCAATAAGTTACTTACCAATTTCAGCCTTCAGTATTTCCCCCTTATTCTCATACATCAAAAAGCCTGGGAGCTATAAAAAAAAACACCAACCTTTTGCTTTATTTTAAAATAATAATTTACATACATTTCAAAGCAGTTGCGTAACTGCTCTGCGAATTGGTAAAGTGGTACCTAAATTCCCTACTTGACAGATCCAACTGTCTTTCGGGCTGCAAAGGTCGTAAAATTGTGTCCCTTATATAAAACGGCAAAATTAATGTTTACTTTTTGAGCTTTTTTGTAAAAATTATGTGTAAGCTGTGGTGCAGGGTCCGTGGATATGGAGGACTATTTGTGCCTCTGTTTACGAGTCAGTGGAGCCACTATTCAATCATCAACACTTTTAGAATACTATGAGTGGAATCCTATTGGTGATATACATGGGAATAATGTTTCTTTTCCCCAAGGTAATCTGTTTCACATTGACTTTGGCCATATTCTTGGAAATTACAAAAGCTTCCTTGGAATCAATAAGGAACGGGTTCCTTTTGTATTGACGCCAGATTTCCTTTTTGTGATGGGAACCTCCGGAAAGAAAACCAGCCCACGCTTTCAAAATTTTCAGGTACAGAAGCAAAATCTATGAGTGAAAGTGAAGTTTTTAGAATAACACGTGGCACAGCAGATATAAATGCAATCTATCAATGCAAACATATTATCCCCTCAACTGTTTTTTTAAAAGTGAATATTATCCCTGCCTTTTGAATCTAAGAAAGAGAAAGGAGAGAGATGATGATATTACTCTAAGAATGTTCTATTACAGGGCTGTCCAACTTCTACCGGCCCAGGGGCCTGAATTCCAGTCACTGATGACCTGGGGGGCCGTAGGGTCTGCCCCCGCCCCCAGATCTCCCCCGGCTCAGCGCCCCCCCCGCCCTCCCTCTCCCCAGCGCATCCTCTCCCCTTATTTTTATTTAATATTAAATATATTTAATTCCATCCTCCCCTCTCCCCTTATTTTTATTTAATATTAAATATATTTAATTCCATCCTCCCCTCTCCCCTTATTTTTATTTAATATTAAATATATTTAATTCCATCCTCCCTCTCCCCTTATTTTTATTTAATATTAAATATATTTAATTCCATCCACCCTCTCCCCTTATTTTTATTTAATATTAAATATATTTAATTCCATCCTCCCCTCTCCCCTTATTTTAATTTAATATTAAATATATTTAATTCCATCCTCCCCTTATTTTAATTTAATATTAAATATATTTAATTCCATCCTCCCCTCCCCCCTTAATGTATCCCATCTCCCCTTATTTCATCTTTAAATATATATAATTTTATAATTAATACAGGAGGGGAGATGGGGAGAGGGAATGAGGAGTCCCCTGAGGAGCCCCCTGCTTCGGCCTACCTTTTCCAAACGCGCAGGATCCAGGAGTACCCGGACGACGAGAGAGGAGACGACCGACTGAGTCGAAGAAGGTCCTAATCGCGTCTGTGGGCCTCAGTGATCCAGTAGTAGAGTAGTCTGAGAGTATCGCGAGAATACGCAATCAACACGGGATTTTGCTGTCAACGCCGGTGTGATCTCGCGTTGACATCGAAATCCGTGTGGATTCGCGTATTCTCGCGATAGGTGGGGTTTTGCTCTGAAAAAAAGTAGGTTTTTATTTATTTATTTATTTATTTTTCCATTTTTATTTTTTATTAAAAAGCATAGGGACAGCCCGGTTCTATTATGCACAGTGATATGGAAATAAAAATATGCGCAAGTAACATAGACAGATATTGTACAGGTAGATATACCAGGGCATTGGAGCATGAAAAGTTGCCTTATACAGAGTCAGTCGACCAGTAGTGTCCATGCTGAGCTGTCTATAAGAATCAGTTGAAAGTTTCTGCTTCCTTACCTGGAGGCACCAGAGCTTAGACATGGGACCATTAGATCGCAAGGCATGTACTATATCTCTTCCCACTTCTGCTTTTTTAACTTGCATATAAAAATAACAAGTGAAAGTATTCTCTTAAAATGTGAGAATAAAAATTAGGTGGTGTGTTGAAAAAGAAAAGTAGCCCCCTCAATTTCTGCCTTCACTGTGACCTTTGAAATGCTATTTCAGACAGTTTTCCCCGCCTCCTGCTTCCTCAAATACATTAATTGTCTATTAAGCAATTACCGTATATTCCGGAGTACTAGGTGACTGGGGCTATAAGATGACTCCCCAAATTATCATCACAAAATACAGAGTTAGGATATACTCGCCGTTTAAGACGACTTCGCCTCGAAGCAGGGGCTGCCTTGGAAGGAGGGTGCGCGCGTCAGCGGTGCAAGGAAGGCAGAAGGAAAGTGGAGGCGGGGCTAGCGCCAAGCTCTTCGCCTCTTCCTCCCATGCCGGTATGGAGGGGTCAGGACGGACAACGACGTGGGAGAGTTAATACGCGGCCCAGGCCAGGTGCAGCGTGCAGGCAAGGAAGGAAGATGCTGGCAAGGCTCGCCAGCGGCAGCAGCCCACTTGGAGGCTTCTGAGGAGCCAAGTGAGGTGGAGGTGGGGCCGAGCTGCCTTTGCCCTCCTTCACCTCAAATTCCACACGCGCAGCTGAGAGTTTGGGAGTTTCTCAACTGCACATGTGGAATTTGAGGCGAAGGAGGGCGAAGGTGGCTCGGCCCCTCCTCCACCTCGCTCAGCT
The DNA here is from genome assembly GCA_030556195.1 of Anolis apletophallus. NCBI lineage: Eukaryota > Metazoa > Chordata > Lepidosauria > Squamata > Anolidae > Anolis > Anolis apletophallus. Next base: position 7,711,918 of record JARBWK010000012.1, read on the forward strand.
CAGAAGTTGCTGCTGGCGAGCCTTGCCAACACCTCCCTCCTTCCTTCCTCGCCTGCACTCTGCACTTGGCATGGGCCACGCACATGCCCGGATTACCCATAACGCCAGCCTAGGGGCGCAAATCACGAACCAAAAAAAACCTGGTCCGCGCCCCTCTTTCCCCCTTTCTCATGCCCCTCGCTCCTTCTCCTGGCTCTCGCTCTCTCTCTCACTCGCGTTCTCTCTCTCTCTCTCGTACGCGCCTTTGGAGCGAGTTTACACCTGCTGCGCTCTCCCCAAGCCTCCCGAGGAGACCTTCAGAGCACAGCAGAGCTTTCCATTCGGTGGGAATGGGGACCTTGGAGGTGGCAGGATGGTAGGGTTGCCATTTTTTTGATATAAGAAATAAGGGACATTTACGGGATTTTTCACAAAAATAAGGGACACTTCATTAAAAACTTGAAACTCAAACATTAGGTAGAAATAGTTTTATTAACAGAATAAGATAATGATTGAAACTCACAAAAGAAACTGACTTACACCCTCTTAACAGGACATGGTATGTTTCTGCATGCTTTGTCATGCAGAAAAAACATTATTAGAACTACCTAATTTTTTCCATCTGCATTTAGTACTTGACTTTGCTGACTTTAAAAGTGCGCTGTCTAAACATGAAAATAAAATAAATTTTATAAGACAGTACACCTTCATGATTATTATGTCAATAGTTAGTGGTGTAGTATAGTATGGGATACACAGCATTGTATAGTATTGGGATGCACAGCTAGGCCTATTTTAAGAGTAACTCTCAAGCAACCAGAAACTATATCCAACATGATCCAACATTCCCCTTGGGTAATGGTTAATTAGTCTACTGGACTTTGAAAAAGTCCTGCATCGCCTCTTCCTTCCAACGGGGACGCAGGCTGCCCTGCGAGTTGGAATCCCCGGGCAGGCATTGCCGTGGAAACCGCAGCGCATGCTTCCTCTGGTCAACCCCGCCCAGTCCTGTCCTGCTAGTCAATAATAAGGGACAGGGCCTGAAAATAAGGGACACAAATTTTAGGGCCAAAATAAGGGACGCCCCTTAGAATAAGGGACATATGGCAACCCTACAGGATGGTGCCTACTAGCCTTTCTCTTCTGCTCCGGAGGCACCATAGCGAAAGCCAGCCAAGTGTGGGTCTGAGTGGGTGTGTGTGTGTGGGGGGGGGTAGAGGTTGACTTAAAGGGGGCGTAATTCCAAAGTGTGGCCCAGGGCGCAAAAAGGTGTTAATCTGGCCCTGGCCACGCATTGACTCTCCCACGTCGGCATCCATTCTGACCCCTCCATGCCAGCATGAGAGGAAGAGGCGGAGAGCTATGCGCTGGCTCTGCCTCCACCTTCCTTCTGTCTTCTTGCTGGAGGGTTTCCTTGCGCCACCACGCGTGCACCCTCCATCCATGGCAGTCCTTGCTTCGAGGCACGGCCATGGCGCTGAACCCAACGAAGGGAGTCAGGAAACTATGGAGACACTAAACGCGGATTTGCTCCTCCTCCCTCCGCCCCCTCCCTCCCTCCCTCCCTAAGGTAGTTGGTTTTTATTGTTTCCTTTTAATTATTATTATTTTAATTTTACACCCGACGTACAGACGACCCACAAAATTTCTTAAGATTTTCCAGGGCTAAAAAGTAGTCTAGTACCCTGGAATATACGGTAGTTTGCATATATATATATATATATCTATATATATATATATATATGAGAGTTATATAGATAGAGTTATAGAGAGAGAGAGTAGTCTAGTACCCTGGAATATACGGTAGTTTGCATATATATATATATATATAGAGAGAGAGAGAGAGAGAGAGAGAGAGAGAGAGAGAGAGTAGTCTAGTACACTGGAATATACGGTATGTTACATATATATATATATATATATATATATATATATATATATGCAAACTATTCCAGGGTATATTCCACCCTCTCTCTCTCTCTCTCTCTCTCTCTCTCTCTCTCTCTAACTCTATATATATAACTCACATATATATATATATATATATATATATATATATATATATATGCAAACTATCAGTATATTCCAGGGTACTAGACTACCCTCTCTCTCTCTCTCTCTAACTCTATATATATAACTCATATATATATATATATATATATATATATATATATATATATATATGCAAACTACCGTATATTCCAGGGTACTACTACTTTTTTAGCCCTGGAAAATCTTAAGAAATTTTGTGGGTCGTCTATCGGGTATAAAATTGAAATAATAATAATTAAAAGGACACTATATATATATATATGATCAGATGTCTCAGTGTGCTGATGATTTCCAAGTTCAGTTTTCCTGGGAATTTGGAAGGTCATGCAAACTGGAATTTAATATTGAAACTACTTATTGCTGGTCTTTCCTCCTGCCACATGCACCTATTGGGGGGAAACTTCATTTTTATGGCTACCACAAATTATGTTTAATTGGTTGAGACTTAATGAGATATTCATTGAAAAATTACAGCAAAATGTGCTATGTTTTAATGATAGAACCAATTAGGAATTGACGTTTAAACCCACGAACAAATTTTTTTTACATAATGTTATTAGTAAATGTTTGATTTGTATACCTATTTTTTATACCTATATGCCCGGAACCACTGAAAAGCAGTTTCACATTCACTCTACAAGCGGAGACGAGACAGATTGGAGAAGATCACATAAAATCAAAACTAAATGATTTCTAGTGTCTTTCACTTCATCATGTTCAGTTATTTTCAGCAGGTTGTTTTTGTGTCTTCTCTGTTAGGACATCTGCGTGAGGGCTTACCTTGCCCTTCGGAAGCACACGAACCTCCTCATCATCCTGTTTTCTATGATGCTAATGACGGGAATGCCTCAGCTGACTAGCAAGGAAGACATTGAATATATCCGTGACGCTCTGACTGTGGGTAAAAATGAAGAAGATGCTAAAAAGTATTTCCTAGATCAGATTGAAGTCTGTAGGGATAAAGGCTGGACGGTGCAGTTCAATTGGTTCATACATCTTGTGCTGGGGATTAAACAAGGAGTAGAGAAACACTCTGCCTAATGGGGATGTATACAAACAACGAGTGGGGTAATCCTTTGCTTCTTCTAATGCAGTGGTTCCCAAAGTGGGCGGTACCACCCCCTGGTGTGCGGGGGATCTGGGGGGCGCTGGAAGGCTCAGGAGAATTTGGGGGGCACTGAACCCCTGTAAGGGGGCGGTGGGGGCGGTGGCATGAGCCAGGCGACAGGCTACCATCCATCTCTGTGTGTGTGTGTGTCTCTCTCTCTCTTCTTCCCTCCTCCTACTCCAGGGGTGCCCACACTTTTTCAGCATGTGAGCTACTTATATTAAAACCAAGTCAGAAAGATCTACCTACCACCTCAAGGCTGGAGTGGGGAGGGGCTTGGCCAGAGGGGGGCGGAGCCAGGCCACACCAAGCCCCGCCCCCTCCTGTCTGGCTTTGGAGCTCCCAGCAGCTTCTCCATGCTTGATGATGGCAATGCCAAGCCAGTGGTGACATAGCTAGCACAAGGCTGACTTGGCATTGCCATCCTCAAGCCTGGAGAAGCTGCTGGTAGAGCTCAAAGCCACAGGGGCGGAGCCAGGCCGTGCCAAGCCCCCCCCCTCCCTTTGGCTTTGAGCGCTCAGCAGCTTCTCCAGGCTTGAGGATGGCAATGCCAAGCCAGTGGTGACATAGCTAGCACAAGGCTGGCTTGGCACTGCCATCCTCAAGCCTGGAGAAGCTGCTGGTAGCGCTGAAGCCGGGGACGGGGCGGGGCTTGGCGTGGCCTGGCTCCGCCCCCTCCCCTCTGGCTTTGGAGCTCCCAGCAGCTTCTCCAGGCTTGAGGATGGCAATGCCAAGCCAGTGGTGACATAGCTAGCACAAGGCTGGCTTGGCCCTGCCCTCCTCAAACCTGGAGCAGCTGCTGGTAGAGCGGAAGCCACAGGGGGCAGAGCCAGGCTGCGCCAAGCCCCGCCCCCTCCCCACTGGGTTTGGAGCTCCCAGCAGCTTCTCCAGGCTTGAGGATGGCAGTGCCAAGCCAGTGGTGACATAGCTAGCACAAGGCTGGCTTGGCACTGCCATCCTCAAACCTGGAGCAGCTGGTGGGAGTACCGAAGCCGGGGAGGGGGCAGGGCTTGGCACGGCCTGGCTCCGCCCCCCTGAGAAGCGCCCCATCTGGCTGGGATCGACCTCCTTTGGTCCCAGGATCGACTGGTCGATCGCGATTGACTTCCTGGGCAGCCCTGTCCTAATGGGTGTCAGCAGGAATGGTTGAAAATGCTTCTATGGACTCTTCCCCCGCTGAAGCCACAACTTTACAAAAAAAATAACCACCTTATGGAGAATGGCCGTACATTTATGATTTAACAACATAGATGAGAGCTTTACTGAGGCAGCTTTTTCTCTCTCTCGGTGCCACAAATGTTTAATAAGTTATTGATAGGATTTAGATGACAGCACTGAAGTAGAAGCACCATGTTCTTCCCCACTCTGTTTGTTAAAGGAAATAATATGGATTCCTTAAAAAAAGATAGAAAGTTCTCTTGAAAACGATTGGGCATTCAGAATACTTTAAAGCAGTGGTTCCCAAACTTTTTTGGGGAAACCAAACCCCAAATGAGTGCAAATCTGAGGAAGTAATTGTCCTGAATGCCTAGGGTCATTGTTACAGCGCTATGATGTTGCCTTCCACTGCCATTGCGCTGCTGGGCGGCGCAGTCGTTCAGAGGACACTCTGGGAAAGGCCTTTCTCCCTTCTCCTGCCTCTCAGTCTCGCTCCCTGCTCACCACTTCTCCCCGGCTCGGAGGGGCCTCTCCAGGACCGGCTGGGCAGGGCCTTCCCCCTCTCCAAAGATGTGGCAGTGTGTCCATACATACTCTGGCATTACTTCGCGAACGAAAATTCTTAGAAAGGACTCATCCCACGCTTTCTACAAGTGCGTTAATGACCATCGAATGTCTGAGCCTTTTCCCGCCGTCTGTATCTATGTTTTAAATTGCTGTACATTGATGTATTTTAGGGTTTTTAAATGATGTAAGTCGCCCGGAGCACCGGTGGTGGAGGGCGACTCACAAATATTAAAGTATTATTATTATTAAGGAGGTTGGATGTGTCCTTCGAGCCTGTGCAATGGATTTTTCTGGTGGAGTGCAGCGTGCACAGAACTGGCCTCACCCTTTAAACCAAAGGTCTGTCTGCCGGGGCCTAGCAAGCTGAGACGGTGGCAGCGAGGTCCTCAGGTCGTAGGTTTAGTTCGAGTTTCCTTTTCTAGATGGTTGACCTTACAGGGTTAGACGAGCACCATCTGCCCAGGTTTGAAATTAGAGTTCTCCTAGGATGGTTGCCAAACGGCTAGAGAGCCCATTCTGCCCATTGACGCTCTTTGTCAGACCCTTTGGTTGTGGCCTGTCTGGCATTGTGCCACCGCCAACATAGCGCACTACTTCATTAGAGTACGCAAGCCTCTCCCCCACGACAAGGGGGCGCCATTACATACACACATGCATATAACAATAATCTTAAACGTAAGGAGGAAGGGTGAAACAAAGCTTGGATAGAATTGGCTCTCACAAGGCAGAGGCTCCTTAATTTATGCCCACTTATCAAGAGAGTTAAATCTTCCCCTCCAGGTCACTCTGGCTGGGTGAGAAGAACCTGTCAAGCTAATGGAAACTTAGCTTGACAGGTTTCAATTTATTGGCTAACACACTGAAAAATGCAAATGGGGGCTTCTTGGGCAGCAGAGGCTCTTGGAAGGAGGAGGCCTTGGACCCAGCTTAACATGACAACCACATTCTGTCCTCCTGGCCCCTAACCACAACCTGGGCATAGTGTTTGTTGAAAGGTCTGCCTCCATGCTGCCCCTTTTTTGGGTTGCTGTGGAGAAATTGATTAATTGCCCTCTTCACACAATAACCAGGAATCACTTTCATTGTGAGCCAGAGGCATTTAGTAGTTGGCAAAGAGTGGGGGTTTCTAAGGAAGCATCTTCCTATGCCCTTATTGCCAGATGCAGAACGACGAAGGGATATTTAAGGGCTAGTTATGCCACCACTGGCTTGGCACTACCCTCCTCTAGCCTGGAGAAGCTGTGGTAGCGCTAAAGCCAGAGGAGGAAGGGGCGGAGCCAGGCTGCACAAAGCCCCGCCCCCTCCCCAGCTGCAGCGCTACCACAGCTTCTTCAGCCTTGAGGAGAGTAGTGCCAAGCCAGTAGTGGCTACTAGCTATGCCACCACTGGCTTGGCATTACCCTCCTCTAGCCTGGAGAAGCTGTGGTAGCGCTAAAGCCAGAGGAGGAAGGGGCGGAGCCAGGCTGCACAAAGCCCCGCCTCCTCCCCCAGCTTCAGCGCTACTACAGCTTCTTCAGCTTTGAGGAGGGTAGTGCCAAGCCAGTAGTGGCTACTAGCTATGCCACCACTGGCTTGGCACTACCCTCCTCTAGCCTGGAGAAGCTGTGGTAGCGCTAAAGCCAGAGGAGGAAGGGGGCGGAGCCAGGCTGCACAAAGCCCCGCCCCCTCCCCAGCTTCAGCGCTACCACAGCTTCTTCAGCCTTGAGGAGGGTAGTGCCAAGCCAGTAGTGGCTACTAGCTATGCCACCACTGGCTTGGCATTACCCTCCTCTAGCCTGGAGAAGCTGTGGTAGCGCTAAAGCCAGAGGAGGAAGGGGCGGAGCCAGGCTGCACAAAGCCCCGCCCCACCCCAGCATCAGCGCTACCACAGCTTCTTCAGCCTTGAGGAGGGTAATGCCAAGCCAGTAGTGGCTACTAGCTATGCCACCACTGGCTTGGCATTACCCTCCTCTAGCCTGGAGAAGCTGTGGTAGCGCTAAAGCCAGAGGGGGAGGGGGCGGAGCCAGGCTGCACAAAGCCCCGCCCCCTTCCCAGCTTCAGCGCTACCACAGCTTCGTCAGCCTTGAGGAGGGTAGTGCCAAGCCCGTAGTGGCTACCAGCTATGCCACCACTGGCTTTGCACTACCCTCCTCTAGCCTGGAGAAGCTGTGGTAGAGCTAAAGCCAGAGGGGGCGGAGCCAGGCCGTGCCAAGCCCCGCCCCTGCTCCGCCCTGCTTCTCTCTCGGTAGATCTTTCTGACTTGGTTTTCTTATAAGTAGCTCGCATGCTGAAAAAGTGTGGGCACCCCTGGTGTAGGGACTCTCTAACAAACAATTTCTTTGTCTTATATTCAGCTGTTTTCATGTTTCATCTCTCCAGCGGAAAAGCCAGAATACTAAAGTTGAGTAAGAAAGTATTTTCTGAGACTCTTGCTTGAATGAGTTCAAAAAAATTTTTTTAATCATTTGTACAGTATTTGTAACCTTAGTTTTAAAAATGATGTATTCTAATTTTGAAGGAAATGGTGTAGGTCATTAATAAAACTTTATTAAAGGCAACTCATACATTTTTGTCTCGTGAGTTCTTTCTACGTTTGTATAACAGAAACCATTACGTAGCGATATCTCTATCTCTATACCTTTATAAAGCGGAATGTTTGTATGTATGTGTGCGGAGGGCGGGGGGGCGGATATGTGGCAGCCACTTTCACAGGCCACAGCGACCAGCGCGGGTGATGGACCTGCACCAAACTTGGAACACATAACCCCCCTAACCCCCTTTACGTCCTAGTGCGGTTCGGGAGACATGACCCACGGATTATGGGATTTGTAGTACTTTCAAACACTTTGGTTCCCACAGACCACTGAGGCCACCAAAAAGGACCAATACAGACCGCACTTAGCACACACAGCCCCCATGACCCACTCTACATCCTGGTGCAGTTTGGAGGACAGTGGACCATGGGTGATGGGACTTGAAGTACCTCTACTCACTTCCCAAGTCCGCTGCGACCCTCATCCAATCACTGATCGAGACCAAACTTGGCATACATAACCCCTATGACTGCCTTCACGTCCTGGTGAGGTTTGGGGGAGGACTGACAATGGATGATGGGATTTGTAGTACTTTCACGCCCCTCTGTCCCCACAGACCACTGTAGCCCCCAACAAACACTGATAAAGACCACACTTGGCACACAGAGCCCCAGTGACCCACTCTACATCCTACTGAAGTTTGGAGGGGGACAGACCATGGATGATGGGACTTGCAGCACCTTCTCTCACTTTCCAAGCCTGCTACAAACCTAATCCAATGACTGATCAACACCAAACCTGCCACACACAGCCCTCATGACCCACTCTACATCCTGGCGCAGATCGGAGGAGGGTGGACCATGGATGATGGGACTTGCAGTACCTTCCCTCACTTTCCAAGACTGCTACAAACCTAATCCAATGACTGATCAACACCAAACCTGGCACACAGAGCCCTCATGACCCACTCTACATCCTGGTGCAGATCGGAGGACGGTGGACCATGGATGATGGTACTTGCAGTACCTTCCCTCACTTTCCAAGACTGCTACAAACCTAATCCAATGACTGATCAACACCAAACCTGGCACACAGAGCCCTCATGACCCACTCTACATCCTGGTGCAGTTTTGTGTGAGACGGACCACGGATGATGGGACTTGAAGTACCTTCACTCACTTCCTAAAAACAATGCAACCCTCATCCATTCACCAATACAGACCAAACTTGGCACACAGAGCCCCCATGACCCAATCTACATCCTACTACACTTTGGGGGAGGGTGGATCAGAGATGATGGGACTTCCACTACCTTCAGTAATTTCATGATACCACTGCAACTCCCAATAATGATGGATCAAGACCAAACTTGGCACACAGAGCCCCCATGACCCACTCTACATCCTGCTGCACTTCTCAAATGACCCGGGCACCGCCGGATCCCCAAGCTAGTAAAAAATAAAACAGAAATTATTGGGTTCAGTAAAATTATAAAATCATAAGTTAAAAAGTGAAAATGCACAGTGGCCATAATCCACTTTTACAGCTGACTTTTCTTGAAGACAAACTTTACAATTTGTACAAATTTGTTTCGATATTGGGGGTGTGCGTTTTCAGATGAACACAACGTGTACTTTCTGCATTTCTGCCATCTATGGAGTGTTCTGTGTGCTTTTACTGGTCAGAATGCACCTGTGATTTTACAATACTGTTGATCATCCATACCCATGGAGTTCGTATCCACCGTTTCAACCATCTATGGCTTGAAAACACTAAAAAAAGAAGAAGCCAAAAAGCCAATCTTGATTTTACCATTTTATATAGAAGGTGCCATTGTACTATGCCTCGGACTTTGAAAATGGAAAAGAAACTAGTTACAGATGAAAAATCAAAAATTAGAGGATTGCCTTTACATTGTAACTTTGTAGTAATTAGCGAGTGGGAAGCAATTACTTCAACTCTGAAAAGAACACTATCTTGTTTTTCTCAGTCTTTTAATAACATGCTCTCTCAGAGCCCTTTCTAATAGCTAACGGGGTGAAACAAGGTTGTGTTCTTGCACCAACCCTATTTACAGTCTTCTTCAGCATGATGCTCCAAAGGGCTACGGCAGAACTCGAAGAAGAAGACGGCATATATATATATATACGCTATCGTACTGATGGCAGCTTGTTCAACTTAACATGTCTGAAGGCTCGCACTAAGACTCTAAACCAGTGGTTCTCAACCTTTGGGTCCCCAGGTGTTTGGACCTACATCTCCCAGAAATCCCTGCCAGTATACTAGCTGTTAGGATATCTGGGAGTGCAAGGCCAAAACATCTGGGGACCCACAGGTTGAGAACCACTGCTCTAAACTATCTAGTCCATGATCTGCTTTTTGTCGATGATGCTGCCCTTGTCGCCCATTCATAAGCAGCTCTGCAGCTCTTAACATCCTGCCTTGCAACAGCTGCAGAGCTGTTTGGGCTGGAAGTCAGCCTGAAGAAAACGGAAGTTCTCTACCAGCCCGCACCACAGGAAGAACACCACCATCCCCACGTCAGCATAGGCAAATCTGTGCTTAAGTCCGTTCAGCAGTTCACCTACCTGGGAAGCATAATCTTTTCAGATGTCAAGATTGATAAAGAGATAGATCACAAATTAGCAAAGGCATATTGTGCATTCGGAAGGCTTCACAAAAGAGTCTGGAGCAACAAGCACCTGAGGCAAAACACCAAAATCAGTGTGTACAGAGCTATCGTCCTGTCTATTCTCCTTTATGGGTCGGAAACATGGGTCACCTATCGCCAACACCTACGACTCCTCGAACGCTTTCATCAGCGCTGTCTTCGCACAATCCTAAATATACACTGGACCGACTATGTGACTAATGTTGCTGTCCATGAGCAAGCAGGGATCACCAGCGTTGAGGCCATGCTATTGAGAACACAGCTGCAGTGGGAAGGGCACGTCTCTAGGATGGAGGACCACTGCCTCCCAAAGATACTACTCTATGGTGAAGTCGCTACGGGCAAGTCACCAGAAAACCAACAGTCCCCCAAAGGTAATGATAAGGACCTTTAATATAGTATGACACACTATATTAACCAATACAGTTCTGGTGTTGCTTTTTCTTCTACAGTGTTGCTAAAGTTCTGGTGGTGAACATTCAGGACTCTAACAAAACTTTCAAAACTTAATTATTTCATTATTGGCATTTTAAAGACAGAACCAATTAGGAACTGCCATTTATAACGAAATTTTGAAAGTTTTGTTGGAGTTCTGAAATGTTCACCACCAGAACTTCAGCAACACTGTAGAAGCAAAGCACCAGCGCCACCTAGTGTTCACCACCAGAACTCTAGCAACACTGTAGAAGCAAAGCACCAGCGCCACCTAGTGTTCACCACCAGAACTTCAGCAACACTGTAGAAGCAAAGCACCAGCGCCACCTAGTGTTCACCACCAGAACTTTAGCAACACTGTAGAAGCAAAGCACCAGCGCCACCTAGTGTTCACCACCAGAACTTTAGCAGCACTGTAGAAGCAAAGCACCAGCGCCACCTAGTGTTCCCCACCAGAACTTTAGCAACACTGTAGAAGCAAAGTACCAGCGCCACCTAGTGTTCACCACCAGAACTTTAGCAACACTGTAGAAGCAAAGCACCAGCGCCACCTAGTGTTCCCCACCAGAACTTTAGCAGCACTGTAGAAGCAAAGTACCAGCGCCACCTAGTGTTCACCACCAGAACTTTAGCAACACTGTAGAAGCAAAGTACCAGCGCCACCTAGTGTTCACCACCAGAACTTTAGCAACACTGTAGAAGCAAAGCACCAGCGCCACCTAGTGTTCACCCACCAGAACTTTAGCAACACTGTAGAAGCAAAGCACCAGCGCCACCTAGTGTTCACCACCAGAACTTTAGCAACACTGTAGAAGCAAAGCACCAGCGCCACCTAGTGTTCCCCACCAGAACTTTAGCAACACTGTAGAAGCAAAGCACCAGCGCCACCTAGTGTTCACCACCAGAACTTTAGCAACACTGTAGAAGCAAAGCACCAGCGCCACCTAGTGTTCACCACCAGAACTTTAGCAACACTGTAGAAGCAAAGCACCAGCGCCACCTAGTGTTCCCCACCAGAACTTTAGCAACACTGTAGAAGCAAAGCACCAGCGCCACCTAGTGTTCACCACCAGAACTTTAGCAACACTGTAGAAGCAAAGCACCAGCGCCACCTAGTGTTCCCCACCAGAACTTTAGCAACACTGTAGAAGCAAAGCACCAGCGCCACCTAGTGTTCACCACCAGAACTTTAGCAGCACTGTAGAAGCAAAGCACCAGCGCCACCTAGTGTTCACCACCAGAACTTTAGCAGCACTGTAGAAGCAAAGCACCAGCGCCACCTAGTGTTCACCACCAGAACTTTAGCAACACTGTAGAAGCAAAGCACCAGCGCCACCTAGTGTTCACCACCAGAACTTTAGCAGCACTGTAGAAGCAAAGCACCAGCGCCACCTAGTGTTCACCACCAGAACTTTAGCAGCACTGTAGAAGCAAAGCACCAGCACCACCTAGTGTTCACCACCAGAACTTTAGCAACACTGTGAAGCAAAGCACCAGCGCCACCTAGTGTTCACCACCAGAACTTTAGCAACACTGTAGAAGCAAAGCACCAGCGCCACCTAGTGTTCACCACCAGAACTTTAGCAGCACTGTAGAAGCAAAGCACCAGCGCCACCTAGTGTTCACCACCAGAACTTTAGCAGCACTGTAGAAGCAAAGCACCAGCGCCACCTAGTGTTCACCACCAGAACTTTAGCAACACTGTAGAAGCAAAGCACCAGCGCCACCTAGTGTTCACCACCAGAACTTTAGCAGCACTGTAGAAGCAAAGCACCAGCGCCACCTAGTGTTCACCACCAGAACTTTAGCAGCACTGTAGAAGCAAAGCACCAGTGCGCCACCGAGTGTTGACCACCAGAACTTTAGCAACACTGTAGAAGCAAAGCACCAGCGCCACCTAGTGTTCACCACCAGAACTTTAGCAACACTGTAGAAGCAAAGCACCAGCACCACCTAGTGTTCACCACCAGAACTTTAGCAGCACTGTAGAAGCAAAGCACCAGCGCCACCTAGTGTTCACCACCAGAACTTTAGCAACACTGTAGAAGCAAAGCACCAGCACCACCTAGTGTTCACCACCAGAACTTTAGCAGCACTGTAGAAGCAAAGCACCAGCGCCACCTAGTGTTCACCACCAGAACTTTAGCAACACTGTAGCAAAGCACCAGCAAAGCACCAGCGCCACCTAGTGTTCCCCACCAGAACTTTAGCAGCACTGTAGAAGCAAAGCACCAGCGCCACCTAGTGTTCACCACCAGAACTTTAGCAGCACTGTAGAAGCAAAGCACCAGCGCCACCTAGTGTTCACCACCAGAACTTTAGCAACACTGTAGAAGCAAAGCACCAGCGCCACCTAGTGTTCACCACCAGAACTTTAGCAACACTGTAGAAGCAAAGCACCAGCGCCACCTAGTGTTCACCACCAGAACTTTAGCAACACTGTAAAAGCAAAGCACCAGCGTTGAAGCAAAGCACCAGCGCGACCTAGTGTTAACCACCAGAACTTTCACCACCAGAACTTTAGCAGCACTGTAGAAGCAAAGCACCAGCGCCACCTAGTGTTCACCACCAGAACTTTAGCAACACTGTAGAAGCAAAGCACCAGCGCCACCTAGTGTTCACCACCAGAACTTTAGCAACACTGTAGAAGCAAAGCACCAGCGCCACCTAGTGTTCACCACCAGAACTTTAGCAGCACTGTAGAAGCAAAGCACCAGCGCCACCTAGTGTTCACCACCAGAACTTTAGCAGCACTGTAGAAGCAAAGCACCAGCGCCACCTAGTGTTCACCACCAGAACTTTAGCAGCACTGTAGAAGCAAAGCACCAGCGCCACCTAGTGTTCCCCACCAGAACTTTAGCAGCACTGTAGAAGCAAAGCACCAGCGCCACCTAGTGTTCACCACCAGAACTTTAGCAGCACTGTAGAAGCAAAGCACCAGCGCCACCTAGTGTTCACCACCAGAACTTTAGCAACACTGTAGAAGCACAAAGCACCAGCGCCACCTAGTGTTCACCACCAGAACTTTAGCAACACTGTAGAAGCAAAGTACCAGCGCCACCTAGTGGTCACCACCAGAACTTTAGCAGCACTGTAGAAGCAAAGCACCAGCGCCACCTAGTGTTCCCCACCAGAACTTTATCACACTGTAGAAGCAAAGTACCAGCGCCACCTAGTGTTCACCACCAGAACTTTAGCAACACTGTAGAAGCAAAGCACCAGCGCCACCTAGTGTTCACCACCAGAACTTTAGCAACACTGTAGAACACTAGAAGCAAAGCACCAGCACCACCTAGTGTTCACCATCAGAACTTTAGTTTTGTAAGTACTTTAGAACCAATTAGGACCAGGATTGCCCAGGCCTAGAAGTTACCATTAAGTCATCCTGAAAAAACTAAACAATTCCCAGAGAGGTATCATTTCTAGAAATTTGCTAGGTCCCCTAGGGTGCTCTGAAGTAACTTCTGACAGGTTCATAGCATAGACTAGAAAATTCCTGGAGAGAACATAGTTTGACAGATGTGGGTTGGTGAAATCGTGGGTTCTGGTCATACTGTGCTTATTCACCTTGCATATATCTGTAAACGAATAGATGATACAAAGCAAGCCTTGTTTATTTTCAGTTTTTAAAAAACCCCTCTGGCCCCACAAAACTGCACTGGAGTTCATTTGCACTGGACTGGAAAAAAGGAAATTAGTTAAGAAGCAAGAGGAGAGAAAGTACAAAGTAGAAATGTGGAAGTTGGGCACAGAAGCTGGTAAATTTGACAAACTGTCATGAAGTAAAGAGAGAAAAGGAGAACGACTTTGGGGATGTTGTCCTTTTCCTTTACTGCTGGCACGACTCTACTCAATCGTGCATTCTGATTACCTTCCCCCATAATAGAGGAACAACTGCACAACCTAGTTGTAGGAAAGACCCAGACAGTAAAATTCCTTGCGTGACCAGTTGTAAGTCGTCGTATGTGCAGTTAACAGAACAATTGGGTGTTCATTTATTTATTTATTATTTCAACTTATATACCGCCACTCCCAGGCCAAGATTAACCAATTTTGGCGCCCTAGGCCAGTGTTTCCCAACCTTTTTTGAGCCGCGGCACACTTTTAACATTAAAAAAATCCGGGAGCACACCACCAACCAAAATGACACTCTTAACACAGTAAAGAATGGCTGGGGGATGGTGACCTGCTGGGAGCAGTTGCTGGGAGTGCCGAAGCCGGGGGAGGGGGAGGAGCTGGGCTGTGCCATGCCCCGCCCCCTCCACGCGGCTTCAGTTCTCCCACAGCTTTGCCAGCCTTGAGGGGGCAGTGCCAAGCCAGCGGTGGCAGAGGTGGCTGGCTTGGCACTGCCCCCTCAAGGCTGGAAAAGCTGTGGGAGCGCTGAAGCCGGGGGGGGGGGGCGGAGCCAGGCTTCAGTTCTCCCACAGAGGAGAAGCATGAGCGGTGGACGGGCTTCAGTAGGCGGGGCTCCTCCGCGCGGCTTCAGCGAGCGAGGGGTGAGAGTCGTGGCGGGAGTCATGGCAGATTGGAGGCTGGCTGGGGAAATGGCTGAAGGAGGTGGTGCCCCGGCCCCTTCTTCTTTTTCTTCACCGCCACTCAGCCCTTCCTCCTCCTCTCCCAAGCAGCAGGAGTTCGACAGGAGGGGGGGGAGGAAGGGGGGCAGAGAGCTATTCTCGCGGCACACCTGATGTTTCCGCGTTCTAATACATGGATTCCAGCCCGGGAGATGACTCACAGCATTGACATGTATTAGAACATGGAAACGCGAAATCTCCTGTATCGACTTTGAGTCCTTATTGTGTTACTACAACACTGGGGAGGAGCGGTCAGAAGTTTTGAGCACCCTGAGGAAGCGGCGTTTACGCGAAACGGCCATCTTGGCGTCGTCAGCTTACCTCCAGCCGTTGGCGCCTGCCCATCCAGCAGCTTGCCAGCTCTTCAACCCACCAAGGCTCCCTTTCTGACTCAGTCGTTAGCCTATGAGTTATTATACTCTTGACTATTGACAGGGGAACACAGATTCTATTGGAATATTGTACTTGGCCCTATACCATTGTAGAGGCACTACTATTGTTATTATGTGAATCTGGAACACTGTGAATGAATTGCATTGCATTGTGCTTTTTGTGAGATTGTTATGCTATTTAGCACTTGAATTTGTTCATATGATTATACCTGTGATTTTTACCTCAAACACGTGTCTACACCTTTATTCCCATAGATCTGCCCCTTTATGCCCTGTGGTTTAGCTTTGTGTATAGTGAGTTGTTACCAGTGATTGCTCTGTTTGTGTATTGAAAAGTTGAATGGAACACCACATCTGTAAACACATGGTAGGTATGTGCTGGTAAGTTGTGGTTAGTCACATTTTGTCTATGTGTATTCTTAACATTTCCAACTAGCATCCAGATATGGCATTGTGTTATCAGATAACATCCAGAGGTGTGGACTTTGGGATACTTCTGATATGTAACATGCTTCTGGTATCAATGCACCCTTCCACTCTTGGGAATGGAACCAGAGAAAGAAATCATATTGCACCTTCACAGACATTTCCTCTGCATGTCAACACCATGGCATGTCACGACTAAAAATAGCTCACTTTGGCATGCCAGCTGGAGTTAAGATGGGAAAATAAACTAATGTGCCCTTAATGAAAAGCGATGGGTGCAAGCCAAAACATATCTTTAACACAATGATGTATGTATCACTACCACTGTTGAATGGTTTAATTCAGGGCTGTCCAACTGGCGGCCCCGGGGCCGGATCCGGCCCCGTAGCCTGTTGGACACGGCCCCACCTATGCCCTCAGCCACCATTTTTAAATTTAAAAAAAATCAAATTTTTTTTTAAAAAGGCGACCAGGGGCCGGGGAGGCGGGGCAGGGAGGAGGAAGAGAGCTAGCTCCTCCTTTCGGCGCCCTCCCTACCTAGGGCGGGGAGCCGCCGAAAAGGGCAGAAGGCAGCGCCAACAGCAGCGTCACAGGCCTGCCGTGATGCGCTGCTCCTTGGCACCGCCTACTCCTCCTTTTCGGCGCCCCCTCCCTTCCTAGGGCGGCGGGGGGGGGGGCGCCGAAAAGGAGGAGTAGGCGGTGCCAAGAGCCACGCGTCACAGGCCTGGCATGAGACGCTGCTCCTGGCACCGCCTACTTTTCGGCGCCCCCTCCCTACCTAGGGCGGGAGCCGCGAAGAGGGGCAGAGGCGGCGTCAGAGCAGGCGCGTCACAGGCCTGGCATGATGCGCTGCCCTTGGCGCCGCCTACTCCTCCTTTCGGCCCCCCCTCCGCCCTAGGAAGGGGGGGCGCCGAAAAGGAGGAGTAGGCGGTGCCAAGGGGCAGCGCGTCACGCCAGGCCTGTGACGCGCTGCTCTTGACGCCGCCTTCTGCCCTTTTTCAGCCGTTTTAGGAGGGGGGGCCTGGGGTTGGGGGGCGGGGCCTGGGGCGGGGCCGAGCGGCCCCCTAGGTCATCAGTGACCTTTTATCCGGCCCTGGACCCCGTAGAAGTTGGACAGCACTGGTTTAATTGATGTGATATGTTTTATGGTTATGTTTTAAACGGCATTGAATCTTGCCGGAGTTGAAAGCCGCCTTGAGTCCCCCCGTGAAGCACATAAATGAAATAAATAAATATTAACAACAATGGTATTAGAAAGATTTTAAATCAAGAAGAATCTCAACCTGTTGGATATTGGCGTGTGTGTGTGTGTGTGTGTCCGTCCCAGAACATCAACAAAGAATCTTGTGTATTCATCTTAGATATCAGTTGCATTTATGGCCTAACTTTCCTCCAATGAGCTCAACGTGACCGAAATAGTTCTCTTAGACTAACAGCAATCAATATTGGACTGATCAATAATTAAATAGTTAAAACATTAAATTAATACAGTCTTTCTCTCGGCATTACTTCGCGAACAAAGATTCTTAGGAAGGACTCATCCCACGCTTTTTACAAGCGCTTTGAGGACTAAAAAGGCCAATCCGAGATAGGCAAGTCCGGTTGCAGAAAGCACAGCAGAAAGTCTCCTTGGGTGATGTTGTTTCCAAGTTACGGTTCTTTCTGTGTTGTCGTTTCTCTTCGAGACCCATTTGGCGTGTCTTCTTGAAAGAGGCTGCAGCATTGTGGATAGTGCGTCTCCATGCCTCCCGATGTGAGGCCAGGGTGGACCATTGTTGGTGATCAATCTGGCCGAGCCTGAGATGTTGTTTCAGGGAGTCCTTGTATCTCTTTTTGGGGGCGCCTCTCTTGCGCTGACCCGTGGCGAGTTCACCATAGAGTAGTATCTTTGGGAGGCAGTGGTCCTCCATCCTAGAGACGTGTCCTGCCCAGCGCAGCTGTGTTCTCAATAGCATGGCCTCAATGCTGGTGATCCCTGCTTGCTCAAGGACAGCAACATTCGTCACATAGTCAGTCTAGTGTATATTTAGGATTGTGTGAAGACAGCGCTGATGAAAGCGTTCGAAGGTGTTGGCGATAGGTGACCCATGTTTCAGACCCATAGAGGAGAATAGACAGTACGATAGCTCTGTACACACTGATTTTGGTGCTTTGCCTCAGGTGCTTGTTGCTCCAGACTCTTTTGTGAAGCCTTCCGAATGCACAATATGCCTTTGCTAATCTGTGATCTATCTCTTTATCAATCTTGGCGTCTGAAGAGATGATGTTTCCCAGGGAGGTGAACTGCTGAACTGACTTAAGCACAGATTTGCCTATGCTGACGTGAGAATTATGGTGTTCTTCCTGTGGTGTGGGCTGGTAAAATTAATACAGTAAAGTTTATTAAAAAGGGGGACAGTCTAGTGCCATTGTCCCGTCGAGTTCTGTAGTTGCCGTCTCCATTAAGCTTGTCCATAAACCATTTCCAAAGTAATTGTCGTCATTGTCATCATCAAGTCTGCGAGATTACCCAAAGGCCTGGTCCCACATCCACGTTTCTAATTTCTTTCTAAAGGAGAGGAGGGGTGAAAATGACCTAATTTCCCTGGTGAGTGAATTCCACAGCGAGAAAGCCCTGTTCTTCTTCCCTGCCAACCGTGTTTGTGACAGGGGTTAGTACCGAGAAGATCTTAAACTCCTAGATAGGACGTAGAAGGAGATACGTTCGGACAGGTACGCCGGGCCGGAACCATATAGGGTTTTAAAGTTTTCTAGGTGTATTATTATAACTCGACATTAGATAATTTTCCTATTCCTTTCCTCAACCTCAGAACCACAAGTGCTGTTGGGATGCTATTCCTACTATTGACACTTCTATTTTACATGGTGTAAGTCTGCACTTGTATGGGGAAGTATTAAAGCCATCGAAAGCAAATTACATATGACATGAAACAGACTTAGCTTTAATAACATCCCAAGTGTTGGGTGTCTCCATTGGCCAGCCCCATCCAATCTGCTTAATTTTTGAATATTTTTCTAAATTTGCATTTATATACTCTAATGCAGTGTTTTTCAACGTTTGTTGAGCCGCGGCACATTTTTTACATTTACAAAATCCTGGGGCACACCACCAACCAAAATGACACTAATAACACTCTAACACAGTCATACATATAGTTAATATGTTTTTAAATGTATGTATACACTCAGTGTGAAACCTGGGCCTGTTTTGATGAAAACAACATGGATATCCTGGCAGGAATGGCAGAAAGACACAAATTTCCCACACAGAACTCCCATAATCAAGAGAAAATACTATACGAGTTTGGTGGGCATTGACCTTGGGTTTTGGAGTTGTAGTTCACCTATATCCAGAGAGCACTGTGGACTCAAACAATGTTGGATCAGGACCAAACTTGGCATGAATACTCAATATGCCCAAATGTGAACACAGATGGAGTTTGGGGAAAATAGACCTTGACGTTTGGGAGTTACAGTTTCTGGGATTTATAGTTAACACACAATCAAAGAGCATCCTGAACTCTTGCAACAATGGAATTGAACCAAACTTGGCATATTGAACTCTCATTACCAACAGAAAGTACTGAAAGGGTTTGCTTGGGAATTGACCTTGAGTTTGGAAGTTATGGTTCACCTATATCCAGAGAGCACTGTGGACTCAAACAATGTTGGATCAGGACCAAACTTGGCATGAATACTCAATATGCCCAAATGTGAACACAGATGGAGTTTGGGGAAAATAGACCTTGACGTTTGGGAGTTACAGTTTCTGGGATTTATAGTTAACACACAATCAAAGAGCATCCTGAACTCTTGCAACAATGGAATTGAACCAAACTTGGCATATTGAACTCTCATTACCAACAGAAAGTACTGAAAGGGTTTGCTTGGGAATTGACCTTGAGTTTGGAAGTTATGGTTCACCTATATCCAGAGAGCACTGTGGACTCAAACAATGTTGGATCAGGACCAAACTTGGCATGAATACTCAATATGCCCAAATGTGAACACAGGTGGAGTTTGGGGAAAATAGACCTTGACGTTTGGGAGTTACAGTTTCTGGGATTTATAGATAACACACAATCAAAGAGCATCCTGAACTCTTGCAACAGTGGAATTGAACCAAACTTGGGATATTGAACTCTCATTACCAACAGAAAATACTGAAAGGGTTTGCTTGGGAATTGACCTTGAGTTTGGAAGTTGTAGTTCACCTACACCCAGAGAGCACTGTGGGCAGGAGGGGGAAGAAAGGGTATTGGAGGTTCCAATTGATCCTGATGATCGCTCACGGCACACTGGTTGGGAAACACTGCTCTAATGATTGATACTTGACTGCATGCCAGATCCATTCCTGTGACAAAACAATATATGAAGAAATAATGCAGCGTTTCTCTGTGTGACATATACAAAACATACACACGCACACAGATGCAGAGAGTTTCTTGAATGGTTGATGCAAGCCAACCAGTGAATTAATAATCATGATACAGAATAAACTTTCGTGCAGGTTTGGTGACTACCAGCTGTAGAATGAAGCTCAATGCTGCCAGCTTTTGAAACGAAGAGGAACTGTTTGTACTTTGCACTATTTGTTCCAACCCGTGAGTGCAAGAGAGTTATTTAGCCAGTGACAGACATCCCCTTCCCTCCCCAGACAGTCCCAAACACCCCCCCCTCCCTCCCCATGCAGAACTAGGCAATCCTGTGGGCCTCCTGCCCCCTCACCAGGCATAGTTTCTCACAACCCAGTTCACAGCAATTAGGCTAAAACTGCAGGAGTCCTATGATTGCATTTCCCACTCTTCAACTGTAGTAGTGGAAGGAGGATGGAGTAAAGCAATAGGAACTCTTAGGGTTTAGAATCAGAATGTTCCTTATTTAAATGGATATAATCAAGGTGTGTTTTCTGTTATTTTCTTTGGGGGAGAGGGAGAAATACTATTCTCTCAGCATTACTTCGCGAACAAAGATCCTTAGGAAGGACTCATCCCACAATTTCTACAAGCGCGTTGATGACTAAAAAGGCCAATCTGAGATAGGCAAGTTTGGTTGCAGAAAGCACAGCAGAAGGTGATGTTGTTTCCAAGTTGCGGTTCTTTCTGCGTTGTCGTTTCTCTTCGAGACCCGTTCGGCATGTCCTCTTGTTATAAAGTGCATATTGTTGGGCCTGTGGCTTCAGGGGTTGTGGCTTGTGGTGGTGTGCAGGGATCTGTGTGATTTTCTGTGCAGGGACAGGTTGATGAAACCAGGGGCGGTCCTACAAGGTAGGCCAAGTAGGCGGCCGCCTAGGGCGCCATCTGGGAAGGGGGCGCCATCCTGGCCGCATGGGGCGCCATCCTGGCCCTGCTGATGTTCCTCAGACAGCACCACAGCTGCCTGCTTTTGGGGCCCGGCCTTGTGCACTTTGACGCCGCTTCTGGGTATGTGCGGAGGTTTTTGCGCAGGCGCAGTTGCTCCAGAGCTGAAGTTGAGCGCAGGAGCAACTGCACATCCGCGAAAACCTCCGCGCATGCCCAGTAGCTCCCTTGCGCAGAAGCCTGTAAGCAAAGCACTCCCTATCGGGCAGGCAGGGAGTGCTTCCCTCTCCCTTTGTCTCCGCCCCGCGCGCGCGTTTGCAGGGAAGGAGAAAAGAATCAGTGAAGGAAGTGTAAGTGAAGGAATGAATGAAGGGCTTTCCTCCTCCTCCTCCTCTGTGACCTCTTCTCTCCCTCCTTCCTTTCTTCGGCTCTATTTCTGTCTAGACCTGAGGGGCCTGAGGCTATGAGGAGCTGTGGGAGTTGGAGTCCAAAACACCTAGAGGGAGGGAGGGCCCAAGTTTGCCCAGGCCGCGCTGCCTGTATTCGACCTCATTTGAACATTTTGGCTGTTTTTCTATTTACATTTACATTGGGATCCTAATTTTGGACTTATGGGAGACTCCTATGAATTATGAGTTGGGTGATAGGTAATATATTCTGATTTTGATGCATTTACATTGCATTTCTTGTTGATTATTATACAGTTCTGCTTAATATTGTCATACCATATAATAAAAATACAATATAATAGAATAATGATATATTTTATATTACATGTAATATTACAAACAATATTGCAGTATAGTGGTATTGTACAAAATAGTAATATATAATATTTTAACTTTATTTTGGGTTATTTGAGTTTTATAGGAGTCATGAAAATATTTAGTAGAGGATAATTTCATTTAAAGAAATAATTTTATTTATTATTTTATAATAATAATATAATAGAATGTTACATTGTATTATAATGTCAATATATTATAATATAATTATATTGTAATGTAGTGTAATATAATTATGATATAATATAGTATGAGTATGGTATAATATATTGTATATACATTGATACAATATAATACTACTAATGGTATTGTGATATTATAATTGTATATTTTTTTTACATGGGGGCGGCAAAATAATGTTTTTTGGGGGGGGCACCAAAATAATGTTCGCCTACCATTTAAAATTACCTTAGACCGCCCCTGGATGAAACTCAGGAAAAGCAGTTAAGGGAATTTAGTTTTTTTGAGAGTCCAGTGGGCGGGACTGGAGACACCTGCCTTGCTGATTCTATCTGCAGCTGTTACTTTCCCAGGGAAAAGGGAGGGAAATGTGAGAATGTTGAGACCTTGTTATTAGCCCTGAAAAGGTTGGAATTCAGTTCCTGGTCAACTTTCGATTCTACTGCAAGCAGTTCGATGAACTCCTGGTTTCATGATTCTTTGGTCATTCATGACAGAACTTTGACCTTGCCTTTTTTTGGGACTAACCTAGTTTTAAGATCTGTTGCTTCTTAATGGATTTATATTCGGAGACCTACAACTTAATTAGCCTGAGGCTTTGGCAACGTTTCCTGGGATATTCTCGAATGCTTTTTGCCTTGGCTATATTCATGTTTACTGTTATTTTTTTGGACATTGTTTACTTCAATAAATAGACTGTTATTTCCGGCCATGGTTGCGTGAATATTTAAAGGGCCCTGGTTCCCGGCCGGTGTGCGACACATATTATTATAGCACAACGTGATATGTAACATTGATGTTGTACTGTGGCAATAATATAGTCCATTTCATTTGCATCTTGCTTGTGAGCCGCTCTGAGTCCCCTTCGGGGTTGAGAAGGGCCGCATATAAATATTGTGAAATATATAAAAACAAATAAATATTACTGTTATTATTATATATCCCAGTTCAAAGCAGATATTGTAGGATTTTCTGCCTTGATATTATGGGATATAGTGTTATCGTACTGTCTATACTCCTATATGGGTCTGAAACATGGGTCACCTATCGCCAACACCTACGACTCCTCGAACGCTTTCATCAGCGCTGTCTTCACACAATCCTAAATATACACTGGACTGACTATGTGACGAATGTTGCCGTCCTTGAGCAAGCAGGGATCACCAGCATTGAGGCCATGCTATTGAGAACACAGCTGCACTGGGCAGGGCACGTCTCTAGGATGGAGGACCACCGCCTCCCAAAGATACTACTCTATGGTGAACTCGCCACGGGTCAGCGCAAGAGAGGCGCCCCAAAAAGAGATACAAGGACTCCCTGAAACAACATCTCAGGCTCGGCCAGATTGATCACCAACAATGGTCCACCCTGGCCTCACATCGGGAGGCATGGAGACACACTACCCACAATGCTGCGGCCTCTTTCGAGAAGACACGCTAAACAAGTCTCAAAGCAGACATGTAGCCAGGGGGGGCTAAGGGGGCTTCAGCCCCCCCCCCTGAAATTCTCAGGGTGGTCCGCAAAAAGGCCTTACTGGTACATTATTTAAACTGTTATGTTAATTCATATCATGATCTGATCACCATGCTCATTATATCCCACATTAATGGGGTTATTGGGATAACAATACAAAAGGTTTGCTAGGATAGACCCTCTTCCACCCAGTCTCAGCCCCCCCCCCCCGAACCAAACTCAGCCCCCCCCCCCGAATCAAAATCCTGGCTACGGCCCTGTCTCAAAGAGAAACGACAATGCAGAAAGAACCGCAACTTGGAAACAACATCACCCAAGGAGACTTTCTGCTGTGCTTTCTGCAACTGAACTTGCCTATCTCAGATTGGCCTTTTTAGTCATCAACATGCTTGTAAAAAGCGTAGGATGAGTCCTTCCTAAGAATCTTTGTTCGCGAAGTAATGGCAAGTGTTGTGTGGAAGGGCATTGAGCCCCCTTCCACACAGCTGTACAAAAATCCACATTGAACCGGGTTATCCAGCAGTGTGGACTCAAGATAATCCAGTTCAAAGTATTTATTGTGGGTTATGTGCCTTGATACTGGCTGCCTATCCACTTCCGAGCTCAATTCAAAGTGCTGGTCTTGACCTTTAAAGCTCTATACGGTTCTGGCCCATCTTACTTGTCCGAACGCACCTGCCGCTAAGTCCCACTTTGTAATTTAAGATCATCCGGGGGAGGCCCTGCTCTCGCTCCCGCCGACTTCTCAAATGCGGCTGGTGGGGACGAGGGAGACGGCCTTCTCGGTGGTGGCTCCCCATCTGTGGAATGCGCTTCCTAGTGACATACGATCTATTCCATCCCTCCTGACATTCAGGAAAAAAGTAAAAGCCTGTCTATGGGACCAGGCGTTTGCATACTAGCACAAGGCAGCACCTTTTTTTTTAAAAAAAAAACGTAAATGAATGTGTATGATATGTTGATGTAATTGTATTTTAATGTGTAATGTTTTTTTGGGGGGGTTATACTGTGTTTTATGTGTTTTACTGTGTTGGCATCGAATTGTGCCTTTTTGGAAGCCGCTCTAAGTCCCCCCTCGGGGGTTGAGAAGAGCGGGGTAAAATGCCGGAAATAAAGAAATAAATACAATGGGGTTGTATCTGTATGGCTGTCTGGGAGGGTGTCAAGAAGGCCCCTGTTGTACTTTTCCCTCAATATCAGGTTGTGAGGCAACATGTCAGTGGATGTTGAACAGCAGCAGCACTTATAATGTGACTAGCTTGGGGACCTGGCGGTGCCCAGGTTGTTTGAGGAAAGCATTGTGTGCCATTGTTCGTCATTGGTGTGGGCCACTGTGCTCTAAGGAAGTTAGTTAAAGTACTGCAAGTCCCATCATCCATGGTCCAGCCTTCCTCAAACTGCACCAGGATGTAGGGTGCATCTTGGAGGGGGGGGTCCTGTGTGCCAAGTTTGGTCTTGTTCTGTCATTGTTGGGGGCCTAGTCAGGAAAATCAAGTTGAGGAAGCCTAACAATATCCCATGATCTGAGGCCTAGTCAGGAAAATCAAGTTAAGGAAGCCTAACAATATCCCATGATCTGAGGCCTAGTCAGGAAAATCAAGTTAAGGAAGCCTAACAATATCCCATGATCTGAGGCCTAGTCAGGAAAATCAAGTTGAGGAAGCCTAACAATATCCCATGATCTGAGGCCTAGTCAGGAAAATCAAGTTGAGGAAGCCTAACAATATCCCATGATCTGAGGCCTAGTCAGGAAAATCAAGTTAAGGAAGCCTAACAATATCCCATGATCTGAGGCCTAGTCAGGAAAATCAAGTTGAGGAAGCCTAACAATATCCCATGAGCTGAGGCCTAGTCAGGAAAATCAAGTTAAGGAAGCCTAACAATATCCCATGAGCTGAGGCCTAGTCAGGAAAATCAAGTTGAGGAAGCCTAACAATATCCCATGAGCTGAGGCCTAGTCAGGAAAATCAAGTTGAGGAAGCCTGACAATATCCCATGAGCTGAGGCCTAGTCAGGAAAATCAAGTTGAGGAAGCCTAACAATATCCCATGAGCTGAGGCCTAGTCAGGAAAATCAAGTTGAGGAAGCCTAACAATATCCCATGAGCTGAGGCCTAGTCAGGAAAATCAAGTCGGCTGAAGGTGAATCCATCGAAGAATCCATCGAAGACGGAGATCCTGTGGCCGGGGCGGCCTGGGCTGGGTGGGTGCCGGTTGCCTACCCTGGACGGCGAAAGGCTTAATCCTTCGCCGTCAGTTAAGAGTCTAGGGGTGATGTTGGACTCCTCACTGACCATGGAGGCCCAAGTCTCCGTGGTCAGTAGGACGTCATTTTACCACCTCCGTCAGGCTAGGCGACTGGCCCCCTACCTGTCCAGGGACGACCTGGCCACGGTAATCCAAGCGACGGTCATCTCGAGATTAGACTACTGTAACGCCCTCTACGTTGGCCTTCCCTTGTCGACAATCCGGAAACTCAAGCTAGTGCAGAATGCCGCTGCTCGCTTGCTGGCAGGAGTGCCGGTGAGAGAGCATATTACACCTATCCTTCGGCATCTGCACTGGCTCCCTATTGAGTACCGAATTGCCTTCAAGGTGCTGGTATTGACCTTTAAGGCCTTGCACGGCCTAGGGCCTGCGTACCTGAAGGACCGCCTTACCCCGTATCTGCCCCCGAGATCACTGCGATCAGATGAGCAGAATCTGTTATTAATCCCATCAGTCCGCTCCTGCCACCTATCGACGACCAGACAAAGGTCATTTTCTGTGGCGGCACCGGTGCTTTGGAACGCCCTCCCAGAGAATGTTCGGGCTATTGTTGAACTAGCCCCGTTTCGGAGGCGTGCAAGACGGCCCTCTTTGGCTTGGCCTTTAATTAGGCACATCGGTTTAAGAACTATGTCATGTCCTCGCATCCGTATTGGTCGATGTAACTCTGGTTTTAATGTGGTTTTATGTTATTGTATTTCAAACTGTAGGGCATGTTGCCCATGTATTTTTCTGTGATCCGCCCCGAGCCTGCTGGGAGGAGCGGAATATAAGAACGAACAATAAATAAATAAATAAATAAATAAGTTGAGGAAGCCTAACAATATCCCATGAGCTGAGGCCTAGTCAGGAAAATCAAGTTAAGGAAGCCTAACAATATCCCATGAGCTGAGGCCTAGTCAGGAAAATCAAGTTGAGGAAGCCTAACAATATCCCATGAGCTGAGGCCTAGTCAGGAAAATCAAGTTGAGGAAGCCTAACAATATCCCATGAGCTGAGGCCTAGTCAGGAAAATCAAGTTGAGGAAGCCTAACAATATCCCATGAGCTGAGGCCTAGTCAGGAAAATCAAGTTGAGGAAGCCTGACAATATCCCATGAGCTGAGGCCTAGTCAGGAAAATCAAGTTGAGGAAGCCTAACAATATTCCATGAGCTGAGGCCTAGTCAGGAAAATCAAGTTGAGGAAGCCTAACAATATCCCATGAGCTGAGGCCTAGTCAGGGAAATCAAGTTGAGGAAGCCTAACAATATCCCATGAGCTGAGGCCTAGTCAGGAAAATCAAGTTGAGGAAGCCTAACAATATCCCATGAGCTGAGGCCTAGTCAGGAAAATCAAGTTGAGGAAGCCTAACAATATCCCATGAGCTGAGGCCTAGTCAGGAAAATCAAGTTGAGGAAGCCTAACAATATCCCATGAGCTGAGGCCTAGTCAGGAAAATCAAGTTGAGGAAGCCTAACAATATCCCATGAGCTGAGGCCTAGTCAGGAAAATCAAGTTGAGGAAGCCTAACAATATCCCATGAGCTGAGGCCTAGTCAGGAAAATCAAGTTGAGGAAGCCTAACAATATCCCATGAGCTGAGGCCTAGTCAGGAAAATCAAGTTGAGGAAGCCTAACAATATCCCATGAGCTGAGGCCTAGTCAGGAAAATCAAGTTGAGGAAGCCTAACAATATCCCATGAGCTGAGGCCTAGTCAGGAAAATCAAGTTAAGGAAGCCTAACAATATCCCATGAGCTGAGGCCTAGTCAGGAAAATCAAGTTGAGGAAGCCTAACAATATCCCATGAGCTGAGGCCTAGTCAGGAAAATCAAGTTGAGGAAGCCTAACAATATCCCATGAGCTGAGGCCTAGTCAGGAAAATCAAGTTGAGGAAGCCTAACAATATCCCATGAGCTGAGGCCTAGTCAGGAAAATCAAGTTGAGGAAGCCTAACAATATCCCATGAGCTGAGGCCTAGTCAGGAAAATCAAGTTGAGGAAGCCTAACAATATCCCATGAGCTGAGGCCTAGTCAGGAAAATCAAGTTGAGGAAGCCTAACAATATCCCATGAGCTGAGGCCTAGTCAGGAAAATCAAGTTGAGGAAGCCTAACAATATCCCATGAGCTGAGGCCTAGTCAGGAAAATCAAGTTGAGGAAGCCTAACAATATCCCATGAGCTGAGGCCTAGTCAGGAAAATCAAGTTGAGGAAGCCTAACAATATCCCATGAGCTGAGGCCTAGTCAGGAAAATCAAGTTGAGGAAGCCTAACAATATCCCATGAGCTGAGGCCTAGTCAGGAAAATCAAGTTGAGGAAGCCTAACAATATCCCATGAGCTGAGGCCTAGTCAGGAAAATCAAGTTGAGGAAGCCTAACAATATCCCATGAGCTGAGGCCTAGTCAGGAAAATCAAGTTGAGGAAGCCTAACAATATCCCATGAGCTGAGGCCTAGTCAGGAAAATCAAGTTGAGGAAGCCTAACAATATCCCATGAGCTGAGGCCTAGTCAGGAAAATCAAGTTGAGGAAGCCTAACAATATCCCATGAGCTGAGGCCTAGTCAGGAAAATCAAGTTGAGGAAGCCTAACAATATCCCATGAGCTGAGGCCTAGTCAGGAAAATCAAGTTGAGGAAGCCTAACAATATCCCATGAGCTGAGGCCTAGTCAGGGAAAATCAAGTTGAGGAAGCCTAACAATATCCCATGAGCTGAGGCCTAGTCAGGAAAATCAAGTTGAGGAAGCCTAACAATATCCCATGAGCTGAGGCCTAGTCAGGAAAATCAAGTTGAGGAAGCCTAACAATATCCCATGAGCTGAGGCCTAGTCAGGAAAATCAAGTTGAGGAAGCCTAACAATATCCCATGAGCTGAGGCCTAGTCAGGAAAATCAAGTTGAGGAAGCCTAACAATATCCCATGAGCTGAGGCCTAGTCAGGAAAATCAAGTTGAGGAAGCCTAACAATATCCCATGAGCTGAGGCCTAGTCAGGAAAATCAAGTTGAGGAAGCCTAACAATATCCCATGAGCTGAGGCCTAGTCAGGAAAATCAAGTTGAGGAAGCCTAACAATATCCCATGAGCTGAGGCCTAGTCAGGAAAATCAAGTTGAGGAAGCCTAACAATATCCCATGAGCTGAGGCCTAGTCAGGAAAATCAAGTTGAGGAAGCCTAACAATATCCCATGAGCTGAGGCCTAGTCAGGAAAATCAAGTTGAGGAAGCCTAACAATATCCCATGAGCTGAGGCCTAGTCAGGAAAATCAAGTTGAGGAAGCCTAACAATATCCCATGAGCTGAGGCCTAGTCAGGAAAATCAAGTTGAGGAAGCCTAACAATATCCCATGAGCTGAGGCCTAGTCAGGAAAATCAAGTTGAGGAAGCCTAACAATATCCCATGAGCTGAGGCCTAGTCAGGAAAATCAAGTTGAGGAAGCCTAACAATATCCCATGAGCTGAGGCCTAGTCAGGAAAATCAAGTTGAGGAAGCCTAACAATATCCCATGAGCTGAGGCCTAGTCAGGAAAATCAAGTTGAGGAAGCCTAACAATATCCCATGAGCTGAGGCCTAGTCAGGAAAATCAAGTTGAGGAAGCCTAACAATATCCCATGAGCTGAGGCCTAGTCAGGAAAATCAAGTTGAGGAAGCCTAACAATATCCCATGAGCTGAGGCCTAGTCAGGAAAATCAAGTTGAGGAAGCCTAACAATATCCCATGAGCTGAGGCCTAGTCAGGAAAATCAAGTTGAGGAAGCCTAACAATATCCCATGAGCTGAGGCCTAGTCAGGAAAATCAAGTTGAGGAAGCCTAACAATATCCCAAGAGCTGAGGCCTAGTCAGGAAAATCAAGTTGAGGAAGCCTAACAATATCCCATGAGCTGAGGCCTAGTCAGGAAAATCAAGTTGAGGAAGCCTAACAATATCCCATGAGCTGAGGCCTAGTCAGGAAAATCAAGTTGAGGAAGCCTAACAATATCCCATGAGCTGAGGCCTAGTCAGGAAAATCAAGTTGAGGAAGCCTAACAATATCCCATGAGCTGAGGCCTAGTCAGGAAAATCAAGTTGAGGAAGCCTAACAATATCCCATGAGCTGAGGCCTAGTCAGGAAAATCAAGTTGAGGAAGCCTAACAATATCCCATGAGCTGAGGCCTAGTCAGGAAAATCAAGTTGAGGAAGCCTAACAATATCCCATGAGCTGAGGCCTAGTCAGGAAAATCAAGTTGAGGAAGCCTAACAATATCCCATGAGCTGAGGCCTAGTCAGGAAAATCAAGTTGAGGAAGCCTAACAATATCCCATGAGCTGAGGGCCTAGTCAGGAAAATCAAGCTTGAGGAAAGCCTAACAATATCCCATGAGCTGAGGCCTAGTCAGGAAAATCAAGTTGAGGAAGCCTAACAATATCCCATGAGCTGAGGCCTAGTCAGGAAAATCAAGTTGAGGAAGCCTAACAATATCCCATGAGCTGAGGCCTAGTCAGGAAAATCAAGTTGAGGAAGCCTAACAATATCCCATGAGCTGAGGCCTAGTCAGGAAAATCAAGTTGAGGAAGCCTAACAATATCCCATGAGCTGAGGCCTAGTCAGGAAAATCAAGTTGAGGAAGCCTAACAATATCCCATGAGCTGAGGCCTAGTCAGGAAAATCAAGTTGAGGAAGCCTAACAATATCCCATGAGCTGAGGCCTAGTCAGGAAAATCAAGTTGAGGAAGCCTAACAATATCCCATGAGCTGAGGCCTAGTCAGGAAAATCAAGTTGAGGAAGCCTAACAATATCCCATGAGCTGAGGCCTAGTCAGGAAAATCAAGTTGAGGAAGCCTAACAATATCCCATGAGCTGAGGCCTAGTCAGGAAAATCAAGTTGAGGAAGCCTAACAATATCCCATGAGCTGGCCTAGTCAGGAAAATCAAGTTGAGTCAGGAAAATCAAGATGAGGAAGCCTAACAATATCCCATGAGCTGAGGCCTAGTCAGGAAAATCAAGTTGAGGAAGCCTAACAATATCCCATGAGCTGAGGCCTAGTCAGGAAAATCAAGTTGAGGAAGCCTAACAATATCCCATGAGCTGAGGCCTAGTCAGGAAAATCAAGTTGAGGAAGCCTAACAATATCCCATGAGCTGAGGCCTAGTCAGGAAAATCAAGTTGAGGAAGCCTAACAATATCCCATGAGCTGAGGCCTAGTCAGGAAAATCAAGTTGAGGAAGCCTAACAATATCCCATGAGCTGAGGCCTAGTCAGGAAAATCAAGTTGAGGAAGCCTAACAATATCCCATGAGCTGAGGCCTAGTCAGGAAAATCAAGTTGAGGGGAGTCAACTTAGAAGTGTGTTGGGTGAAGGTACTGAACATTTCCATTTCCAACAAAAAAAACTGTCAACTGGCTAACTTCAACTCCAGCCTCAGGCCCTTCCCTTTCCTCTCTGTGCTGTGTTGGAATGTTGGGAGGCTGGCCAGTCAGAGCCATTTATGCAAATAATCCCGGAGTGGCAGCCAATCGAAACACTGGCACATATTCCTCCCACCGCTTGGCAGCAAACACTGACTTTTATTATATACATAGATAGATATAAAAGGGTTGGGCAGAGCTGGGCCTACTAGGCGTTTTGGACTCCAACTCCCAGCATTCCTAGCAGCCTCAGGCCCTTTCCTTTCCCCCCTCAGCCGCTTAAGCGGCTGGGGGGAAAGGAAAGGGCCTGAGGCTGCTAGGAATGCTGGGAGTTGGAGTCCAAAACGCCTAGTAGGCCCAGCTCTGCCCAGGCCTGCGGTGTAAGGTTTTCACTTTGTTGTCTCTCTCTCTGGCGCGTGGCCCCTCTCCTCTCAGAATCATCCCCTAGCCTCTTGCGCATGCGCGCTCTCTCTCTCTCTGGCTTTCTCCTTTGCTTGGCCGCGGCGGAGGGGTTGCCATGGTTTCCGCGGGAGGGGGTGTGGGTGTGTAACGTGCGCATGCGCGCGCGCGCGTGCCAGGGCTTCCCAGGCGCGCGCGCGGAGCCGGCAGAGCGTGTATGTGTGTGTGTGAGAGTGAGAGAGCGCGCGCGCGTGAGAGAGAGAGACACAGCGCCGAGGCTCCTTCTCCGAGGGCGCCTGAGGGAAGGAAGGAGGCATCATCCGCGGCGGCGTCTCCTCCAATGCTTCTCCCTTGACGCCTGGCCCCCTTCCTTCCTTCCTTGCTTGGCCTTCGGAGCGCCCGGCGGCATGAGCATCTCTGTCCCGGAGGGGCTGACGGAGCTGCTGCAAGGCTTCACCGTGGAGGTGCTGAGGAGCCAGCCGGGGGACCTGCTGGACTTCGCCCTCCAGTACTTCGGGCGCCTCAAGGCCCAGGAGGAGGAGGAGGAGGGCGGCGAAGGGGAAGGACGAGGGGGCGCCGGCCGGCTCCACGCCGCCTCGCCGGGCACCCCGAGGGGGAAGCAGCACCAGCAGGCGCCCCGCGGCGGGGTCAACTTCGCCGAGGAGCCCACACAGAGCGACTCCGAGAGCGGAGAGGAAGGCGACGAGGACGGCGAGGCCGAGGGCTTCCCCGGTGAGGAGACCACGCAGCCTCTCCCCTCCCTTTCTGTGTGTGTGTGTGTTTGTGTGTGGGCGGGGCCAGGAGGATGATGCCACGCCCACTCACATTGGGCGTGGCCAAGGCCCAGGTAAACCACGCCCCCTCTCCACCCTCTGGGTTGTGCTGGAGCCATCCTTGGGGCATTCATTTATTTCAGTGTTTCCCAACCAGTGTGCCGTGAGCGATCGTCAGGTGTGCCGTGGGAAATGGGAACCTCCCATCCCCTTCCTTCCCCCTCCTGCCGAACACTTTTTCTTCCCCACTCGGGCTCCCTTCTTCCCAGCCTCGCTTTGCCTCGCTTTGCTCTGGGGCGAGTATGGACAGTAGCGCCCGCATGGGTCACGTCTTCCTGCCTCCCCCCTCCCCTCCTGAACATGCTCACGCTGCCCCCTCGGATCAAAATGGCGGCAGAAGTGGCAGTGTAGAAGAAAAAGTGAGTGTTCGGCAGGAGGGGGAAGAAAGGGCGCGAAGGGGAAGGGGGAGGAAGAGGTCTCTGTCGAAAGCTGGCCTGGGCAAACTTGGACCTTCCAGGTGTTTTGGACTCCAACTCCCACCATTCCTAGCAGCCTCGGGCCCTTTTCCTCCCCCCCCCCCTCAGCCACTTAAGCAGGAAAGGGCCTCAGGCTGTTAGGAATGGTGGGAGTTGACGTCCAAAGCACCCAGAGGGCCGAAGTTTTCCCATGCCTGTTTTAGGGACCTTAAAGTGGTGAGCCTCCTTCCAACATTGTGATTCTGGATAGAAAACAAACAACAACATAACATCACATTGTTTGAGTCCACAGTGCTCTCTGGGTGTAGGTGAACTACAGCTTCCAAACTCAAGGTCAATTCCCAAGCAAACCCTTTCAGTACTTTCTGTTGGTAATGAGAGTTCAATATGCCAAGTTTGGTTCAATTCCATTGTTGCAAGAGTTCAGGATGCTCTTTGATTGTGTGTTAACTATAAATCCCAGAAACTGTAACTCCCAAATGTCAAGGTCTATTTCCCCCAAACTCCATCTGTGTTCACATTTGGGCATATTGAGTATTCATGCCAAGTTTGGTCCTGATCCAACATTGTTTGAGTCCACAGTGCTCTCTGGATATAGGTGAACTACAACTCCAAAACCCAAGGTCAATGCCCACCAAACTCTTATAGTATTTTCTCTTGGTTATGGGAGTTCTGTGTGGGAAGTTTGTGTCTTTCTGCCATTCCTGCCAGGATTTCTACTGTATGTTGTGTTCATCGAAACAGGCCCAGGTTTCACACTGAGTGTATAAATACATTGAAAAACATATTAACTATATGTATGACTGTGTTAGAGTGTCATTTTGTGTCATTTTGGTTGGTGGTGTGCCCCAGGATTATGCAAATGTAAAAAATGTGCCGTTGCTCAAAAAAGGTTGAAAAACACTGATTTATTTATTTACTAGCTTGGGTACCCGGTGATGCCCGGGTTATTGACAAAGACATTATTTGTTTTGGGGTGTTAGGTAATATTTAGTTAATTAGTAGCACTATTTATTAGGAGAAGGCCAAAATGTGAATTCTTTTTAAGGAATGCTCCCATTAGAAAATACATACTCTAATGATGTGGGTGAACTGCAGTTCCCAGAATCATGGGTCAATGTTGCACCTGAGACCTGACGCGTCCCTCAATAAACCTCTGGAGACCAGCTGTGATTAAATGCTTTATTTAGAATAATGGATAGAATAAGGAAAGTCAGGAATATAGCCCAGGAAAGCCCTAAAACCAAGGGCACTGCAATCAATAGTTCAAAGGGTAAAATAAGTAATAAAGAATAAAAAGAGTCTTGACGCCCCAATGGGCTAATCCAAAAAAAGTTCTTGGCACAAAGACTTGGCAAACAGAGTCCAAAGGCTTGGAGGCCCAATGGCCCAGGCAAGGTTCCGTGAAGGCTTGAAGCTGAACGTTGGCAAGAGTTTACACCCTCTCTGAGACCTAGCTTGAATAGGTCTCACAGGCTTTGATCGTTACGACGAGTGCGTCGTAACTAGTTCTCATAACAGATCCCCGGCTGTTATCATAACAGATCCCCGGCATGCAGAGCGACTCCGAGAGCGGAGAGGAAGGCGACGAGGACGGTGAGGCTGAGGGCTTCCCTGGTGAGGAGACAATACAGCCTCTCCCCTCCCTTCCTCTGTGTGTGTGTGTTTGTGTGTGGGCGGGGCTATGAAGGCGAGGCTACGCCCACTCACATTGGGGCGTGGCCAAGGCCCCGATAAACCACGACCCCCCCCACCCTCTGGGTTGTGCTGGAACCATCCTTGGGGGATTGATTGTTTGATTTACTAGCTTGGGGACCCGGCCCTGCCCGGGTTATTTGATAAAGGCATTGTGTGCCAAGGTTGGTCCTTATCAGTTGTTTATTTGGCTTGCACTGCTCTCGGGAAGTGAGTGAAGGTACTTCAAGTCCCATCAGCCATGGTCCATCCTCCTCCAAATTGCACCAGGATGTAGAGTGGGCCATAGGGGCTCTGTGTGCCAAGTTTGGTCTTGATCAGTCATTGGATGAGGGTCGCAGCGGTCTCAGGAAATGAGTGAAGGTACTTCAAGTCTCAGGAAATGAGTGAAGGTACCCCCAGTTCACCCACCCACCCTCCACTGAGGTTCCACCTGGAAACCCCGAGGACTCACTGTCGACTCACGGAGGTCCGCCAGTTCTGGCAGGTGCGTCGCTTGTTGGCTTCGACATTGATGCCATCCTGGCCCCCCCTCGAGATGTTTCCAGGCGTCGCCATCGCGCTGCGAGAAGCTGGGGGAGCATTTTAGAGGAGGCGAGGCCCAGCATGGCGGGTGTCCTTGATGATGCCCAACCACGCCATGTGCTGGGACCCGGGGAGGAAGCAGTACCTGGAAGCAGTAGACTGCTCGATGCCCGGAAGTCCCGCCCGGAGGACTCTGACCTTGCTGATGCCCAGTCACTCCATGTGCCGGGACCTGGTGGGAAAGCAGCACCCGGAAGGAGTAATCCGCCTGAAGCCCGGAAGTCCCGCCTTTGGAGTACCTCAAGAGCGACCCAGTCAGGGAAGCGTGGCCCCAGAAGAGGAGGAGGCGGCGCGGAAGCGGAAGGAAGGCGAGTACTCAGCTCCCGCACTCGGAACGGAGAACAGACCCACCCCCTTGCCGGAGGGTCCAGAAAAACCGGGACCATAGAGCTAACACCCATGCTGGGTCTCCAGTAGATGGACGTTCAACTACGAGAGCGGCAAGACCCCGGAAGACGTTCTTAACCAGGACGTTCTGGAGCTCCTGCTATAAGCAGTCGCAGCTCCAAAGGACCTGCCAGCCTCGCATGAAAGCTGTTGAGGACACCGTGCAAACGGATCGAGACCCCAAATGTGGACTCCCACGTGGGAGGCGCTGGTCTCTGCCCTCCGCTTGCATCTTAGTGCCAGCGATCCTGCTGGGCCCTCCCCGCCTGCCCTCCTTCGATGGCGGGGTGGTGTCCCAGTAGGCATCGCTGCTGACTTCTTTCCCCCCCTCCCCCCCCTTGTGTTTTTCCCATGTCCATTGTACCTTTGTGTTGTTTGGTGTTGCCACTGGGCACTCAAACTTTTGTAAACCGCTCCGAGCCTGCGGGGAGTGGCGGTATACAAGTTTGATGTATAAATAAATAAAAATAAAATAAGTCCCATCATCCATGGCCCATCCTCCTCCAAATTGCACCAGGATGTAGAGTGGGTTATGGGGGCTTTGTGTGCCAAGTTTGGTCTTGATCAGTCATTGGATGAGGGTTGCAGCGGTCTCAGGAAGTGAGTGAAGGCACTTCAAGTCCCATCATCCATGGTCCACCCTCCTCCAAACTGCAGTAGAAGATTTAGTGGGTCATGGGGGCTCTGTGTGCCAAGTTTGGTTTTGATCAGTCATTGGATGAGGGTCGCAGCGGTCTCAGGAAGTGAGTGAAGGTACTTCGTCCCATCATCCATGGTCTACCCTCCTCCAAACTGCACCAGGATGCTTAGTGCGTCATGGGGGCTCTGGGTGCCAAGTATGGTCTTTATCAGTCTTCATTAGGGGGCTGCAGCGGTCTTGGGGACTGAGTACTTGAAGTCCCATCATTCATGGTCTGCCGTCCTCTAAACTGCAGTAGGATCGAGTGTGGTTCATGGGGGTACTGTGTGCCAAGTTTAGTCTGTATCGGTGTTTGTTTAGGGCCGCAGTGGTCTGTGGAAAATGAAGGCTTTGAAAGTACTACAGATCCCATAATCCGTGGAGGGACTTCAAGTCCCATCATCCATAGTCCATCCTCCTCCAAATTGCACCAGGATGTAGAGTGGGTCATGGGGGCTCTGTGTGCCAAGTTTGGTTTTGATCAGTAATTGGATGAGGGTCGCATCTGTCTCGGGAAATGAGTGAAATTACCTCCAGTCCCATAATCCGTGGCCCATCCTCCTCCAAATTGCACCAGGATGTAAAGTGGGTCATAGGGGCTTCGTGTGCGAAGTGTGGTCTTCCTGAATCACTGGATGAGGATCGTAGCAGGCTCGGGAAGTGAGTGGAGGTACTTGAAATCCCATCAACCATGGTCCGCCCCCCTCTAAACTGTAGTAGGATGGAGTGTGGGTCATGGGATCTC
The DNA here is from genome assembly GCA_030556195.1 of Anolis apletophallus. NCBI lineage: Eukaryota > Metazoa > Chordata > Lepidosauria > Squamata > Anolidae > Anolis > Anolis apletophallus. The sequence continues at coordinate 7,748,901 of JARBWK010000012.1, forward strand.
TGTGTGCCAAGTTTGTTCTGTATTGGTCTTGGTTCTGGGCCGCAGCAGTCTCGGGAAATGAGTGAAGGTACCTCAAGTCCCATCATCCGTGGTCGACCCTCCTCCGAACTGCACCAGGATGTAAAGTGGGTCATGGGGGCTTTGTGTGAGAAGTGTGGTCTTCCTCAATCACTGGATGAGGGTCGCAGCGGACTCAGGAAGTGAGTGGAGGTACTTGAAATCCTATCATCCAAGGTCCGCCCTCCTCTAAATTGCAGTCGGATGGAGTGTGGTTCATGGGGGCACTGTGTGCCAAGTTTAGTCTCTATCGGTGTTTGTTCAGGGCCGCAGTGGTCTGTGGGGAATGAAGGCTTTGAAAGTACTACAAATCCCATAACCCATGGAGGTACATCAAGTCCCATCATCCATGGTCCACCCTCCAAACTGCAGTACAATGTAGCTTGGGTCATAGGGACTCTGTGTGTCAAGGTAGGTTACTGCAAATTCAGGCTATACACAATGTCCCATGAGCTGAGGCCTTGTCGGGAAAATCAAGTTAAGGAAGCCTTACTGTCAATTCAGGCCTTAAACAGTATCCCATTAAGTGAGGCCTAGTCAGGAAAATCAAGTTAATGAAGCCTTACTGTCAATTTTGGGCCTGGTCTGTGATTTGTAGGGGCGACAATGTTCTGTGAATCGGGTGAAGGTACTGCAAATCCTATCATTGATGGCCCATCCTGCCCTAAATCGCACCAGGTTGTAAAGTGGGCCATTGGGCCTCTGTGTGCCAAGTGTGGTCCTGTTCCGTCGTTGCTGTGGGCCACAGTGACTGACTGCCTGAGGCCCTTTCCTTTTACCTCTGCGTCATCTTAGAATGTTGGAATGTAGATGGCCAATCGGTAACTTATGCAAAATCTCCCACAGTGGCAATCAATCATGTTGTTTGAATGTAGGGGCTTAGATTCTTGGATGCTGGCCAATCAGAGTCCTTTATGCAAATACTCCCTCAGTGGCAACCAATCCCCTCTGTGTGCTGCCTTAGAATGTTGGAATGCTGAGGCTGGCCAATCAGAAGACCATATGCAAATAATACCACAGTGGGAGCCAATCAGAAAGCTGCCACACATCCGCCCTCCGCACACATGCACACATACATACAACCATTGACTTTTATTATATAGAACTAGCTGTACCCGGCACGCGTTGCTGTGCCCTTTTTAGGAGATGCGAGAAAGTACAATCATCCACGGTGTGTCCTCCTCTAAAATGCAGTTGGATGGAGTGTGGGTCATGGTGTGGCAAGTTGGGTCTTTATTGGTCTTGGTTCTGGGCCACAGTGGTCTGTGGGGAATGATGGGTTTTGAAGTACTACAAATCCCATTTTCCATGGTGGTACTTCAAGTCCCATCATGCATGGTTGGGGCTCTGTGTGCCAAGGTAGTTTACTGTAAATACAGGCCATACACAATGTCCCATGAGCTGAGGCCTAGTTAGGAACAGCAAGTTAATGAAGCCTTACTGTCAATTCAGGCCATACACAATGTGCAATGAGCTGAGGCCTAGTCGGGAGAATCAAGTTAATGAAGTCTTATTGTCAATTCAGAGCGTAAACAGCTTCCCAGTAACACACACACACACTCCACTTGTCTCACTGCCAACAGAATTGAGGATGCGAGCCACAGGTGGGGGCGAAACGTCAGGAGGGCGTGCTGCTGGAACATGGCCAGTGACACTGAGACCCTATTTTGGGAAGCCATGGTCTCCTGGCTGAAAAAGGCCCTTCCTCCCCTGGCATCTCATAACAGCCCCCTCCCCTCCTCAAAGTACCTTCTTTCTTCATTCCGGGCAGGGCGGAGGCGCCCCTGCTTCCTTTCCGCTCAGAAATGGGGTCAGGGAGCCCTCGCATCCCTTTCCTCTGAAGAGGAAGCCTCATCCTGTTGGACTCCATCTCCCAGGATCCTCTCCGCCCTGCGAAGCAGCCGAGGCTTCGGGAGTTGGAGTCCAAAGAGTCCGAGTCCTGGAGGCCTCGTGTGGCGGGCAGAAGGCGCAGCTTCTGACCTCACTCCGGGAGGAGGAGAGGGGTCCTCTTGAACTCTCTGGGCGGGAAGGAGAGGCAGAGCCAAGGGAGGAGGAGGTGGGGGAGAAAGGCGGGCTTCCTTGTGCCAGTGGGCTTCTTCTTCAGAAGCGATGAGAGCGATGAGGCAGCGGGCCAGGTCCCTGGCACTCCCGGGAAGAGGAGATCGGAGGGGGAGGCATCGCAGAGCAGCCGTCTTCCGCCTCATGGAGCCGGGTGGCGGGCGCTGCCTTGGGCTCCTTGGGGTTATGGCCCTCTCTTCGGCCGCTCCAGACCGGCCCCTAACCTCCGGAGGGCATTCAGGCGGGGAGGAGGTTCCGCTCTCCCAGTGGAGAGCAGGTGAATGTGCCGGGCTGGGGATCGGGCGAAGGCGCGGGCGGCGCCAGATCCTCCACCCATAGGTTTGAATGTGTTTTTTGGGGGTCGCATTTGGGGGTCTGTGGATGTTTTAAGGGGGGTGTGGTGCCTAGTTGGTACCTCATGGCCTTGCGAAACGTGTGTTGTGGGTTTTGTGGTTCTGGGGGTTATGGTGTGGCCGTGCATAATCGTCAACCCACGACCGTGTCTCCTTTATATATATAGATAGATAGATATAGATTTAGGGTTGCCACATTTTGATATAAGAATAAGGGACAAGTACCTAAAAATAGGGAATTTTTCACAAAAATAAAGGACATTTCATAAAAACTTGAAAATTAATTGATGGCCTTATATGGTCTAGGGCAGGGCTGTCCAACAGGCGGCCCGTATACGGCACCGCAGCCTGTTGGACACGGCCCCCGCTACCCTCCTAAATTAATTCATTTTTTTAAAAAAAAATTTAAAAATATATATTTTTTTAAAAAAAATGGCGGTCGGGGGGGAGGGGAGGAGGAGGCGGGGCAGGGAGGAGGAAGGGAGCCAGCTCCTCCTTGCCTCGCCCCCTCCATCCCTCCCTCCGCCCCGCCACTGCGAAGCCTGTTCTGACGCTTTGGGAGAGAGGGAGACGCCGCTGGGGACCCCTTCCCTTCCAAGGCGTCACGGCAGCTGCGGAAACCGGCGATTTTGCCGGCTTCTGCGGCTGCCGTGACGCTTTGGGAGAGCGGGAGGCGCCGCGGGGGAAGCTTTTTGCCTGGTTCTTGCTTCCCCCGTGAGCCATCCAGGCCTGCGGGAGAGGTTTCGCCCGGCTCCCACATCCCTCTGACCAGAAGGACGTGAGAGGCAGGCGAAAACCCTCCCGCAAGCCTGGATGCCTCACGGGGGAAGCGAGAACCGGGCGAAAAGCTTCCCCCACGAGCCATCTAGGCTGCCATGACGCCTTGGAAGGGAGGGGGTCCTGCGGCGCCTCCCTCTCTCCAAAGCGTCACAGCAGCCGCAGAAGCCGGCAAAATCGCCGGTTTCCGCTGCTGCCGTGATGCCTTGGAAGGGAGGGGGTCCCCCGCGGCGCCTCCCTCTCTCCCAACGCGTCACATCAGCCGCAGAAGCTGGCAAAATCGCCGGTTTCCGCAGCTGCCATGATGCCTTGGAAGGGAGGGGGTGTCCCCCGCGGCGCCTCCCTCTCTCCCAAGCGTCAGAACAGCTGTTCTGACGCTTTGAGAGAGGGAGATGCTGCGAGGGCCTTCCGTGGCTCGCCCCCCTCTCCCAAGCGTCAGAACAACTGTTCTGACGCTTTGGGAGAGGGGGTGGAGCCATGTGGCCAGGGACGTGGCCGGGGGTGTGCCCGGGGGGCGTGACCGTGGACAGCCCCCCCAGGTCATCAGTGACCTGAATTCCGGCCCTTGGCCAGTTAGAAGTTGGACAGCCCTGGTCTAGGGCCAGTGTACCTGAAGGCCCGCCTTACCCCATATATTCCCCAGAGATCACTACGGTCGAAGGAACAAAACCTCCTTGATGTCCCTTCTATCCGAACTTACCACTCATCAGCTACTAGGCAAAGAGCCTTCTCAGTGGTGGCTCCGACTCTATGGAACGTTTTACCGGATGAAGTTTGATCAATTAGAGAACTGGCCCCTTTCCGGAGGGCTTGTAAGACTACCCTTTTTCCGGCAAGCATTCAATCTTAGCGGCCCTTCTTAAATCTCGTAGAAACTTGGTTTTTATATGTATTGCTTTTAAGGTATATGCTTTTAGATTTTGTGAACCGCCCCGAGCCTACGGCGAGGAGCAGTATAGAAACCGAAATAATAAATAAATAAATGATGATTTTCAAGTTTTTACGAAGTGTTCCTGATTTTTGTGAAAAATTCCCTATTTTTAGGTACCTGTCCCTTATTTATGTGGCAACGCTATTTACAACATTTATACGCCGCCCTTCTCACCCCGAAGGGGACTCAGAGCGGCTTACAAGTAAAATGTAAATACAATATATTTATTTATTTATTTACTGTATTTCTAACCAGCCCTTCTCAACACCACCCTCCCCCCCCCCCCGGGGGAGGGGACTCAGGGCAGCTTACAAGGCACAATTAGATGCCGGCAACAATACACAATATAAAAACACTAATACAACAGGATTGAAACATCAACATTAAAACATTAGCTATCCAGTTAATTTAAAAATTCTATCTATACAATCCACCTTCAGTCAATCAATCAATGGGGAAGCCGTATTTCAATATATTATATTATTGCCATTTGTATTTAATGTTGGGTCCCATCTCCAAGACATCTCATTATGTACATGCCAATATTCCCAAACAACAATAATAATAATAATGTGAATAACGTGTTTGTAATTAGACTTGGGTCCCATCACCAAGATATCTCACTATATGTATGCCAATATTTCAAAATCTGATGATGATGATGTTTTTGTATTTAACGTTGGGTCCCATCTCCAAGACATCTCATTATGTACATGCCAGTATTCCCAAACTATAATAACAACAACACGAAAAACGTGTTTGTATTTAGACTTGGGTCCCATCTCCAAGATGTCTCACTATGTAAATATAGATAGGGAGTGGCGGCTACTTTAAACAACGAGAGTAGGAAGAGCAAGATATATACACACTCACAATGAGAATAATAAAGGATATATTGTATGAATGACACAATAATACTTAGCACATAAGATCATGTACAATAAACATAAAGATATGAAGTAGACTTGCTGTAAATAGCAGTGGCGGGGGAAACGATCCCCTGGCGCGTACTCACGCGGCGAGAGTCCCGTGTGTTGGAAATGCAAATAGGGTGAAGTTTGAGTAAACTCAGTCCGCAACGACGAACAGTTCGGCGAGACGGGGGACGCCAAGCGTCCAAATCAAAAGAGTATATGTATATGTTTGTAATCCAAATGGGAAATCCAATGGGTCGACGAATCTGGGAATCCAAGCGCAATCGTTTCGCCTATGTAGGGCTTCCTCTGGACCCGGGACGAAAACAGGTAGCGGGTGTGAATGCCCTCAGATCATGCAACAAAATATAATAGACATATATGTATTCTGGTCAGATCGTGGACTTCATATCTTTATGTTTATTGTACTAAGTATTATTGTGTCATTCATACAATATATCCTTTATTATTCTCATTGTGAGTGTGTATATATCTTGCTCTTCCTACTCTCACTATGTAAATATCACAATATTCCAAAAATCTTTTAATACCAAGCATTTGGAATTAGGAATGCTCAGCTGCACTGATTTAATGTATAACCTAGTTTTTTTCCTGGTGAGATGTCCAAGGTGGCGTACGATGAATTGAGAGCAGAGTGACGCTCCATTCAAATACATCCACACTTGTGTTGTTTGAGGGATGGTGGAGAAGAGCCAGGATGTGTTTGCTGGCCCTTATGCACTCCTTGGTTTCAGGAACGGAAGAACAAGATCCCCAGTCCCAATCAGTTTATCATCATTAAGCTGGGGTTATCAGAGCAAGAGGTGAGCACATGAAGCAGCACACCAAAGCTTCACATGTTTGGGCACAAAATCAGTGCGCCTCTTCTTGGGCTCACCTCCTCCTTCTGCCGCTCTGTGCCTTTAAGGCAGACTGATAAGCCTGACAGTGACGTTAATTTCTGTGCAGTGGCTAGCCTCACCTACCGATCTCTACGTGTCTATTGTTTTTTTTTTTGCTAAAACACACACAAGTGTGCTGAAGAGGACACGGGAACAAATATTTGGACATAGGCCAAAGGCTAGGGGCAAGCATCTGGACATGGCTGGTGTGTTGCATAGGAAACCCGAGCCAGGCTCTCATTCACAGTTTTGTTGTTGACACTTTATGAATGAGAGCATCAGCAGTTGGTTCAGCCTGCTTTGATGAACATGTGGCGCAACGGCTGGGAGTCAGATCACATTCTTTCTTGGGCTGGTTTTATTGCTGCCTGGGTTATCATTTGTGATTAAGGGCTCTTGAAAAGTGGGACGAAATATATGTTAACGGATGATGTAAAAAGCCATGCTTTTGTGCAAAACGTTGCATCTTATCAAAGCACACACATGTGCAAAATAATATTGCCAAAAGAGTTTATAAATATAAAAAATTGGGAGGAAATGCACGAAAGTCATCTAGCTTTGATTGCTTTTCGGGTTGTTAGTTGTGTTAAAGGAATTTTGGAAAGTCCAAGGACAGACACACACACACACACACACACACACAGCTGCCTGAACAGAGACAGTAAAAATATTGATTGTGCAAAAAAAAAACCCCAATGATTTTATGCAGAATGTTGTGTTTTAATAAAACACACACTTGTGCAAAATAATATTGGCAAAGGAGTTTATAAATATTAAAAAATGGGAGGAAATACACAAAGTTTTTCTAGGCTTGAATTTATTGGCTCCATTGGCTGCCAGTTAGCTTCCGGGCACAATTCAAAGTGCTGGTTTTAACCTACAAAACCCTATACGGTTCTGGCCCAGTTTACCTGTCCGAACGGATTCTCCCCTTCGAACCATCAAGAACATTAAGATCCTCCGGAGAGGCCCTGCTCTCGGTCCCGCCGGCTTCGCAAGCGCGGCTGGTGGGGACGAGAGACAGGGCCTTCTCTGTGGTTGCCCCTCGGCTGTGGAACTCTCTCCCAAGTGATGCTAGATCTGCCCCCTCCCTGGTGTCCTTTAGGAGGCTGGTGAAGACCTGGATGTGGAACCAGGCCTTCCCAGAATAGGCTGAGATTGGCTATTGTCTGAATGTATGACCATGTTTACAGATTGAGTTGAATTGTTTTAATGGCGATGTGGTTTTATGCTGGGTGTTTATGTATTTTAATATGTTGTTGTAGTTGTTTTTAAATTGTATAGCATTGAATTCTTGCTGTTATCCCTCGATAGAGGTGAGAAGGTCGGGGTACAAAAATTTTAAATAAATAAATAATAATTAATTAATTAATTATTGCTTTTTGGGTTGTTAATTGTGTTGCAGGGATTTTTGGAAAGTAGAAGAGCAGACTCCGCAGACACACACCCTTTCTAACAAAGACAGTAACAATATTAATTGTGCAAAAAGCAGTGATTTTGTGCAAAATGTTGCATTTCCATGAAACACACATGTACACAGAATAATCGCCAAAAAGTCCACAAATGCAAAACAACAACAACAACAAAAAACAGAGCACAAAGCTCTTGTAGTCTATCCTGGAAGGAACAGGGCAAGGTTACAGTAGGAATGAACTTCCTCATAAGAACAAAAACATTGTGATGATTTTCTTCCTTCTGAGCAAATTACAAGAGCTTTTTCCCCCTTGCAAATGTGCATTTTGTTATAATCCCTTTGCACAAAAATATTGTTTTAGTACATTTTTGCTGTTTCTGTTTGCTGATGATCAGAAAGTGCTGCTCTTGTTATTCTTGCATACAGCAAACAATTTAATAGACATTGGCATTTTTTTCCAGTGGTATATCTCAGTAAAGAAACATAGGCTAGAATCGTAAATTGGAAGAGGCCTTTCACTTTGATCAGAGGACCACTCATGCTGCACAATTACGGGGCTATTATTAACTGACATATTTTTGTCTGATGGAAATCTTGGGTTTGTTGTTTGGAGAGGTATTGGGGCTTTCTGACTGAGAACATTGGAAACGTGTTTCCCTAAGCCGCAGATAGAATATAATAACTTTATTGTCATTGTACATCATACAACGAAATTAAATGCCATCCCCAATCACGTTGTATACGTACAATTACAAAACAAAGCACCCATCCTTTCCCATTCTAATCACCCCTAATGCCACATCAGCATGAAACCATAGAGTTCAGTATAGTCACAACTCTAGGCCAGTGTTTCCCAACCTTTTTTGAGCCACGGCACACTTTTTACATTTGCAAAATCCTGGGGCACACCACCAACCAAAATGACACAAAATGACACTCTAACACAGTAATACATATGGTTAATATGTTTTTAAAATGTATTTATTTATGCACTCAGTGTGAAACTTGGGCCTGTTTCCATGAACTCAACAAAGATATCCTGGCAGGAATGGCAGAAAGACACAAACTTCCCACACAGAACTCCCATAACCAAGAGAAAATGCTATAAGAATTTGGTGGGCATTGACCTTGAGTTTTGGAATTGTAGTTCACCTATATCCAGAGAGCACTGTGGACTCAAACAATGTTGGATCAGGACCAAACTTGGCATGAATACTCAATATGCCCAAATGTGAACGCAGATGGAGTTCAGGGGAAATAGACCTTGACATTTGGGAGTTGTAGTTGCTGGGATTTATAGTTCCCCTACAATCAAAGAGCATTCTGAACCCCACCAATGATAGAACTGGGCCAAACTTCCCACACAGAACCCCCAGAAGGCAACAGGAGGTCTCTACTTGGGGAAAGGGAGGGAGGCCTTCCCAATGCATGAAGAGGGAGAGACCAAGTAGACAGGGGAGGGGGGGGGGGGGTTTGTAATTTTGTGCCTTTGTCGAGGTAGGCTTCTTAGGGTTTTTATACTTCAACACACTAGACTCCCCCCCCCCCCCGGAGGTTTCAATTTCCCATGGCACATCTGATGATCGGTCACGGCACACTAGTGTGCCCCGGCACACTGGTTGGGAAACACTGCTCTAGGCTATCGCTAAGCCTATTCATCCTAGTTTTTATCATTGTGGTGTTTCAGCCTGGTGCTCATGTGCATGCTAGGGATGATGGGAATGTTTCTGAAAATGCTGATGATGGAATTGTTCCTGCAAATGCTGATGATGGGATGCTTAGTGAGAATTCTGAGATGCAAAGTGACCTTTCAGATGAGGCTTGCTTTCCTGGGAACAGTTCCCTTCCCAGGGCCTCAGTAGATGAGAATTCTTGTGTTCAGGACTCTGAAGGTCTTGATGTTGATAACGGGACACCTGGGAATTTTAACGAGCTTACATTTAACCGCCGAGATAGCATTCGGCAATCTAGACAGGATGCCAGCCTGCGACGTAGCAGTCAGTTTGCAAACCAAAACTGAATTGTCTTTCTATTAGATGGCTAGAAAAATTGTCTTCAGTTTCCAGGCTTTGTTTAGAATACCATGCCAGATCTTGTCTTGCCTCCAAGCTCCTGATTTTGCCTAGGCCTTTGTGCACGTTTTGCTCCATAGCTGCCTTGTATTATTCCTGGGATTTTCTTCAAGCATTTTACCTTTGCCTTTGGATTTTGGGACTATATCTTTGCCTTTGGATTCTGGGACTATTTGAACTGTGTTGGATATATTCTACTATTGATCTTCTTTTAACCCTTTTGTTGGACACTATATTTGTTTCAATAAAAGCCTATTTATTCAGAGACTGTCTGTTGTGTGTGTGACTAGGTGGGGTGTTCCTTGTCTGAAGTGCAACAATCATCAATAATGTCTGCTAGATGGTAATAATTCCAAAAAAGAATATACATTGTGAGATGGATCCTCAATAATATTTTGAGCTTTCTTAAGGCAGTGGGAATTATAAATTTCTTCCAAATAGGGGAGAGGGCAACCAGTAACTGTTTGGGCAGTAGTTGTAATGATCTCAGGATCATTGGGTCCCAGATGTAGGCAACTGTGCCCCTAGCCTTCAAAGCCAGTGATCAGGAATAATGGCAGATGCAGTCAAAAGCATCTGGGGTTCCCTGCCCCTGAAGTTGGCAGTTGTCATTTAGGTAAATTCTACAGATTTGGGAGTGGGTCAAGATTTCAGTCATGGCAGTGTTCGGCAGACAGACATAAACTTCAAACTCTCCCATCTCTTTTCTCCCGTTAGCCTTAGTTTATCTTAGTTTTTGAATGGTACAAGTATACTAGAAAGTCTAGGGAAATTACTCTTATATTTCTGTCAATTTTAGTAAGTACACTTATGTCCAAGTTATAAAGTAAACACTGAATCTGATGGTCAATGGCAGAAAAAACTACTTGCGAGGCAGGAGCTTATTATGGAAATTGATGGCTACATTAGTTTTGTATCTTGGCTTTTCTTCGCCATCGAAGATTCAGGAAGGACTCATCCCACGCTTCCCAGGGCTTTTTCGGAAGTTGGATGTGTCCTTCGAGCCTATGCAATGGATTTTTCTGGTGGAGCGCAGCTTGCACAGAACTGGCCTCATCCTTTAAACCAGTGTTTTCCAACCTTTTTTGAGTCGCAGCACACTTTTTACATTTACAAAATCCTGGGGCACACCACCAACCAAAATGACACAAAATGACACTCTAACACAGTAATACATATAGTTAATATGTTTTAAAATGTATTTATACACTCAGTGTGAAACCTGGGCCTGTTTTGATGAACACAACATAGATAAATAAATAAATAAATAAATATGACTTCCTCTCTCCTAGGATGGTTGCCAAAAGGCTAGAGAGCCCATCCTGCCCATTGACGCTCTTTGTCAGACCCTTCGGTTGTGACCTGTCTGGCATGGGAGGCCCTACCGGTGACTATTATGCCACCGCCAGCATAACTCACAACCTCATTAGGGTACACAAGCCTCTCCCCCACGACAAGGGGGCGCCAATGGAGAGGAGTGTTGTATATCGCACTGTGATAAACTGAGATTTGCCCTCTCCCAACCATGTGCCTAACAGGAGCGGAAACGAGCATGGACGGTGGGACTCAATGATGTGAAGCATCTTCAATTATATACCTAAAAAGGTGTGCGAGGCAGCCCTGGGAGCTTGAGGTAGCAAGGTAACACTTATTTGAAACTTAATACAAACTGATGTATACATGAGTGGGCTAACTGGGTACTCTGTAGCTTCCTTATGACTCACCATACATCTTGGAATCCTTAGAACATTGATGACTAAAACCTAATTAATCCTTGCAGGAGAATGGTGTGACAGAGGGAACTGTACCGCTTTATACATAGTAGAAGGTGAGTGAACATTTTTTGAGCGGCCCTATAGCAGGCACGGGCAAACTTCCATCTCTCCAGGTATTTTTGACTTCAACTTCCACAATTCCTTACAGCTGGTAAGCTGGCTGGGATTTCTGGGAATTGTAGTCCAAAACACCTGGAGGGCTGGCGTTTGCCCATGCCTGTTATAGTGTGCAAAATAGCGAGAGTCCCTGCAAGAGAGTCCCTTGCCCTTTATGTTGGCCTTCCCTTGTCAGTGACCCGGAGACTTCGATTAGTACAGAATGCGGCGGCCGGACTCCTCACGGGAACCCCCGTGACAAACGATATAACACCTGCTCTATATCGACTACACTGGCTTCCGGTCGAGTTCACAAGGTGCTGGTTCTAACCTTTAAGGCCTTGCATGGTCAAGGGCCGGCATATCTACGGGAACGCCTCTCTCCGTGTCGACCCTTGAGATCGCCTTGCTCAGACCATCAGAATCTATTACAGGTCCCAGGCCCGAAGGATGCCCATTTGACATCAACCCGGCGTAGAGCTTTTTCGGTGATTGCCCCATCACTTTGGAACGCCGCCCCCCCACATCAGAGCCACCCGTGATCTAAAAGATCTATCCATCGTTTTCTTTTCTTAATACTTCCTTATATGTTGGACATGAAGTCCATCCCAATAATCTTCTTTGCAGGGGCGGTCCTACTGGTAGGCAAAGGATGCCGCTGCGTGGGGCGCCATCTGGGTAAAGGGCGCATTCCCCCGCCTGCCAGACAGCGTCCGGCTGAAGCCTCCCCCCCCGCTTCTTCCCTCCCTCCCTTCCCTTCCCTCCCTCCCTTCTCCCTCAATCTCTCTCTCTTTCTCTCTCCTTGCCGGCTGGGTGCTGAAGTTGGGCGGATGGCAGGCAAGCAGCAGCTCCGTTAGCCGACCCGCAGCGCCCACCTTTCTTTGCCTTGCCTTCTTCCCTGCGGGCCTCCCTCCCCCACGCCGGGAATCGTCCAAGCGCAGGCGGGGGTGTGGGTAAGGCGGACCTTCCTCCCTTTGCCTTTCCCTTCCCAGCACGGTCTGTCTCCCTCACCCCACCCGCACCCTCCTCCTCCTCCTTTCCCCGCATCCCTTGTCTTTGGCTTTCACTTCTTCCCAAGGCAGCAAACATGTCTGCTGTGGCAAAGAGGAAGTAATAGGCATGGGGGGGATGGATGTGGGCAAGGCAGGGAACTTGGGGGGGAGGGCAAGCGAAAGGGGAGGGGTAGAATAGAAGAGGGAGTGCTGTGTTTACAGGCTTCTGCGCCTGCGCACAGGAGCTTCTGGGCATGCGCAAAGGGGGGGGGGCGGCAAAATAATGTTCACTTACCATTTAAAATTACCTTAGACCACCCCTGCTTCTTTTTCCCGCTTCAAGCGGTGACAACCACATCAGTATTTTCATGTACAGTTTGTCTTTGTACTTCTGCCATATCTTCTGCCATACCGGGAATGTGGCACAGCTAAGTGTCAGCTACATAAGATCTCTCTGACTAGTAGGTCATGAGTTCAAGGCCTGCCTGGGTCGAGGTGGGTGCTCGACCTTTAAGTGTAGCCTGCTGTAACCTTTGCAGCCCGAAAGACAGTTGCATCTGTCAAGTAGGAGATAAAGGTACCACATTAAGTGGGGAGTCAAATTTTGACTGAGTTATGAGGCCATTAAAGAACTCCAGGAACGCTGAAAATGGGGAAGGAACAACAAGGGACGCTGGGAACGCTGAGAGATGAGGAGTGCGTCAGCTCCCCCTGGTGGCCAGAGTTTGCCTCTGTTCGTCTATATGTGTGTATGTGGAAATGGCAGGGATTGTCCGCTAAGTATGTGTACCTGTTATCCACTCTGAGTCCCCTTCGGGGTGGGAAGGGCGGAATATAAATAAAGTGTATTATTATTATTATTATTATTTAGTAACGAGGCTCTGATAAAATGGTTGTTAATTTTTTTCCTTTTTTCTCCTGATTATACCATAGAGAGGCATGCCAAACTACCCTCAAACCAAAGCCTTCCAAAGCCAAGATTTTTTCTCTTTTCAATAATATCTAGTCTTTTATCCAGGAAAAGGCTGCATTGCTGTGACTATATATTTGGAATCGTATCCTTAAAGAGCCCCAACAGGCAGAAGAAAGACCCGGGATTTGTTTTGAGGGTAATATTGACCTTGGCCAATTAGGTCAGTGACTAATGATAAGCTTGACTTAAATTGCCATGAAAGCATTAGGAAGAAAATCAGCATGAGCAAAGGCACAGACAGCGACCTTCCTGCTTTCCTAGTAAGGCATGCCCTTTGTTTAGAATTATCGCTTCATTATGAATGGTAGCAGCTCAGAGTTATCTGAATAGGTCTTGATGGGCAGGTCTTGATTGGAGAGTGTTATTGTGCAGAGCAGCTTGAAACTCTCCTGAAGCCAGTTATATCATCTGTCAAGGGGTGGGGGAGGTCAGGCAGACAACACACAACCCTGAAAGTGGAAGTGTGCGCTCGCAAGCTGCAAGACACAGGGAGAATGGGAAGAGATTAGAAGTCTTTGATCCTTGACGTGATGGCTGTCAAACTGGGGTCTTACGGTAACGTCAAGAAGTCAGTTGATTTAACTGTTGGTGAGTGAAGCCCTGGCATATCGTATTTGAAAAGCTGAGTTTTACTGTATTTATACATTCATATCTTACTGTATGTGGGTATGAAGGCGCTTGCTTTCCAAGAACTGCAAGTGGGTGGCACCGAATTAATATTTTATGTGACCTAATTTTAAAGAACCGTTATTGTAAACAATGCTTTTTGTGTGTTTCAAAAGTCTTACATTAAAATTATTAATTAGTGCAATGTTTCTAATTTAAAACAATTGTTAGGAACCAGAGACAGTCAAATTAAGCTATCTCAAAATTTTATATTTTCTTAAAAGAGATTTATTATAGTAATTGGATGCCGCCTTGGTTTGTATGTGGATTAAACTACAGTTACGTTATGCTTATCTTTGAATAAATCTTTATGAATTCAGTGCAGTTTATATTGTATTGATTATTGTGCTGTTAAGTAGAAAGTTTGTGGATGGTGTATATGGAAATAATGTACTAATATATATGTATAAAAGAAAGATTTGGGTTTTTAATGTCATAATGCAGTAATATAAATAGTTCAGATGAACTAAGTCTATTTGATATATATATCTACTAATTCTAATACATTAACTTCTACGAAGAGATGTGATTCTGATTATTTGTGGCTTATTGAAGAAGTTCTTATTCAAAAATAATTTTAAATTTCATTATTTTCTGTAGCACCCATGGGTCCGCCCGGGCCACGGGGGAGGGGTAATGCACCGGGGGTCCCGTTGGCATTGGGACCCGCACAGGCTGAAAGGGATTCGGAGGATGAGTTGGAAGGCCCAGAGCAAGATTGGTCAGCTGTGCCTTTGCCCAGTCCACCGCCAGAGAGTTTAGCCTGGGATTTCGAATGGGAGCATTCTCCCGGGGAAGGAGCGGACCAGGTGGAGATGGGAGGCAGTGAAGCAGATAGCGGAGATAGTTATGAATTCCCAAATGGCCGAGGTTCCCAGGAGCTGGCCGAGCAGCAGATGGAGGCTAGCGGATGGGAAACCGGGAGGCTACTTCTCAGGAAGATAGCGATACTAGGCTGGAAGAGCGGGGCCGTTCTCATAACAGGCGCAGGGACATAGAGGAGGGCAGGAGGAGCTGGCATCTGTCCCTAGACCGTCACCGTGCGGAAAGTAGAGACTGGGGCGCCGGGCCCTAGATCGTCGGGGGTCCCGGCCGAGGGATTAAGTACGGCCCGTGGGAACTGATCCTCAGTTCTCCGGCCACGTCTATACTGAATAGGCGCGAGCGAGTGGGACCACAAGTAACAGTGGTCATCAAGTCTTGCCTTGCCTTTGCCTTGTTTCCTGAGCCGCAGTGGTTTGCGGCACCTTGCCTGGTTCCTGATTCGCATTGGATTGCGAAACCTTGTCCTGTTTCCTGATCCGCATTGGTTTGCGGAGCCTTGCCTCGCTTCAAGCTATTTGCCATTATACTTTGGACTATTGACTCTATACTTTGAACACTTGCATTTATTGGACTATATACCTTTTGGACTGTTTTCATACTCAATAAAGTAGTTAGCCTTTGCTACGTCTCCGTGTGTGTGTTAAAGGGGCAGTTCTAAGTCGGCGTTCGTGACATTTTCATAATATTTTATGCTTATATACAGAAAAAGTTTTTTTAATCTGGGTGTTACTAAGCTTTGATATATTCTATACCTCCCGATTTTTAAAAAAGTGCATAATTTTGAGCTTTCTTCTGTATATACTATATACTGCATTCATGATACTCTATTTCAAAATGCCTCATAGTGGTTTTCACCCATCCATTCTTAAACAACTACATAACGTTGGCTGCTGAAAGATGAAAAATTAAAAGCAAGGATTTTGAGAATTTAAGCTCTGTTCATTTTTTTTGGAAAAATCCATAATTTAGTTTCAAAAATGGTATCAACATTAAATAGTTTATTGTAGGTATATATTATTTTTATTTTTGTAGGTATATATTACTTTCATCCTAGCCTAGCAGAAGAGAGGTACATAGAGAGATGTACATACATGTCTCTCTCTCTCTCTCTCTTGGCATTACTTCGCAAACGAAGATTCAGGAAGGACTCACCCCACGCTTTATATAAGTGCGTTGATGACTAAAAAGGCCAATCTGAGATAGGCTAGTTCGGTTGCAGAAAGCACAGCAGAAAGTCTCCTTGGGTGATGTTGTTTCCAAGTTGCGGTTCTTTCTGCGTTGTCGTTTCTCTTCGAGACCCATTTGGCGTGTCTTCTCAAAAGAGGCCGCAGCATTGTGGATAGTGCGTCTCCATGCCTCCTGATGTGAGGCCAGGGTGGACCATTGTTGGTGATCAATTTGGCCGAGTCTGAGATGCTGTTTCAGGGAGTCCTTATATCTCTTTTTTGGGTGCCTCTCTTCCGCTGACCCGTGGCGGGTTCACCATAGAGTAGTATCTTTGGGAGGCGGTGGTCCTCCATCCTAGAGACGTGCCCTGCCCAGCGCAGCTGTGTTCTCAATAGCATGGCCTCAATGCTGGTGATCCCTGCTTGCTCAAGGACAGCAACATTAGTCACATAGTCGGTCCAGTGTATATTGTATACACTGTATACCAGACATACATGTACCAGAGGTGTAACTGGGATGGACCTTGCTATCCACATCACTGCTCTTCTAATCAGCAGCAGTGAAAGGGCAGACTTTATATCTTGATAGGGATATATACGATGTTGTATATTTTCATGCAGAACCACTAGTTATTACCAATTACTGTCAGCATGCTGTTTGAATCTATAGAGCTGGATTAAGACCTACAGTCTTATCACACAAGAGCCGAAAGAGTAGGCAAAGAGAAGGCATCCCATTCTGGGACTTGCAGTTTATTGGGACCCAGGACCTCTCTGGCTGAGCATTTTAAAGGCCCCTTCCCTAAACCAGTGTTTCCCAACCAGTGTGCCGTGGCACACTAGTGTGCCGTGAGCGATCATCAGGTGTGCCGTGGGAAATTGGAACCTCCAAGACCCTTTCTTCCCCCTCATGCCGAACACTTTTTCTTCTCCACTCGGGCTCCCTTCTTCCCAGCCTCGCTCTGCTCGTTTTGCCTCGCTTTGCTCTGGGGCGAGTCTGTGCATTAGCGCTCGCCCGGGTCATGTCTTCCTCCCTCTCCCCTCCCCCGCTGAACACGCTCACGCTACCCCCTCAGATCAAAATGGCGGCAGAAGCAGCAGTGTAGAAGAAAAAGTATGTCTTCAATAAGAGGGGGAAGAAAGGGTGCGAAGGGGGAGGAAGAGGTCTCTGCCGAAAGCTGGCATGGGCAAATTTGGACCTTCCAGGTGTTTTGGACTCCAACTCCCACCATTCCTAGCGGCCTCAGGCCCTTCCCCCCCCCCTCAGTCACTTAAGCAGGAAAGGGCCTCAGGCTGTTAGGAATGGTGGGAGTTGAAGTCCAAATCACCCAGAGGGCTAAAGTTTTCCCATGCCTGTATTAGGGACCTTAAAGTGGTGAGCCTCCTTCCAATATTGTGATTCTGGATAGAAAACAAACAATAACATAACATTGTTGGGGTCCACAGTGCTCTCTGGGTGTAGGTGAACTACAACTTCCAAACTCAAGGTCAATTCCCAAGCAAACCCTTTCAGTACGTTCTCTTGGTAATGAGAGTTCAATATGCCCAGTTTGGTTCAATTCCATTGTTGCAAGAGTTCAGGATGCTTTTTGATTGTGTGTTAACTATAAATCCCAGAACCTGTAACTCCCAAATGTCAAGGTCTATTTTTCCCAAACTCCATCTGTGTTCACATTTGAGTATTCATGCCAAGTTTGGTCCTGATCCAACATTGTTTCAGTCCACAGTTCTCTCTGGATATAGGTGAACTACAACTCCAAAACCCAAGGTCAATGCCCACCAAACTCTTGTAGCATTTTCTCTTGGTTCTGGGAGTTCTGTGTGGGAAGTTTGTGTCTTTCTGCCATTCCGGCCAGGATATCTATGTTGTGTTCATCGAAACAGGTCCAGGTTTCACACTGAGTGTATAAATACATTAAAAACACGTTAACTATATGTATTACTGTGTTAGAGTGTCATTTTGTGTCATTTTGGTTGGTGGTGTGTCCCAGGATTTGGTAAATGTAAAAAATGTGCCGCGGCTCAAAAAAGGTTGAAAAACACTGCCCTGAACTACAAACCCTAGAATTCTGCAGGAAGGAGGCAGCCACTGAATTTCAGATGGGATGCATACTCTTTGCCTAGCCTTCAATCTGTAGTGAGATACTGGTCTTAGTCAGTCTTAGAGTAGATACACAGAAATCAATGGGATGAAAATATTGATCAGTAAATGAAACACTGTGGGCCCTTGGTATCAACTGCAGTTTGGTTCCAGGACACCCCACCACCACCACACCATACACACATACCCAAATCCATGAATGCTCAAGTTTCATTATATACAATGTCACCGTAAAATTGACATTGCTTTTTTTTTTAGAATGTTATAAAATACTCAACTATGGCTCAACTATGGAAAACACAAGAAATACCCACCTCAGAAAAATGGAGTCGAAAAGTAATGGACATTATGAATATGGATTTGTTAACACAGAGACTAACACAGAGTAACACACAACTACAGAGAACTGACTGGGGAATGTTCAGGGAATTTTTGGATAGAGAAAAGACAAAGATATGTAAATATGGATTAAATAAAAGGCATGAATAAACTTTAAAAAAATAACAGTAACAATAACAACAAATAAATAAAACGGCCGATGTGAGAGGAAAGAAAAAAAATGGAAAAAAGACGCCCCAATTGGAAGAGACCTGGACGTACAACTACATTCATCAACCTTCATCTTATATCCTACTCTCTTCCTCTTTTGGTCTTTCTTTTTCTTCTTCTCTTTTTTTCTTTTTCTTTCTTTTCTACTTTTTGTTTCCTACTTTCCTAATCATACTGTTCACAAACTTTCCATGTAAACAAACAATTTATAATACCACTTTTTATTTTATTTATTACTAGCTTGGGGACCCGGCCCTGCCCGGGTTATTTGAGAAAGGCATTGTGTCCTTAGGAGATGTTTACGTGGCTTGCAGTGGTCTCAGGAAGTTAGTGAAGGTACTTCAAGTTCCATCATCCATGGTCCGTCCTCCTTCAAATGGCACCAGGATGTAGAGTGGGTCATGAGGGCTCTGTGTGTCAAGTTTGGTCTTGATCAGTCATTGGATTAGGTTTGCAGCAGTTTTGGGAAGTGAGTGAAGGTACTTCAAGTCCCATCATGCATGGTCTGCCCTCCTCCAAGCTGCACCAGGATGTAAAGTGGGTCATGGAGGCTCTGTGTGCCTAGTTTGTTCGTTTTTGGTAATTGGATGAGGGTCGCAGTGGTCTCAGAAAGTGAGTGATGGTACTTCAAGTCCCATCATCCGTGGTCCATCCCACTCAAAACTGCAGCAGGATGTAGAGTGGATCATGGGTACTCTGTGTGCCAAGTTTGGGCCTGGTCTGTGATTTGTAGGGGCTTCAATGTTCTGTGGGAAATGAATCGGGTGAAGGTACTGCAAATCCTATCATTTGTGGCCCATCCTGCCCTACACTGCACCTGGTTGTAAAGTGGGCCAGTGGGCATCTGTGTGGTCCTGATCCGTCATTGGTGTGGGCCAGAGTGCTCTAAGCAAGTGAGTTAAAGTACTGCAAGTCCCGTCATCCATGGTCCATCCTCCCTCAAACTGCACCAGGATGTAGAGTGGGTCTTGAGGGTACTGTGTGCCAAGTTTGGTCTTGTTCTCTCATTGTTTGGGGTCGCAAAGTGTTTTGGCCTGAAACTCCCACCATGCCTGACTGCCTCAGGCCTGCCACTTTAGAGTGTCGGAATGTTCGTGTTGGCGACTGCCTCAGGCCTTTGCCTTCTCCTCCTCTGCCAGTTTAGAGGGTCGGAATGTTCGTGTTGGCTGGCCAATAGAGGCGTTATGCAAATGCTCCCTCACTGGCAACCAATCATGTTGTCAGAATGTAGAGGCCTGGAGCCAATCAGAACGCTGCCACATACATACATACACACACACACACACACACACACATACAAACAAACATTCTTTTTTATTATATATACAGATATATACAGGTTCCCTTCTGGGAATTCTGTTTGGAATATTTTCTTCTCAATAAAATTTTTTTTTTAAAGAATGTAAAAAATACTTTAAGCTGTGGATAGTGGAATCTGTGAATATGGAAGACTGATTGTAATCCTCCATTTCATTCTGTTCTGTTAAGACTGGATCCACTTGATCCTGTTTGTGCTCTTTTTTTTCTTAAAGGGAAGTTGAGGTAGGAACAAACTGAAATGGGGGCTTTCCTTGTGGGGATAAAGGGGACCCAGTCGATATTGTTTACCTTGACTTTCAAAAGGCTTTTGACAAAGTCCCTCACCAAAGGCTCCTCAATAAGCTCTTCAGCCATGGAATCAGAGGACAGGTCTTGTCCTGGATTGGAACCTGGCTAAACTGTAGGAAACAAAGGGTGGTAATAAACGGACACTTCTCTGGGTGGAAAGAGGTGAGAAGTGGCGTACCCCAAGGTTCAGTTTTGGGTCCGTTACTTTTTAATTTATTCATTAATGATCTGGATGTAGGAGTGAATTCTGAGGTAGCAAAGTTTGCAGACGACACTAAATTGTTCAGGGTAGTTAAAAATGAAACTGATTGTAAAGAGCTCCAGAAAGATCTCTCGAAATTGAGTGAATGGGCAACAAAGTGGCAAATGCATTTTAACCTAAACAAGTGTAAAGTCATGCACATCGGGGCAAAGAACCCCAACTACACCTACAAATTGATGGGGTCAAAGCTTTCCGAGACAAACCAGGAAAGGGATCTTGGGGTTTTGGTGGACAGCTCAATGAAGATGTCAACCCAGTGCGCTGCAGCAGTGAAAAAAGCAAATTCTATGCTTGGCATGATCCGGAAGGGAATCGAAAATAGGTCAGCAAATGTTGTATTACCTCTCTAC
The DNA here is from genome assembly GCA_030556195.1 of Anolis apletophallus. Taxonomy (NCBI): domain Eukaryota; kingdom Metazoa; phylum Chordata; class Lepidosauria; order Squamata; family Anolidae; genus Anolis; species Anolis apletophallus. The sequence continues at coordinate 7,769,742 of JARBWK010000012.1, forward strand.
AAATCTATGGTAAGGCCACATCTGGAGTACTGTGTACAATTCTGGTCTCCGCACCTTAAGAAGGATAGAACGGAACTGGAAAAGGTACAAAGAAGGGCGACAAAAATGATCCAAGGGATGGAGCAGCTCCTTACGAAACCAGGTTGCAACGCCTTGGTCTTTTCAGCCTTGAAAGACGGCGTTTAAGAGGTGACTTGATCGAAGTGTATAAAATCATGCATGGGATAGAAAAGGTGAATAAAGAAAAAATATTTTCTCTGTCACCCAACACTAGGACTAGGGGGCACTCCCTGAAGCTCCAAGGTAGGAAAGTTAGGACTAATAAAGGAAATATTTCTTCACCCAGAGGGTCATTGGGTTATGGAACTCACTTCCAGAGGAGGTTGTGACAGCGGTCAGCCTGGACAGCTTCAAGGCAGGATTAGACAGATTCATGGATACCAAGGGAATCAGTAGCTACTGAAAAGGACATCCAAGTGCCACCTCTGTGTTGATGGAAGCAGGCAGGATTTTCACCGGGTACTGGTTATGGGGGGTCGGGAGCAGGTGAGGGTTTTGCCCTCCCTTCTGCTAGAGATCCCTGTGTACAACTAGTGGGCCACTATGTGACACAGAATGCTGGACTAGATGGGCTGAGGCCCGATTCAGCATGGCTCTTCTTATGTTCTTATGTTCTCATACTGAGTCAGTCCTTGTCAACACTGGTAGGCAACTGTTTCAGACAAAAGGTTTTTCTAGACAGGTATAATTTCTGAGAATTTTAAAGCCATGTTAGAAACCTTTTTTGGGTTTGAAAAACTGATATTAGTATGCTTTGCAGACCAAAAAAAAAGAGTTTGTTACTATTGATACCTAAAACGTATTATATACATAATATGATACTACTGCGTAATTTTGTTTGGCATAACATCATGTTTTTGTACCAGAGAATTTTCAAAAGAGCTTCAGAAGTAAGAGATAACCTGGTTTGGAGAAATGCAGGCCAACATCTCAGATTATTGTGTACGTCAGTGCTTCCCAACCTTTTTAAAGCCGCGACACACTTTTTACATTTACAAAATCCTGGGGCACACCACCAACCAAAATGACACAAAAATGACACTCTAACACAGTAATACATATAGTTAATATGTTTTTAAATGTATTTATACACTCAGTGTGAAACCTGGGCCTGTTTCGATGAACACAACATAGATATCCTGGCAGGAATGGCAGAAAGACACACACGAAAGTCTTGCTCAACAGCTGTCAGTCTCTCTCTGAGTTTAGAAAAATGTGTCCATATAGCTTCAAAGCAGTCCACTAGTACTGTTCTTATGCATCAATACACCTCATGGAACAATAATGAGGTTTCTACCTTCAATATATATGCTCCTGTATCATTCCAGGTGGGCATTAGAAGAGTCCCTCGTGTATAACTGGTGAACAGGAGAGTTGTTACACAGTCACTAGAAAGGCTATCACGTCCAGCCAATGCCAAATGTAGTAATAGTTGGTACACATAAACACGAAAACGGCCGAAGGAGGCCCCCAGCCCCTTCTTCTTCACCACCGCCCGGCCCTTCCCCCCCCCCCCCCCCCGCAAGCAGCAGCCGGAGTTCGGCAGGAGGGGGAAGAAAGGGGGGAAGAGAGGTTTTCCCGTAGCACACCAGGTGATCACTTACGGCACACTAATGTGCTGCGGCACAGTGGTAGGGAAACACTGGTGTATGTCATAATAGCAAAGGTCTGTTTCTCAGACCTGTAATATAATTTTTTTGCTTTAAAAAAAAATCTGACAGTGTAAATCTAAAGCTCTTGACATGTTAAAAGGGTGAAATGTCAAAGGGAGAAAATTAAACATCTTTCCCATTAAAATCAGTGGGATTTAATAGTGTTTAGCTCAGGGGTGCTCACACTTTTTCAGCATGCGAGCTACTCTTAAAGCAACCAAGTCCAAAAGATCTACCTGGCCCCGCCGCCGTGTGCTCCCGCGCGCTCCCGCCGCCGTGGGCTCTTGCCACTACACGTGCTCCTGCTGCTATTTTCTGCCCGCGCAGCGCTTCTTACGCCTGTGGGGCATTGCAGGAAGGAGAAATCACGAGGCGGGGCATCCAGAGGGAGTGCTCTGCCCTGCCTGTCTCGCCGGCAGCGGAGGCTGCACAGCTGCTTCTGGACGAGAGAGAGGCAGGGCGCTCCCTCCAGAGGCCCCGCCTCGTGCTTCCTTCTTCCTGCAATGCCCTGCAGGCGAAAGAAGCACCGTGAGAGCGGAAGCCAGCAGCAGGAGCACGCATGCGCGCAGGGTGTGCGCACACATGATAGGAGCGCCCCATCTGGCTGGTGAGGCCCGAAGATCACCTGACAGAGGGCTGAAGATCTACTAGTAGCTCGCGAGCTACCTAATGAGCACCCCTGGTTTAGCTGGTGGAGAGTGCAGAACTAAAATTTAGAAATATGGCATATACTTTGAGGAAAATGTGAAGCAGGCCCGGATTACCCATAAGGCCAACAAGGCCATGGCCTATGGGCATAGGCCTAGGAGGACGCCAAATCACGAACCAACCCCCCCCCCTTTCTCTTCTTCCCTTAGGGTGCGGCACCTCCTTTCTTCCTTCGCTCCCTCCCTCCCTTTCTTTCATTCCTTCCCCCACATCCGAGAGGGGGCGGGGGCCGCCGCAGGGGTGGGGGGTGGGGAGGGCGCCCTGGCGTCCTGCGCGACGGCCGCCCCTGTTCGGCGGCCAATGGCGCGCCTCTCCCACAACCAACCTGCGGGCCTGGGTGACGTTTTGGAATGTGTGCCTTGTACGTAGTTCGCAGATTGCCCATCCCTGAATAGTTTTAAATTCTTCATTTTCTCATTAATTAATAGCTTGTGCATTTGTTGTTTATGATATACTTTATGTGAGGTGTTTGCTACTTCACATGAAGAAAAGTTTGAAGGATGAGGACATGATAGATCTGTTTTGTGCGTTCTATGATGCAGTTGTGTCTAGGATGGTACCACACTGGATTAATCAACATGGCTGCCACAGTGATATTGAGGGTCATGGTGCATGCTTGATGGTAGAATTGGTGGGATTACATAACTGATAGTTTGGTTTAGCATAAGATGACCTTTCCTTGTGTCTTGCACTGAATATGGCAGTGAAAAAGTCAGTCGTTTTTGTGTAGACTGAGCAGGGAAGTCGCACTTTCTTCTTCTCAGTCTGTTCTGCTGCTAAATGCTACATTACAATCACACACTATTTTGTTCTGAGAGCAGCTTGTGAGACATTCAGGCTTCTTACTCCGTGTTTCATCAACTGGAGAAGTATTATTTAGTTCTGCCAGAGCATTTTTGGTCCAGTAATTTAGGCAGAAACTGGGTGGAATCAAATGTTTAAGTTCTGTAGTTGATTTTAAAAATATAGTATAATTCCCATATCCACAGGGAATGCATTCCTGGACTTTGCATGGATACATGAAACCATGGATAATTTATTATTATTTCGATCAATTATAACCCGCCCTTCTCTACCCCCAAAGGAGGACTCAAGGCGGCTAACAAAAAGGCAACAATTCAATGCTGCATATACAGTACTGTAAATAAAACATCAAACATCATAAATACAATAAAATAGATGAAAACATTTAAATACCAATGATTAAAATACAAATCCTAGTTCTTAGGCCTGGGCAATCATGGTTCTAAATGATTATAAAGTACTTACAAAACTCAAGTTCTGGTGGTGAAAACTAGGTGGCGCTGGTGCTTTGCTTCTACAGTGTTGCTGAAGTTCTGGTGGTGAACGTGTCAGAACTCTAACAAAACTTTCAAAATTTCGTTATAAAGGGCAGTTCCTAATTGGTTCTGTCTTTAAAATCGCCAATAATGAAATAATAATGAAGTTTTGAAAGTTTTGTTAGAGTCCTGAAATATTCACCACCAGAACTTTAGCAACACTGTAGAAGCAAAGCACCAGCGCCACCTAGTGTTCACCACCAGAACTTTAGCAACTCTGTAGAAGCAAAGCACCAGCGCCACCTAGTGTTCACCACCAGAACTTTAGCAACACTGTAGAAGCAAAGCACCAGTGCCACCTAGTTTTCACCACCAGAACTGTATTGGTTAATATAGTGTGTCATACTATATTAAAGGTCCTTATCATTACCTTTGGGGGACTGTTGGTTTTCTGGTGACTTGCAAGGTGACATCTTTATAGGATTGTAACTAAATTTTCTTTGCAATTAAATGTATGAAGTTTTTTGCATTAAAGCAAATATGGGGTGGATAGCCAGGGCCGTAGCCAGGATGTTGAGTCGGGGGGGGCTGAGTTTGATTGGAGTGGGGGGGGGATTGAATCTGAGTGAGATAGGATCTACCCTAGCAAACCTTTTGTATTGTTATCCCAATACCCCCACGCATATGGGATATATTGAGCATGGTGATCGGATCATGATATGAATACACATAACAGTTTAAATAATGTACCAGTAAGGCCTTCTCGCGGACCACCCTGAAAATTTGGGGGGGGGCTGAAGCCCCCCAAGCTCTCTCCCCTCCGGCTACATGCCTGTGGATAGCCTATTATAGCTTTATTACTGTATAAACTGTGTCATATCTGACTCCAGGAAATTACTTCTACAAAAAAAGACTGCAGGAAACTCTGAATGAAGTAGTTCGGGTAACTACAGTATATTTCAAATAGTTTCTGTTTGAAAATATAGTTTCAAAACAGAAGGCTGTGACTAATAATGCATCTCAGTAATAAGAGGGAGCCAGGCATGTAGCCAGGGGGTAGGCTAAGGGGGCTTCAGACCCCCCGAAATTCTCAGGGTGGTCCGCGAAAAGGCCTTACTGGTACATTATTTAAACTGTTATGTTTATTCATATCATGATCTGATCACCATGCTCATTATATCCCACATTAATGGGGTTATTGGGATAACAATACAAACGGGTTGCTAGGGTAGACCCTCTTCCACCCAGTCTCAGCCCCCCCCCGAACCAAACTCAGCCCCCCTCCCCCCGAATCAAAATCCTGGCTACGGCCCTGGAGGGAGCTCAGTGAAGACATGCAGGGTTGTCAAAAAACCACTGATGATAAAGGTCGTTAGGACAAATCTAGGATTATCAAATTAAATGCAATGGTGGCAATTGTTGAGAGAGGTTAACAGTAGAATCCTAAACGGTTCAGAAATACATCCTTTGAAATAAGCCCCATGTCCTTTATGCCCAGGTAAATGGGACTGGAGTTTTAGATTATGCTTTCGAGTTAGCCGCAGAGTTCCCAAACTACCTAATAGTATGAAATATTTATCTCACCTAAGATTCTGGGCATTAACCCAAACATAATCAGGCATTCTAAATTTCAGCTTACAGTTGTAACAGTAGAAACTGAGCAGGAAATACATGTTTCCCTTGATACAAGGAAAGCTTGGGAGCAATCACATTAAGAAGTACTAATGAGATGATAAATGTAAGTGAAAGAAAATACAGATTATAACACAACAAGCCATCATTGAAACATATTTTCTCATTAGCACTGGCTGCTCCAGGCACCTGTCAATCTCCCCAATTGCGCTCTGACAGAAGGATGCAACAGGAAGAAGTACATTAAGTACATTCATCGCTGTTCCACCCATTCCAAGCAATCTCTTTTGCACTAAGTGGTGGTGATGGGGGTTTTTTTTTGGTCTCTTTGGATTTTTGACTGAACGGAACATTACACAGAGCTCACCGAATTCATCACTGGAACTTACTGTGTTTTCTGCAAATTGTTCGGTGTTTTAAAATATCAAAAGGAAACCTTGCAATGGTTGTCTTTGTGCATAGCATTTTGCGATGAGATATGTATGTTCTGGCTCAGCTTACTTGTCCGAGCGGATCTGCCTCTACATCCCACCTTGTACCTTAAGATTATTTATTTATTTGCTATACTTCTATACCGCCTCTCTCAGCCTGAAGGCGACTCGAGGCGGTGAACAAGCGGCAGCGAGTGCCCACATATAACACATCATAATAAGAGAAAAACAAGCATATAAAACCATATGAATTAAGAATTAAAACTACAAAAAACAAATCTCAGCTCCACAATCTTAAAATCGGTTTCCGTTTCGTCGTCATACTAATCCTTTGATCTCAATTAATTAAAGTTCGTCTGCGAATGCTTGCTCGAACAGTCAAGTCCTGACTTTCTCACAAAATGTCAGGAGGGAGGGGGCCGATCTGATGTCACTAGGAAGGGAGTTCCAAAGCCAAGGAGCCACCACTGAGAAGGCCCTGTCTCATCCCTGCCAGACGCACCTGCAAAGCAGGCGGGACTGAGAGCAGGGCCTCTCCGGATGATCTAAAGCATCTTGATGGCTCATAGGGAGAGATGCGTTCGGACAAGTAAGTTGGACCAGAACCATTTAGAGCTTTAAAGGCCAAAACCAGCACTTTGAATTGTGCCCGGTAGCAAACTGGTAGCCAGTGGAGCTGGCACAACAGGGGAGTTGTTCGCTCCCTGAGTGCCGCTCCTGTTATCAACCTGGCTGCTGTCCATTGAACCAGATGAAGCTTCCGAGCAGTCTTCAAAGGCAGCCCCACGTAGAGAGTGTTGCAGTAATCTATACCGGATGTAACCAGAGCATGGCCAAGTCAGACTTCCCAAGGTATGGGTGCAGCTTTCGCACAAGTTTTAATTGTGCGAATGCTCCCCTGGTCACCGCTAAAACCTGGGGTTCCAGGCTCAGCGATGAGTCCAGGATCACACCCAGACTGCAAACCTGCATCTTCAGGGGGAGTGTAACCCCGTCCAACACAGGCTGTAACCCTATGCCCTGTTCGGCCTTTCGACTGACCAGGAGAACCTCTGTCTTGTCTGGATTTAATTTCAATTTGTTCGCCCTCATCCAGTCCGACACAGCGGCCAAGCACCGGTTCAGGACCAAAACAGCCTCCTTAGTAGCAGGTGGGAAGGAGTGACAGAGTTGGACGTCATCTGCATACAGATAACACCGCACCCCGAAACTCCGGATGACCTCCCCCAGTGGCTTCATGTAGATGTTAAACAACATGGGAGATAGTATTGAACCCTGAGGAACCCCACAAGACAATGGTTGAGGGGTTGAACAGGTATCTCGCAGTAACACCTTCTGAGATCGGCCCTCCAGAAAGGACTGGAGCCACTGCAAGACAGTACCTCCAAGGCCCATTTCCACGAGGCCTCCCAGAAGGATACCGTGATCATCTGGGGAGGCCCTGCTCTCGCTCCCTCCAGTGGAACGCACTCCCAAACGAAATAAGATCGACTCCTTCTCTCTTGTCTTTTAGAAAAAAGCTAAAGTCGTGGTTCTGGGACCAGGCCTTCAGGCAGCAGATGTAGACTGTACTTTTGGACTTGACTGGATTGACACTTTGGACTTGACTGGACTGACAATGTGCTCCGCTTGATGGCTTAATTCAGCGTTTCCCAAACACTGTGCCGCATATATTAACTATATGTATTACTGTGTTAGAGTGTCATTTTGTGTCATTTTGGTTGGGGGTGTGCCCCAGGATTTTGTAAATGTAAAAAGTGTGCCGCGGCTCAAAAGTTTGGGAAACACTGGCTTAATTATTGGTGTTTGTGGGTTTTTAATGTTTTTAATGTTGATACTGATGTTGATTTTATGGCTGTATTTGTTTTTATTATGTACTGAGGTGTTGCGGCTTGTAGTGCTGCGATTGTAAACCGTGCTGAGTCCCCCTTTGGGGGTGAGAAGCTACGGGATACAAATGCTGTGAATAAATAAAAATAAAATAAATGTATGTGGAAGGTCTTATACGGTCAAGGAGCCGTGAGCTGCGAGGCAGTCAAAGTGTATCTGAACCTGCCCTAATACACACAAGATTTTCAGAGATGCTCAGTAGTCCCGTCCCCGTCCCCCCCAGCTTCTGCTTAGGTATGCAAATTGGCTGTATTTTCAGGCTTGCGGTGGCTTCCAGTTACATATTCAGATAAGCACATTAGTTCTGAAAGCTCCTGTTGTCTTCGATAAGAAATGGTAGATGTAGAGGATTTTGAACACCTGACCGCCTTCATTTAGCCGCTGCTTAGATGTACAGGCTTTAAGGGGGAAAACATGACATATCCATGGGTGCAAAGGACTTTTGATGACGCAAATCAGTCTCCCTAGCAACGAAACAATAGCATAGCGCTTTCTCTCTTGGAGGGTGAAAGAACATGTGCCTGCAAGATTTGCTTTTATGGCATAATTATCAACTGTATTAAAACAGAAATGCTTGCTTTCTATCTCGCTTTATATACTCTTCGTTTTTTACACACAACCAGGTTCATAAGGGATGTAACGGAAGCCACACACAGCTCGAACCATAATATTAAAAAAAATATATCTTGGCTGTATAGTCCGTGAACCCTGAAGGTGTTGTGTCCTTCTTTCAAACAGACTCTCACCTAGCAAGTGCTTCAAATCAAAGCTGACAGTCTTCCAGTGTTGTTAGCAATTTTGTGAGAAATGTTGCTGTTGACTCTGAGAAATGTTTACAATTTTCTGAACTCAGTAACTTCAGTGAAGGAGGCAGATTTGTGGAAGGCAGTGGATACATTTGCCAAATCTGTTTTCTCCTTTAAAAGAGGTAGAGGAAGCATACCCACACCAGAGATCCTCGTATGAACTGGGAAAACCCAGTCATACAATACTACTGTACCATGAAACCCAGTAAGTGAATTTGGCCCAGTGACGATCTCTTGGAATAATCTATTTCATGGGTTTGTTGTGAGGGAGAAAAACCTTATATATCATATTGGGCTCTTTGTAGGGTTGCCACCTGTTCCGCATTATACGGGACGTCCCGTATTTTTGCTCTGTAATTCGTGTCCCATATTTTCAGCTCCTGTCCCGTATTGACAGGACAGGACATGGCAGCAGGAGGCGAGGCCGGGCCAGCAGTGAGGAAAGAAGGAAGGGAGAACTCTATGTGAATGCCTTGTAGCTGACGCTCTCCCCACACTAACACCGGGCCTGGTCCAACTTACTCACCTGTGGTGTTCCAGCCTAGTGGCCATAGACAGGCACTGGGGGTCCCAGCTGATCAGGGTCAGATCGGGGATGATGGTTGGCCTGATGGATACGGGTCTGCAGAGGAAGACTTAGCCTGGGATGATGGATGGTTACATGGGTATGTGACTGCAGATGAGGATAATGATGACTCCATGGAATTTAGTTCTGAATTCGACAGTGAGAGGCCCAGCGACCTTGAGTCCCATGAGAACTTCTACACTCCCTTACCAGGCAAGCATTCCGAGGTTAGGGAGGATTTAGTTTCCCAGCTTGATAATGAAACATCTGGGGATGCTAACGAGCCAGAATTCGACAGGAGGGCCAGCATTAGATCCTCCCGGAGAGATTGGAGGAAGGGGGTGCACTGGGCACCCAGGAGTTAGTTCCCTTTATTAGATTGTGTTCAAGCCTTTCTAGTCAGACCTGAAGCTACGTTCAGCTTGGAAGGTTTTCATGCTCAAGATTCTAAGTTCCTGTGACCGCCGGAGCAGTTTGCCTTGTTTACTCTCGTTTGCTTTCCATGGGACTTAAGCCCGTTCGGCTTGCCAGCTCGTGAACTCTTTGGACTATCTTTGGATTTACTTTGATTTGCCTTTACATCTTTATACCTTTGAATTATTCTTTATTCTAAATAAAAGTACATTTATTGCATCTGCCTGGTGTGTGTGATCTAGGGGGGGCTGCCGCGATCTGAGGTGCAACATCACCCGAGTTGACAGCGCCGCCATCTTGGCGCCTTCCCTAGCCGCTCTAGCCCTCCCTCTTGAGCATAAAGAGAGGCGAGCACAGAAGTGGAGCAGAAGGGGGAGGGGGTGATTTGGTTGCGTGCACCAAGAGTGACGGACTGGAAGAGGCAGGCCTTCCTGGAAGGAAAGAAGGGAGGGCGGAAGGGGCGGGGCAGTGGTGGCAGGAGGCGCTCGCGGAGAGAGGTTTGCGCTCACGGCCGCTTGCGTTTCAGGCCTGCTGGGGATTCTGGGCCTTGCGTAACGGTCGCGGCGGCAAAGGAGGAGGAGGCCGCGTGGTAGGGGATGAGGTGCCGGGTCTGCGGAGGCGGCGGTGGGAGGTTTCCCTGGGAGCGTGGGAAAAAAAGAAGGCCATGTGAAACATAATTTGGGAAGGAAGGAGGATGGATGATCTGGGTGATGGACAAGAAGATCGTGCTTTGTGGTGCCAAGAAAAGTTTGATGACATTCTGTTTTCACACCAACTGCAATGTTCAAGTTATGATTAAAAAGTTAAATGCAACATTTAAGTTAAGTTGAAAGCAGTAGTTCAAGAGATAATAATAAAAAAATAAAAGTCTCTCAAAACTTCTAAGAGAATAATCTATTTTAAACTATTCTGGGAATGCTCTTGAGAATATTCTCATTACATAGTGCTAAATGGGCCTTGAATCCTGTTCTGTGAAGAAATCGGGTTGACAGAGCAAGGCATTCTCAACGGAGGTACATTCTATATGGCATATCCTCTCCACGTTGCCCAACTGCTTAGCTAGAGCCCTCTACTTTTAATGAAAGGGTTAACAAATCCCCAAGCGTATTTTGGAGTGGTTGGTGAACAAATATTTTAATTACTGGTATTTGCTTCTCTGCTATACTGTTCTTAAACTCTGAAATATTTTAGGGTGGTTGAAATTTATTGGGATATGTTTTGTAGGTTTTTTGTATGATAGTTGTTAGCCGCTCTGAGTCACTTTTGTGACTTGTGGCAAGACATCGATTTCAAATATAAAAGTCAAGTAGAAGAATGGGCCGTCACCAGAGAGGATGCCATTCAAGGAGGGGAAGGGCTGTGGTGGGTATTCTGGAGGTGAATTGCCTGTAAGAAAGGGAAGTCAGAGAGGGCACTAAGAAACAAACAGTATTCCCAAGCCATGTTGTGAATCAGGCCCGGATCAGGCCCTTTTGACGCCCAAGGCCAAAGGGTCTGCCTCCGCCCCTCCCCTGGCTCTGCCCCTGCCCCGCCCGCCCCTCCGCCCCTCCCGCCCCCCCGGCTCCGCCCCTCCCCGCCCCTCCCCGCCAGATTGAAGGAAGGAGGGCGGGGCGAGGAGGAGAAAGAGGCGCCTACCCGCCGCGCGTCCCACGTGCCGCCACACCTTCTCGGCGGGGCTGGCGCTGCCAGGGACACGAGAGAAGGGCCGCCGGCGTGGCATGGCGCGCAAGGGAGGAGCGGCGCGGCTTCTCCCTGCCTGGCGACGCCAAGCCAGGGCGGAGGCAGAGAGGAGTCCCGCCGCCGCCCCTCCTCCCTTGCGTGGCGTGAAATCGCAAGGGAGGAGGGGCGGCGTGCGGCTCTCTCCGCCCCCTGGCTTGGCGTCGCCAGGCAGGGAGAAGCCGCCGCCCCTCCTCCCTTGCATCGTCATGGGAGGGAGGGAGGGGCGGCGCTGCTCTCCGCCTCCCTGGCTTGGCGTCGCCAGGCAGGGAGGAGGAGGCAGAGAGAATTCGCGCCGCCGCCCCTCCTCCCTTGCGTCGTCACGCCCTTTTCAGGCCGGCTTTAGGAGGGAGGGCGGATCGGCTCTGTGCCGGTGAGGAGGGGCGGAGTCAGGGGCGGAGCCGATCCTCCCTCCCTCCTAAAGCAGAGCCGAGAGGAGCAGAGCAAGGGAGGGGGCGACGCGCATGCGCTTTTTTTCAATTTTTCAAAAAAATTGGGGATTTATTGTTTATTTTTGGGGGGGTCCGGATCTGCTCCCCCCCCCAATAAGTGCCGCCCGAGGCCATGGCCTAGGGTGGCCTTATGGGTAACCCGGGCCTGTTGTGAATACAGTAATTCTTGAAATAAAGTCAGCAAGACGGGGAAAAGTTGAAGGCAGCTGGAAAAGAGGAAGACTGCATTGTAGATGAAGTGACTCAATAAAGCAGGGGTCGGGAACCTTTTTGACTCAGAGAGCCATAAAGCAAAATATTTGGAAATTTATTTCAGTGAGAGCCATATAATATATATTATATATTTTAAGACTGAATTCAAGTACCTATGAGTATATACGTACATACTATGAGAAAAGGATTCCCCCCGGCAGAATGAGGGACACTTCAGACCTGGCTCTGCAAAAGGCACGCTCAGGACTCTGGGAAGGAAGAGAAGGCGGAAGGAAGGAAGGAAGGGGGAAAGAAAGAAAGGCAGACAGAGGAAATAAAGGAGGGAGGGGGAGGGGAAGAAAGAAAAGAACGAACTATGGAAAAGGAAGAAAAGAAAAGCAGGAGAGAGACAAGGAGGGGGAAAGAAAGAAGGAAATAGGAAGGGAGGAAAGGAAAGGGTGGGGAAAAGAAAGGAAAGGGAGTGAGGAAAAAGTAAAATAATGAAGGAAAAGAAGAAAAGAAAGAAGGGGGGAGAGAGGGAAGTGAAAAGAAAGGAAGGAGAAGGAAAGGGTGAAGCGGGAGAAAGGAAGGAAGGAAGAGGGAGAACGGAGGAAAGAAGGAAGGGGAGAGAGGCAGAGAAAAAGAAGAAGAAGGAAAGGGTGAAGGGGAGAAAGAAAGGAAGGAAGAGGGAGAATAGAGGAAAGAAGGAAGGGGAGAGAGGGAGGGAAAAGGAAGGAGAGAAGGAAAGGGTGAAGGGGAGAGAGGAAGGAAGGAAGAGGGAGAATGGAGGAAAGAAGGAAGGGGAGAGAGGGAGAGAAAAAGAAGAAGAAGGAAAGGGTGAAGGGGAGAAAGAAAGGAAGGAAGAGGGAGAATAGAGGAAAGAAGGAAGGGGAGAGAGGGGAGGGAAAAGGAAGGAGAGAAGGAAAGGTGAAGGGGAGAGAGGAAGGAAGGAAGAGGGAGAATGGAGGAAAGAAGGAAGGGGAGAGAGGGAGGGAAAAAGAAGAAGAAGGAAAGGGTGAAGGGGGAGAAAGAAAGGAAGGAAGAGGGCCCTGAGAGCAGCATATTCCTGCTCAAGTTTTACTAAGTATACTTTTGATTGTGTACTTGTGACATTTTGGCTATTCTTGGACTGCTTTACCTTGGGATCTGCATGGGACATTTGGATTACTGTTCAAATTATCATCTATTGAAAAACCTTTTTGAATTATACATCTACTTTGTTTATTCCTGATATTTTGCCTATACTTTTAATGTGTTTCTACAATAAATGATTTGTTTATATTCTGGATTTTTGTGTGGTGCTTTGGTCATAGGTATTCCCGGGCCTTGGATGCAACAATATTAATCCAGTCCAAAGCAGATAATGTGGATTATCTAATTTGATAATCTAAATTATATGGCAGTATAGAAGAGTCTCCATAAGATGAAGATACATTTATGGCAAATACATGAGATAAAAATAAAATTTCAACACAAATGTAGATATTGTAGTAGAGAGTAAACTAGATCAGTGTTTCCCAACCAGTGTGCCATGGCACACTAGTGTGCTATGAGCGATCATCAGGTGTGCCATGGGATATTGGAACCTCCAATACCCTTTCTTGCCCCTTTCTTCCCCCTCCTGCCGAACACTTTTTCTTCTCCACTCGGGCTCCCTTCTTCCCAGCCTCGCTCTGCTCGCTTTGCTTTGGGGCAAGTCTGCGCAGTAGCGCCCTAACGGGTCACATCTTCCTCCCCCCCCTCCTGAACATGCTCATGCTGCCCCCTCGGATCAAAATGGCGGCAGAAGCGGCAGTGTAGAAGAAAAAGTAAGTGTTCGGCAGGAGGAAGAAGAAAGGGTGCAAAGGGGAAGGGGGAGGAAGAGGTCTCTGTCGAAAGCTGGCATGGGCAAACTTGGACCTTCCAGGTGTTTTGGACTCTAACTTCCACCATTCCTAGCAGCCTCAGGCCCTTTTCCTTTCCCCCCTCAGCCACTTAAGCAGGAAAGGGCCTCAGGCTGTTAGGAATGGTGGGAGTTGACGTCCAAAGCACCCAGAGGGCCGAAGTTTTCCCATGCCTGTTTTAGGGACCTTAAAGTGGTGAGCCTCCTTCCAACATTGTGATTCTGGATAGAAAACAAACAACAACATAACATAACATTGTTTGAGTCCACAGTCCTCTCTGGGTGTAGGTGAACTACAACTTCCAAACTCAAGGTCAATTCCCAAGCAAAGCCTTTCAGTACTTTCTGTTGGTAATGAGAGTTCAATGTGCCAAGTTTGGTTCAATTCCATTGTTGCAAGAGTTCAGGATGCTCTTTGATTGTGTGTTAACTATAAATCCCAGAAACTGTAACTCCCAAATGTCAAGGTCTATTTTCCCCAAACTCCATCTGTGTTCATATTTGGGCATATTGAGTATTCATGCCAAGTTTGGTCCTGATCCAACATTGTTTGAGTCCACAGTGCTCTCTGGGTATAGGTGAACTACAACTCCAAAACCCAAGGTCAATGCCCACCAAACTCTTATAGCATTTTCTCTTGGTTATGGGAGTTCTGTGTGGGAAGTTTGTGTCTTTCTGCCACTCCTGCCAGGATATCTACGTTGTGTTCATCGAAACAGGTCCAGGTTTCACACTGAGTGTATAAATACATTTAAAAAGATATTAACTATACGTATTACTGTGTTAGAGTGTCATTTTGTGTCATTTTGGTTGGTGGTGTGTCCCAGGATTTTGTAAATGTAAAAAATGTGCCGCGGCTCAAAAAAGGTTGAAAAACACTGAATTAGAATATAACATTTTAGTATAATACCATATTTCATGTCAGTCTGCATTCTTAGAAAGATTTCCCTGTAGTGAACCTGTGTATTTAAAACTGAACATTTAATAATGGCTTAAATCCAGTTATACTCAATTAGAGCCAATTCACTGATTTAACTGAAATCTAGCGTATGAATTTCATTGATTCAGTGGAGCTACTCCGTTTGGAATAAAGAAGTCACTGAATTTTGGCAATTGATTTTAATTGCTTAGAGGCAGGATGGAGCTAATACGAACATTGCAGTGATTTACTGTCTAAGTTGCTACTTCAAGAGCAGTGTTTTGAGCACCAAATATGTGAAAAAGCTGAATGCAAATGAAATGTTTTCATCATTAATTATTGAGGGATGTTAGATTAGGTTTTTGGTGTTAATCTCCTTTAATCTTAGAGAAACCAGTATGGTATTACTTACGATATTGCAAATAATAATGTCTGGAGGAAGATTTTCAGTTTATTTGGAAATTGAATTCCAGATGTTAGTTTGCTAAAAGCTGTGCTTCCATTTTCAAATGGCTGAGGTCTTTCATTTTTTCTGGCCAGTGTCCTAGGTTTAGCAGCAGTTATAAAAGGTTTAGCTGTACCCGGCCACGCGTTGCTGTGGCATAGTCTGGTGGTATGCAAAAGTAAATAATGAGGAAGTGCTCGTTTTTAATATATTGTATTTCTTAAAGCTTGTGAGTAAACCATCTGCCTTGTTCCTTTGTCAGCTATATCCATCTCTCATATCTATGGCTGGATAGCCATCTGTCAGGAGAGGTTTGACAGCACCTTCCCTCAGAATGGGGTTGGACTGGATGGCCCTTTGGGGTCCCTTCCAATTCTGTTTATCTATTTGGTTCCCTTCCAACTCTATATGTCTCTTACATTATCTGTCTATCTGTCATACCTATGGCTGGATGGCCATCTGTTGGGAGGGCTTCGACAGCACCTTCCTGCAGAATGGGGTTGGGCTGGATGCAGGGGCGGATCTTAGTGGAGGCAAATTAAGCGGCCGCCTCAGGGCGCCACGTGGCCAAAGGGCGGATCCAGGACTGGCCGCCACGCCCCCAGGGGTGCCGGCAGGGTGAGAGGAAGGCTCGCGCAGGGCGAGAGTGGAGGAGGCAGAGCCGCGTGCCTTTTCCTTCTCCCTGCCTCACCCTGTGCACGTCTCATCCCTCACCCTGTGCATTCCTCCCCCCCGCCCCCGCCGAGGATGCCTTGCGCAGGGTGAGAGAGAAGGGGGCAGAGGCGCCCGCCTTTCCCGTCTCCCTTGCCCGCCGCACATCTCCTCCCTCTGTTGCCGCTGCTGCCGCCGGTGCACGAGGGTGAGGGAGGAGGCCATGTGGGCGCCCTTACCTGGGGGCCGGAAGCAGGACTGAGCGACCAGACGAGCCTGCCAGCCAGAGGGCACCTAGCCCAACCCCCGGGTCCTTGCTCCCGAAATTAGCCTAGACCTCATACACACACACACACACACACACACACAAGAGAATGTTGGAGTTCTGAGGCTGGCCAATCAGTGTCCTTTATGCAAATAATCCCACAGTGGCACCCAATTGAAACACTGGCACATATTTCTCCCTTCGCACCACCGCCCGCAAACACTGACTTTTATTATATACATAGATAGATAGATGTGCAAATTGAAAGTGCTCCCTTTCAACAAGAATGCATTTTTAATTTTGAGTCAACCACATGTTAAAATACTTCAGATTAAGAAATAGCAGTAGACTTTCAATTAATTTTTGCAAAATATTGCTCCCTTTGGCGGTCTCTTCTTCTAGCCATGGAAATGCATTCTTCCTCGGGTGGGCAGAATACTGCAGTGCTCTTTCCGCTCTCTGTTCTTTTGCTTAGAGCTCAAGGGACGTAATGTGATTGTCAAAGTATGTGGTCCTTCCCAGCTTAAATTTGTGGTGTGTAGCACTCAGCCTGTGTTAGCAGGCAAATGGCTGATTACACTCCTGTGAAAAAGCATGCAAAAAAACATACTTCATGAAATCCTTTAAATTGGCAGAAACCATAGAAAGCAGTGGGTTGTTGTAGGTTTTCCAGCTTCGGAGGCTGGAAGACTGTGAATGAGACAGACAAAAGAGAAGCGAGGTCTGAGTGGCAGTGTTGGAGGGAGTGGCTACACATTCCCAGTGCCTTTGAATTTCATTATGAGATGAAGTTTTGAGAAACAATTCTGGTTTTTATCCTTGTATCCAGCCATCACAAGCCTGATTTTCAGCAAAATATTATAAACACAATATTTTTATATCTTTGTTGACATTAAAAAAAATTTACCTGTGTGACTTTCTTTAATTTTATCAGAATTTTCTAATAAAATCTCTCTTTCTCATTTCTCAGCTCCAGTGATAAACCGGTTCACCAGACGGGCATCAGGTCAGTGTACTACATTTGTCTGTTCTACTTTCCCTGCTATTTAAATGTTTCAAATTCTGATTTGCTACTGCTTTACTTAATGCTAACACTACCTATTGTAGAACTGATTTGTTTTCTTTTAGCTCTACTCCCCCCCTTGAAATAGTTGTCCTGTGAGCCAGCAGGTTGAAGGTGAATCCGGCGAAGACGGAGATCCTTTGGCTAGGTCGTCCGGGCGATAGGGAAATCCAACTGCCGACCCTGGATGGCGAGGCATTACGCCCGTCATCATCAGCAAAAAGCCTCTGCGCCCATTTGGACCCTCTGCTGTCAATGGAGACCCAAATCTCCACTGTCAGCAGAATCACGTTTTTCCACATGCGAAGCGCTTGGCCCCTTATCTGTCCCCGAACTACCTGGCCACAGTACTCCAAGCCACGGTCATCTCAAGACTTGACTACTGTAACGCTCTTTACATTGGTCTACCCTTGACCGCAATCCAGAAACTTAAGCTAGTGCAGAATGCTGCAGCCTGGCTGCTCACTGGGGAGCCCGTGACCTGCCGTATAACACCGGTCCTGCAAGACCTGCACTGGCTGCCAATTGAATTCCGGATCGCTTTCAAGGTGTTAGTTCTTACTTTCAAGGCCTTATATGGTCTGGGGCCACTTTTCCCAACAGGCCTCAGCCTGAATGGACAGTAAGGCTTCCTAGGCCTCAGCCTGAATGGACAGTAAGGCTTCCTAGGCCTCAGCATGAATGGACAGTAAGGCTTCCTAGGCCTCAGCCTGAATGGACAGTAAGGCTTCCTAGGCCTCAGCCTGAATGGACAGTAAGGCTTCCTAGGCCTCAGCCTGAATGGACAGTAAGGCTTCCTAGGCCTCAGCCTGAATTAACAGCAAGGCTTCCTAGGCCTCAGCTTGAATGGACAGTAAGGCTTCCTAGGCCTCGGCCTGAATGGACAGTAAGGCTTCCTAGGCCTCAGCCTGAATTGACAGTAAGGCTTCCTAGGCCTCAGCCTGAATTAACAGCAAGGCTTCCTAGGCCTCAGCCTAAATTAACAGTAAGGCTCCCTAGGCCTCAGCCTGCATTGACAGTAAGAGTTCCTAGGCCTCAGCCTGAATGGACAGTAAGGGTTCCTAAGCCTCAGCCTGAATGAACAGTAAGGCTTCCTAGGCCTCAGCCTGCATTGACAGTAAGGCTTCCTAGGCCTCAGCCTGAATGAACAGTAAGGCTTCCTAGGCCTCAGCCTGAATGGACAGTAAGGCTTCCTAGGCCTCAGCCTGAATTGACAGTAAGGCTTCCTAGGCCTCAGCCTGAATTGACAGTAAGGCTTCCTAGGCCTCAGCCTGAATGAACAGTAAGGCTTCCTAGGCCTCAGCCTAAATTAACAGTAAGGCTTCCTAGGCCTCAGCCTAAATTAACAGTAAGGCTCCCTAGGCCTCAGCCTGCATTGACAGTAAGAGTTCCTAGGCCTCAGCCTGAATGGACAGTAAGGGTTCCTAGGCCTCAGCCTGAATGAACAGTAAGGGTTCCTAGGCCTCAGCCTGAATGAACAGTAAGGCTTCCTAGGCCTCAGCCTAAATTAACAGTAAGGCTCCCTAGGCCTCAGCCTGCATTGACAGTAAGAGTTCCTAGGCCTCAGCCTGAATGGACAGTAAGGGTTCCTAGGCCTCAGCCTGCATTGACAGTAAGGCTTCCTAGGCCTCAGCCTGAATGGACAGTAAGGGTTCCTAAGCCTCAGCCTGAATGAACAGTAAGGTTTCCTAGGCCTCAGCCTGAATGGACATTAAGGCTTCCTAGGCCTCAGTCCATTTCAAATAACCCAGACACCGCCGGGTTCCAAAGCTAGTAAATAAATAAAATAAAACCTTGTTAATTTTAGAGTGTAAAGATGTCTAACATCAAGTGATTTCAGTTGGCTGTTGTACAACTGCCACGTGGGAATTTGTTGTCCCATTTGTGTTTGAATCTCATTTCACACTTACATGGGCTCTCTCTTGACACCAGTACCATATTTTCCGGCGTATGAGACGACTGGGCATATAAGACGACCCCCAACTTTTCCAGTTAAAATATAAAGATTGGGATATACTCGCCATATAAGACTACCCCTCTTCCAATGCACACCAAATAAAAATTTAAAAAAGCATCAGATTTGATTTCAATATGGTAATTTCCTCAAGGCTGGTCTTGTAGAGGGTTTCCAGTATCGACCCTGGAAACCCTATACAAGATACTGGAAACCCTCTACAAGACCAGCCTTGAGAAAGTCTCAATAGAGACAAAACGGAGTAGATCTTATTGATACGTTTACTGATCCATTGGCTGAGATGTGATACGCTAGAGGGACGACCAGATCGCGTCTAACTTGTATATCTTGTTTATTTGATACAATTGGATATTAACCAAGAGGAAATGGATGATTACTTTTGTGTGGAACCAGTCGCTATTGTGGATATATGAATTTTGAAATATAACCTGCACCATACGCGATTTGTGGATATAACCCGAATTAAAACAACATTGGATTTACAAACGGTGGACTGAGTCTCTATGTTCATTTGAACACTACAACTAAGTGGAGACAAAAGGACATACTTGGGAGATACTTGCATGAGCATTATACATACAAACAGAAGAACGCCACTTGGAAAAGAACATTCGTGAGTGACTTTGACTTTATGCTTACATTTGCCCACCAGCTACACTACAGGATATTATATCGGGATATATCTGGACTCATATTAAGTATTGTTGACTTAATGTGTATCCACACCATTGATTTTCTGTGTTTAGCTCTGCTTTAAGTGTGTAACTCTAAAGTAAACCCATCCCAAGATTTATTCAGAGGGGGTTTGCTTTTGTCTTCCTCTGAGCCTCGGGGTATGTCTTGTGCAAGGTCATCCAGTTTGTTTCTTGGTCTTCTAGTCCAACCCTCTTCCATTATGAAGATTTGCCAGGAAAAAGTCTTCTTTATCAATCTTGGCGTCTGAAGAGATGATGCTTCCCAGGTAGGTGAACTGCTGAACGGACAGATGTGCCTATGCTGACGTGGGGATGATGGTGTTCTTCCTGTGGTGCGGGCTGGTAGAGAACTTCCGTTTTCTTCAGGCTGACTTCCAGCCCAAACAGCTCTGCAGCTGTTGCAAAATGACAGTGCTTGCCTTAATTGCGATCTCGTTCCTAAATACAGGATAAAAGCAAAGGCATTTAAACTGTTTGCCTTGTAATAATGTAATACTTAAACAATAGATTTCCACTCATTAAATCTTCATGTTTTTATTTAGAAATTTGCGGATAAGTTTGCAATGAAATACTGAAGAATTGCATTCTGAGACCAAGAGCAGGTCTTCACAACACCTTGTAACTGAATTACAGTTATTTATTTATTCATCTTTATTATATTTTAGATCTCCTTTTAAGTGTAGGGTGTTCTTCTTTCCAAAGTAAAACAATAAACTAGTAGAAAAAGCAACAATCTAACGATATTCTATTAAATTGGATCTCGTTAAATGGCAACGTGGAGTCCTATTTTGGGAGAAAGGCAGAATATCAGTCAATCAGTCAATCAAATCATTCAACCAACCAACCAACTAACCAATCAATCAATCAATCAATCATATGAGCCATTGAAGAAACAAGAGAACAAACTTCAACCATAAATAATATTGTTAAAAACCTGTTTCTCTCCCAAAAAGTACTTACTGAATGCGAGTGTAATAACATTGCCTCAAAATAGATCTTTTCAAAAGGGTCTTTGACAAAACATTTTTCTTTTATCCAATTTTTGGGCTTGTTTTTTTTTAAATTTCAGAGACGGGGTTTTAACTCAAACCAAACTGATGTTAAGAGATTAGTTTTGTTGATAGGATGGGCACAGCTATGTTTTAAATTCATACATACATAAAAAAGGTCATACATCTCCAAAAATCAAACATATGGGATCAATACACAAAAACTATGAAGGATGTTAAAAACCCAGCAACCATCCTATACGTCAGGGTTGCCCAGGAAGTCGATCGCGATCGACTGGTCGATCCCAGGACCGAAGGAGGTCGATCCCAGCCGGATGGGGCACGTCTAGAGGGGGCGGAGCCATGCCGCTCCAAGCCCCGTCCCCTCCCCCGGCTTCAACGCTACCACAGCTTCTCCAGGCTTGAGGAGGGTAGTGTCAAGCCAATAGTGGCTAGCTATGCCACCACTGGCTTGGCACTACCCTCCTCCAGCCTGGAGAAGCTGTGTTAGCGCTAAAGCCAGAGGGGAGGGCGGAGCCATGCTGCACCAAGCCCCGCCCCCTCCCCCGGCTTCAGCGCTACCACAGTTGCTTCAGCCTTGAGGAGGGTAGTGGCTAGCTATGCCACCACTGGCTTGGCACTACCCTCCTCCAGCCTGGAGAAGCTGTGGTAGCGCTAAAGCCAGAGGGGGAGGGGGCGGAGCCATGCCGCTCCAAGCCCCGTCCCCTCCCCCGGCTTCAACGCTACCACAGTTGCTTCAGCCTTGAGGAGGGTAGTGGCTAGCTATGCCACCACTGGCTTGGCACTACCCTCCTCCAGCCTGGAAAAGCTGTGGTAGCGCTAAAGCCAGAGGAGGGGGCGGAGCCATGCCGCACCAAGCCCGCCCCTCCCGGCTCAGCGCTACCACAGTTGCTTCAGCCTTGAGGAGGGTAGTGGCTAGCTATGCCACCACTGGCTTGGCACGACCCTCCTCTAGCCTGGAGAAGCTGTGGTAGCGCTAAAGCCAGAGGGGAGGGGGCGGAGCCAGGCCACACCAAGCCTCGCCCCCTCCCCCAGCTTCAGCGCTACCACAGCTTCTCAGCCTTGAGGAGGGTAGTGCTAAGCCAGTGGTGGCTAGCTATTCCACCACAGGCTTGGCATGACCCTCTTCAATCCTGGAAAAGCTGTGGTAGCGCTAAAGCCAGAGGGGGAGGGGGCGGAGCCATGCCACACCAAGCCCCATCCCCTCCCCAGCTTCAGCGCTACCACATCTTCTTCAGCCTTGAGGAGGGGTAGTGCCAAGCCAGTAGTGGCTAGCTATTCCACCACTGGCTTGGCATGACCCTCTTCAAGCCTGGAAAAGCTGTGGTAGCACTAAAGCCAGAGGGGGAGGGGGCGGAGCCATGCCACACCAAGCCCCGCCCCCTCCCCCGGCTTCAGTGCTACCACATCTTCTTCAGCCTTGAGGAGGGTAGTGCCAAGCCAGTAGTGGCTAGCTATTCCACCACTGGCTTGGCATGACCCTCTTCAAGCCTGGAAAAGCTGTGGTAGCACTAAAGCCAGAGGGGGAGGGGGCGGAGCCATGCCACACCAAGCCCCGCCCCCGCCCCCGGCTTCAGTGCTACCACATCTTCTTCAGCCTTGAGGAGGGGAGTGCTAAGCCAGCAGTGGCTAGCTATTCCACCACTGACGTGGCCTGACCCGCTTCAAGCCTGGAAAAGCTGTGGTAGCACTAAAGCCAGAGGGGGAGGAGGGAGCCATGCCACACCAAGCCCCGCCCCCCCCTTCCCGGCTTCAGCGCTACCACAGCTTCTTCAGGCTTGAGGAGGGTAGTGCCAAGCCAGTGGTGGCTAGCTATTCCACCACTGGCTTGGCATGACCCTCTTCAAGCCTGGAAAAAGCTGTGGTAGCGCTAAAGCCAGAGGGGGAGGGGGCGGAGCCATGCCACACCAACCCCGCCCCCTCCCCCAGCTTCAGCGCTACCACATCTTCTTCAGCCTTGAGGAGGGTAGTGCTAAGCCAGTAGTGGCTAGCTATGCCACCACTGGCTTGGCACTACTGGCTTGGCATGCCCTGTGGTAGCACACCAAGCCCCCAAGCCGCCCCCTCCCCCGGCTTCAGCGCTACCACATCTTCTTCAGCCTTGAGGAGGGTAGTGCCAAGCCAGTAGTGGCTAGCTATTCCACCACTGGCTTGGCATGACCCTCTTCAAGCCTGGAAAAGCTGTGGTAGCACTAAAGCCAGAGGGGAGGGGGCGGAGCCATGCCACAGCCTGGCCCCCCCCCCCCAGCTTCAGCGCTACCACAGCTTCTCCAGGCTTGAGGAGGGTAGTGCCAAGCCAGTGGTGGCTAGCTATTCCACCACTGGCTTGGCATGACCCTCTTCAAGCCTGGAAGCTGTGGTAGCGCTAAAGCCAGAGGGGGAGGGGCGGAGCCATGCCACACCACCCCGCCCCTCCCCCAGCTTCAGTGGTGGCGCTACCACAGCTTCTCCAGGCTTGAGGAGGAGGGTAGTGCTAAGCCAGTGGTGGCTAGCTATGCCACCACTGGCTTGGCACTACCCTCCCCAGCCTGGAGAAGCTGTGGTAGCGCTAAAGCCGGAGGGGGAGGGTGCGGAGCCAGGCCATGCAAAGCCCCGCCCCCTGCTCCGCCCTGCTTCTCTCTCGGTAGATCTTTCTGACTTGGTTTTATTATAAGTAGCTCGCATGCTGACAAAGTGTGGGCACCCCTGCTCTACGTGGTTCTGTTACCCAGGGTTCTGTCTCTTAAAGTCAAGCAGTGTATGGTATATTTCTGATATTTTTCAGTATTGTGGGTTTATCTGTGTCAAGATACATATTTAAGAAAGATTTTCTTTTTTCTTGGCAGAGCCTCCAATTAAATAGCCACAGGTTAATTGTAGAAGCACCTGCTGACAATAATGTGGGCTGTTAATTATTGAGTAGATATTCCAAGTAACATGCTGTGACTGTTAACATTTTTTTCCCCATTCGGCATAGTCATAATTGGTCACAGCAGCTGCGATGGCACAATTCCTCGCAAATCAATCCCCCTGAATGTCTTTATCTCTCTCAGGATGCTTTGGTTTTAGGGGTGCTTTTGCCAGTCCTGGCCCCCAAATGGGATTTTAAATTTAGGGAAATTTTAAAAAGAGCCAGAGGGAAAAGTTGCTTTGGATTAAAGTGACATCACATTGTGACTTCTTGTGAAAGTGAGGATTTTTTTTCACAATAGATTCAAGTCTTTCCCATGTGAAAATGAGCAAGAAAAGAAAAGATGGAAGAGGAAAAATAGTATACTAATTTGATCAGTGAGTGCCAGCAGATGCAGAGAGTAACAACCACTGGCAGTTTCGCATCCAGTGATAGCTGCTAAGCTGAGGACAAGACTGGGATGATAAGGGTGATGTTGCCAAACCAGGTTCATTGCTGCTGGGCCATGTGGACTTCATCCAGATGCTGGGCAGGTTCAGTGCCTTGCAGGTGGACAGTTGCTGAGCCATCTCCCCACTGGATCAGTCATGATGTATGTGGCCTATATAGATGGGCTTGAGAGTCAGCCCAAAATCGAATTCATTGGGACCTTTATAGCAGAGTAGTGGGACAAGGGAGAAAAAGAGTCATTTTTATCCTCCTCCTACTCTCCTATCTCTCCATTGGCGCCCCCTTGTTGTGGGGGAGAGGCTTGCGTACCCTACTGAAGTTGTGAGCTATGCTGGTGGTGGCATAATAGCCACCGGCAGGGCCTCCCGTGCCAGACAGGTCACAACCGAAGGGTCTGACAAAGAATGTCAATGGACAGGATGGGCTCCTTAGCCTTTGGCAACCATCCTAAGAGAAGGAAAACTCTGAATTCAAACCTGGGCAGATGGTGCCCGTCTAACCCTGTGAGGCCAACCATCTAAGAGAAGGCAACTCTAATCAAACCTATGACCTGAGGACCTCGCTGCCACCGTCCAAGTTTGCTAGGCCCCGGCAGACGAACCTTTGGTTTAAAGCAGTGGTTCCCAAACTATTTGGCCTACCGCCCTGTTTCCAGAAATTTTTTTACTCACCACCCCCTAGAATTTTTTTTTTAAAAAAAAATTAATAGCAATTAAACAGAAAGATATATGTACTCATGCAGTGGTTCTCAACCTTTCTAATGCCGTGACCCCTAAATAAGGTTCCTCATGTTGTGGTGACCCCCAACCATATTTTTGCTGCTTGCCGTGCCGCCGCCGGAGAGGGCTCTGAGGGGACGGGCAGGCGCTGCCTGAGGGGACGAAGAAGCGAGGCCTGCTCTCCCCGCGGAAGCCCCGGGCTCTCCTGCTCCCACCACCGCCTTCACAGCCACCTCCGCCAGAGAAGGCCTCGCGTTCTTCCGCGGTGGCGGGAAGGCTCTGCTGGAGGATGCGGAGGCCTTTGCATTGCAGCCTTCACACTGCACTGCGTGTGGGGGTCAAAGCAAAGAGGGCGGGGCCAAAGAAGAGGACCGCATGACCTCTCCTAAAGGGCCAATCATTCACCACCCCCTTGAAGGGGTTCACCGCCCCCCAAATTCCCCTGAGCCTCCCACCGCCCCCTTGGATCGCCTCACCACCCACCAGGGGGCGGTACCGCCAACTTTGAGAATCAGTGGTTTAAAGGGTGAGGTCAGTTCTGTGCACGTTGCGCTCCACCAGAAAAATCCTTTTCACAGACTCGAAGGACACAGCCAACTTCCTAGTCGTCAACGCACTTGTGGAAAGCGTGGGATGAGTCCTTCCTAAATCTTCGTTCGGGAAGAAAAGCCAGAGAGACTCTCTCCTACTCTTTCCTAACCCCCAAGAGCACTTCAAGATTAGTTATGCGAGTTGGACTGGAGCCCTGACTAGAAGTGCTTCTATTCAGTATTTGATGGTAACGTACAAGAACAGTTTGTTACACGCCTACTACCCCTTTATTTAAGGCAGTATTTCATTCAAAGCATCACCTGCTGCTCCCTGCACAGCCTGTGTGGACTTACTTACGGTGGGTTCTAATGACGTCTCAATTCGCTTGTGCTTTGAAAAATCTCATTTCCAGAATATAAAGATCGAAATTGCTACCAGAATTTAATAAACTGTGTATTTCAAATTGAATGTGACCAAGTATGTATTCCTAGCATGTACTGCTTTTTGCATGCTCCACTGAAGAAGGAGGCTGTGTGCTGGTAGAGTCTTCCACAACAGACAGTGTTTTGCTGAGGGGACAGACTAAATTTGTCAGAAAGCTACCAGGAAACAGCAAAATTTGGGGAGACTATAGTATAGTATTTTCAATTTCAACATATGGTTGTAAAAGCTGGACAGTGAAGAAAGAAGGCAGGAGGACAATCAACTCACTTAAAATGTGGTGCTGGAGAAGAGTTCTACGGATACCGTGGGCTGCTACAAAGACAAATGAACTCCCCCTAGAAGCCAAACTAAGGCTTTCATACTTTGGATATATCATGAAACAGCATGATTAATGAGAAATGGTGATAATACTTGATATAGTGAGCTGCTGTAGAAAAAGAGGAGGGTGGCATAAGAGAATGGAATTGATAAAGGACACTCCAGCCTTGAGTCTGCAAGGTCTTAAAAGGACTGTTAGACAGGGTGCCTAAGAGGTCTCTCGTTCATAGGATCTCCATAGGCGAAAGCAGATTGATGGTAGTTAACAATAAGAGACATATATTTCTTTAGAGCAGGGGTGGGCCATTATTTTTTCCATGGGGCCACATGAGAGCCAAAAAATATTATGGAGGGCCGCACCTAAAGGCTGAACTACATGCTAATCTACATTATTTATTTATTTCTTTACTATATTTTCTATACATTACACATCATTAATATTAACATATTAATATATCAAGAAATATTCATATATTATTAGTATTAATATCATAATTGTTATATTATACTAGCTGACCCGTGCACGCGTTGCTGTGCCATACGCCATACTCTCTCTCTCTCTAGCTCTCTCTCTGTCTCTCTTTCTCTCTCTCTCTCTCTCTCTCTCTCTCTCTCTCTCTCTCTCTCTCTCTCTCTCTCTCTCTGTCTCTCTCTTTCTCTCTCTCTCTCTCTGTCTGTCTTTCTTTCTCTCTCTCTCTCTAGCTCTCTCTCTCTGTCTCTCTTTCTCTCTCTCTCTTTCTCTCTTTCTCTCTCTCTTTCTCTCTGTCTCTCTTTCTCTCTCTCTCTCTGTCTGTCTCTCTCTCTCTCTCTCTGTCTCTCTCTCTCTCTCTCTGTCTCTCTTTCTCTCTCTCTCTCTCTCTCTCTCTCTCTTTCTTTCTCTCTCTCTTTTCTCTCTCTCTCTCTTTCTCTCTCTCTTGAGGAGGCAGAGGAGGAGGGCCTAAGGAGGAGGAAGGGAGCCGCCTCCTCCTCCCTGCCCGGCCCCCTCCCTCCCCGGCGCTGGCGCTGATCAGAGCGGCGAGGAGGAGGCGGAAGGAGGAGGTGGAGGAGGAGGGCCTGAGGAGGAGGAGGTGAGGGTAAGTGTTGGCTGCCATGCGCGAACGTTCGAAACGCGCTCTGGCAGCGAAGAGGCAGGGATGCCAGTTCCGTTGCCCGATTTTTGGGGCTTGTGTTTGGGGGTGTTACGAGGTATCTAGGCTGGGTTTTATTTGGCCGTATACGTACCTCGTGGTATGGTGGAATGTGTTGGCGATGTTCGTGCTTCTGCGGCTTATAGTTTAGCTGTCTATTTGCCGGGATGCACGACGTGTCAAAATTTATATAGAGAGAGTATATATATATATATATAGACATAATATATTGAAATTATAATATAATATAACATTATTATATTATATTATTTATTATATTATTATTATAAAATTATTATAAAATAATAATAAAAACCACTGAAATAAAATTAAATTAAATTCAAGAAGAAAAGGTGTGAACCAAGATGAAGGCTGACATCCTCAAGAGAGGAAGGATCCCAAGATGGAATGGCCCAATGGACCCAGCCCAGAGGATGGCAAAGCGGACCCAGCCGCCGCCGCAGCAGAGGACAGCAGAGCAGCAGGCGATCGGAGGCTGCAGGCCTCCGCCCGCTCTCGCCCCCAGCTGTTCCCCAGCTGATCGCCCTGCTATGGAGTGCCTGCCATCCCTGGAGGCCAAGAGGAAGGCGTGCCGCTGCCGCCATCCCATTGCAGGCTCTGTGGGGCCTGTGTCGGCAGACAGGCCGAAGGAGCGGCGGCTTTGGAGTGCCTGCCATTCCTGGACGTGATCCGGGCCTGCAGGGGGAGCAGTCGGCGATCTGAGACTTGATCGCCCTGGCGACCCGGAAGACGATCAAGTCTTCCGGGTCGCCGGGGTGATTGGCGCCTACAGGTCGCTGAGTGCTCCTGCTGCAGGCCCAGATCGCCTCCAAGGATAGCAGTCACTCCAAAGCTGCCGCTTCTCCGGCCTGTCTGCTGTCACAGGCCCCACAGAGCCCATGATGGGATGGCGGCAGCGGCACCCCTTCCTCTTGGCCCCGCCCCCGACACTCTTCTCCCCAGGCCGAACAGAATTTGCTGCCAGGTCGGATCCGGCCCGCGGGCCATAGGTTGCCCACCCCTGCTTTAGAGCCATTCATTTAGACAAGTATGAGAAATTGCCAAACTATGGTCAGTTTATTCTACAGATAATCTCGTTGCACATATGTGTATACATCTGAATATGTGTATACATGTTCGTCGACAACCTCGGCGCTGGTACCATCAACTTTGGCTGCAACCCCGTCCTTATCAATGTGCATCTACCTGAAAAGTTTACTGGCAGAAGTCTCTAGAGTGCACACATAATGATCTGCCCCCTGCCAGTCAACCTAACTTGTCCCCCCAACACCAGGAAAGCGATTTCAGGTGGAGCTTCAGAAGAAGAAAATGGCTTCCAAGAAGAGGTGCGAAGAGCCTCCTCTTCTGACCTCCTCCTCTTCTTTCGAGGACCAGCAGAGGCCTCTATTGTCACCTCATCTCGTTCATCCGGAGCCGCCTCCTCAGCTGCCGCTTGCCGCTTCCTTCCGGAGCCCACAGCAATTCCGCAGGAGATATTTGACCCACTGAAACTACACCCAAAGTTATTTTTGTGCAGCAGCAATGGCTGGGATGCTATCACAGACTTTAAAAGTTGTAGTATTTTATCTCATCTTTTCTCACTGTTATTCAAATACACAAAATTTTAATACTGTTTTAAACTCTCATAACTTGTATTTTAATGCCTAAACTTATGTTTACTTACCTTTTACTGTTTTTTTTTATTTATTTATTTATTTATTTCCAACATTTCTACCCCGCTCTTCTCTACCCCCGAGGGGGGACTCAGAGCGGCCTAACAAAAGGCACAATTCAATGCCAACATAATAAAATACAATATAAAACCAAAAACATACAGCATTAAAACACATTAAAATACAATTAACATTAACACATCATACACATTCTCTTAAGTTAAAAACAGTATTTCGTCCATAACAGGAGCATTGAGCCATATCCATTAACTTGCTTTTACAAATCCATTCCAAAGTGCTGTATTGTGCTAATGTTCAAGCGCCTGGTCCCACAGCCAATATTTCACTTTTTTCCTGAATGCCAGGAGGGATGGTGTTGATCGTATGTCGCTTGGAAGCGCATTCCACAGACAGGGAGCCACCACCGAGAAGGCCCTCTCTCTCGTCCCCACCAACCGCGTTTGAGAAGTTGGCGGAGAGAGAGCAGGACCTCCCGGATGATCTTAAATTACGAGGTGGGACGTAGAGGCTGATGCGTTCGGACAAGTAAGCTGGGCCAGAACTGTATAGAGCTTTAAAGGTCAAAACCAGCACTTTGAATTGAGCTCGGAAATGGACAGGCAGCCAGTGGAGCCGACACAACAAGGGGGTGGTATGCTCCCTGTATGTAACCCCAGTTAGGGCCGGGGAGATAGCACAGCGGTAGAACAAACTGTGCTGCAATTGGAAGGTTGCTGGTTCAATCCCCGAGCTGGCCTGGACGAACAGCTATAATAACAATATATGAACCTAGTCCACTGCCCACCCAAGCAGTTTAAACACCAATAGGGACCACGCATAAATAGTGGGGAAGGGCTTTTTACAGACCTACAATGTCTGAAAGTTTTCGGGCTGGCCGGCGAGGTGAAATGCGGAAGGGGGAAAAAAACAGAAGGCTCCCGTCATGAGGATGGAACAACAGCACCCCCTTGTGATGCAAAGACGCATAACAACAACAATGATGTAATTGGAGCAGTGACATCCCGTATGACCCTGTATGTCGCACACCTGCATGTCCCTGTTACCCTGTGATGCAGCCAAGAAAGAAACCCTTCTATGAACTGCACTGTACCGTCTATGTGTAAACTGTACTGTCTATGTGTAAAACTGTACGTCTCCGACAGGGATTCTCTGTCGTATGTGTATTGTAATCCGCACTGAGTCCCCTTCGGGGTGAGAAGAGCGGAATAGAAATAAACAGTATTATTATTATTATTATTATTAGTAGTAGTAGTAGTAGTCTGGCTGCCGCCCGTTGGACTAATTGTAATTTCCGAACTGTCTTCAAAGGCAGCCCCACGTAGAGAGCATTGCAGTAATCTATTCAGGATGTGACCAGAGCGTGGACGACCGTAGCCAGATCAGACTTCCCAAGGTCATTCTTTCGAGGACAAGCAGAGGCCTCTATTGTCATCTCATCTCGTTCATCCGGAGCCGCCTCCTCAGCTCCCATTAATGCTGGTCATTGACCCAAATAAATAAATATATACCAAGCCTGGGTGATATATATATATATATCTGCTTGAGATTTTCGATGGCTACTTACAAATTCCACCGTCACTATTTTATGACTGTTTTACTGCTGAACTATTTCAGTTTTTGATATTGATTTATGACCTGTCTCCTTAACCTTGGGCTATTCCAGCTCATGCTTGTCATCTCTTCTCCTTACATCATTTCTGACCTTCCAGTAACTTACAAACAGCACTGTTTCTCGGAGCCCAGAGATATGGTATGCGTGTCTGTTAAAAATACTATCTTCTTCAAGCAAAAAGAAATAAACTGGTTTCTGCCTTCTGAAAAGAAGGGGTCGGCCTCGGGTATAAATAAACACCTGCCTGGATTTCAGCATGTGGTTCATTCTCAAACTACTTCCATTCAGATAAGCCTCATTACTGAGCACCAGTTTGTAAAATCCAAAAGACATTTGGAATTGGGGGAACATCCCGTGGAATTCAATGGTAGCATCAAAATGTGTTATTAGCTGTACTTCGGCATAATAGCCGTACTGTTCAAATGGGATTGTTACACAGGAAGGAGGAAAATGTAAAGCTGCTGCATCTTGTGGAGGATTTTTCACATTTATACATTGGCATTTATCTTTTGATTTGTGCTTTAAAATGTGTCAGAAACATTCAATAGTAACAATACAAAAACAAATTAAATTTTGCCTAGCCATACCAGCATAATATTTCATGTTACCATATTTGCCACTAAATCAGATTCTTTCAAAATCCTAGGAATCTGTGTAGGAAATTCACCCACGCTACAAATTTAAGGAAGTGATACCAAAAATACATTTGCATTAGTTGTTCCCTATAAATACTAGCACAGATGTGCCTATGCTGACGTGGGGATGATGGTGTTCTTCCTGTGGTGCGGGCTGGTAGAGGACTTCTGTTTACTTCAGGCTGATTCCAGCCCAAACAGCTCTGCATCTGTGCTTAAGTCCGTTTAGCAGTTCACCTATCTGGGAAGCTTCATCTCTTCAAACGCCAAGATTGACAAAGAGATAGATCACAGATTATCAAGGGCATATAGTGCATTTGGAAGGCTTCACAAAAGAGTCTGGAGCACCTGAGGCAAAGCACCTGAGGCAAAGCACCAAAATCAGTGTGTACAGAGCTATCGTACTGTCTATTCTCCTATATGGGTCTGGAACATGGGTCACCTATCGCCAACACCTGCGACTCCTCGAACGCTTTCATCAGCGTTGTCTTCGCACAATCCTAAATATACACTGGACCGACTAATGTGACTAATACGACAGGCAAAACGTCTGGCTCCTTACCTCTCCTGCTGCGACCTGGCCACGGTGATCCAAGCCACGGTCATCTCAAGGCTCGACTACTGTAATGCGCTGTACATTGGCCTACCCTTGTCGGCGATCCGGAAACTCAAGCTGGTGCAGAACGCTGCAGCACTTCTGCTCTCAGGAGCATCAAGATCTGCCCACGTGACTCCACTCTTGCGCGAACTGCACTGGCTTCCAATTGAATTCCGGGTCACTTTCAAGGTGTTAGTTTTAACTTTCAAGGCCTTATATGGTTTGGGGCCAGTGTACCTGAGGGAGCACCTTACCCCTTATGTGCCCAGGAGATCACTGCGCTCAGAGGGGCTCAATCTACTGGATGTGCCTGGGATTAAGGTCTATAGACTTGCCAGCACGCGGCAGAGGGCGTTTGCCGTAGCCGCGCCAACTCTGTGGAACACCCTCCCTGAAGAGTTATGAGCCATCCGGGAATTAATGCCGGTTCGCAGAGCCGTAAAAACCTGGCTATTTAGACAGGCATTTGGCCCATAACTAATGAGTATTATCAGCATCCTGTTGTGCCGCTGCCAGCATATTTCTACTGCCATCGCAGTTTGCTGGAATTGATTTTAACTGGGGGTTTTAAATTGGTCTTATTGTATTTTATTGCATTTTATGTGTTTTATCTATTAACTCTGTAAACCGCTCTGGGCTCCAGAGAGAGGGGTATATTAAGTCGAACCAATAAATAAATAAATAAATAAATAAATAAATAAATAAATGCTGCTATCCTTGAGCAAGCAGGGATCGCCAGCGTTGAGGCCATGCTATTGAGAACACAGCTGCGTTGGGCAGGGCACGTCTCTAGGATGGAGGACCACCGCCTCCCAAAGATACTAGTCTATGGTGAACTCGCCACGGGTCAGCGCAAGAGAGGCGCCCCCAAAAAGAGATATAAGGACTCCCTGAAACAACATCTCAGGCTCGGCCAGATCGATCACCAACAATGGTCCACCCTGGCCTCACATCGGGAGGCATGGAGACGCACTATCCACAATGCTGCGGCCCCTTTCGAGAAGACACGCCGAATGGGTCTCAAAGAGAAACAACATCACCCAAGGAGACTTTCTGCTGTGCTTTCTGCAACCAAACTTGCCTATCTCAGATTGGCCTTTTTAGTCATCAACGCGCTTGTAAGAAGCGTGGGATGAGTCCTTCCTAAGAATCTTCGTTCGCGAAGTAATGCAGAGATAAATACTAGAGTTTTCTATTTAATTTTTCTGTCAATGCAGAAGTCTAGATTTGGACCATTCCATTAATATATTTTTATAACCTGGCTTTTTGTAGTATAATTTGGGTTTAAGCTGCATTGCAGTTAAACATAAAAAAACCCCAAGATTATGGCAACCGGACTGATTGATAACTGACAAACAGAGGGAGAAAAGATGGAGGCAGTGACAGACTTTGTATTTCTAGATGCAAAGATTACTGCAGACACAGATTGCAACCAGGACATCAGAAGACGCTTACTTCTTGGGAGGAGAGCAATGCCCAATCTCGATAAAATAGTGAAGAGTAGAGACATCACACTGGCAACAAAGATCTGCATAATCAAAGCAATGGTATTCCCCGTAGTAACCTATGGATGTGAGAGCTGGACCTTAGGGAAGGCTGAGCGAAGGAAGATAGATGCTTTTGAACTGTGGTGTTGGAGGAAAGTTCTGAGAGTGCCTTGGACCGCGAGAAGATCCAACCAGTCCATACTTCAGGAAATAAAGCCCGACTGTTCATTGGAGGGAAGGATATTAGAGGCAAAGATGAAGTACTTTGGCCACATCACGAGAAGACGGGAAAGCTTGGAGAAGACAATGAGGCTGGGGAAAATGGAAGGAAAAAGGAAGAGGGGCCGACCAAGCGCAAGATGCATGGATGGCATCCTTGAAGTGACTAGCTCGACCCTGAAGGAGCTGGGGGAGGTGGCGGCCGACAGGGAGCTCTGGCTTGGGCTGGTCCATGAGGTCACGAAGAGTCAGAAGCGACTGAAGGAATGAACAACAACTTCCATGGTGCACAGTCACTTTAAGGGTCTTCTGTTCTATCTGAATATTGAGCAAAAAAAAGTATTCACACTGTAAGAGGCTCACCACTTTAAGATCCCTAAAACAGGCGTGGGAAAACTTCGGCCCTCTGGGTGCTTCGGACTTCAATTCCCACCATTCCTAACAGCCTGAGGCCCTTTCCTGCTTAAGTGGCTGAGGGGGGAAAAGCAAAAGGGCCTGAGGCTGCTAGGAATGGTGGGAGTTGGAGTCCAAAACACCTGGAAGGTCCAAGTTTGCCCATGCCAGCTTTCGACAGAGACTACTAACTAACTAACTAACTAACTAACTAATTTTATTATTTATGAGTTGCCCTCCACAAATGTGCTGTGGGCGACTTACACAGCTAGGCATCTACAATACTAAAATATTAAAATTTTAAAATGTTAAAATGTTAAAATATGGGAATAGACAGGTTCCAGGTCACTGATTGTCACTTATGCATATGCTCTTCTAAATAGCCATGTCTTAAGTGCCGCCAGAAATGAAGGCAGTTCGAAGATGGCTCTTTGGTCTGGCGGCAGAGAGTTCCACAGGACAGGGGCCACAACGGAAAAAGATCTCTGTCTCGTGGACTCCAAATGAGCCTCTCTCAGACCCGGGACACAGAGAAGGTTCTCGTAGGCTGGCTGTGGTGCTCTCGGATGGATAGATGGTATCAGACGGTCTTTTAGGTATGTAGGACCCTGGCCCCTCAAGGCCTTAAGTGTCAGGGCCAGGGCCTTATAAAGGACTCTGTACTCGACCGGCAGCCAGTGTAAATGCTGTAAGGATGGCGTTATGTGACACCTCATAGGTGTTTTCTTGAGGAGCCTGGCGGCAGCATTCTCTACAATCTGGGTCTTGCGAGTTACTGACCGAGGTAGACCCACGTATAAAGTGTTGTAATAGTCCAGCCTTGATGTAACCGTGGCATGAATCACCGTGGCCAGCGCCTCCGTTGGTAGATAGGGCGCCAGCTGCCTCTCTTGACGTAGGTGGAAGAAGGCCCTTTGGCTCGTGGAGGCGATCTGGACCTCTTCCTCCCCCTTCGCGCCCTTTCTTCCCCCTCCTACCCAACACTTACTTTTTCTTCTACACTGCCGCTTCTGCCGCCATTTTGATCCGAGGGGGCAGCGTGAGCGTGTTCAGGAAGGGAGGGGAAGGGAGGAAGGCGTGACCCGTGCGGGCGCTACTGCGCAGACTCGCCTCAGAGTAAAGCGAGGCAAAGCGAGCAGAGCGAGGCTGGGAAGAAGGGAGCCCGAGTGGAGAAGGGGGTAGGAGGGGGAAGAAAGGGTATTGGAGGTTCCAATTTCCCACGGCACACCTGATGATCGCTCGCGGCACACTAGTGTGCCACAGCACACTGGTTGGGAAACACTGCCTTAAGTCATTCGTAATTACATGTTTGTAGTTACCAATGCAATGTAGAAATGTATCAATTATTTCTTATTAACTTAGTAAATTCCACATGATACCAGGAATAACTATTGAGATGAGGTCTAAAGGAGCTTTTCATGCTTGCTTTCATAGGAGTCTCATTCATTTAAGTCTTCTCACTAATTGATATAAAGGATTTGGCGTTAGTCATGAGGCCTGGGCACAGCCAGGGAGTGCTTTAAGCCGGGCAAGGCAAAGACAGCTTAGTTGAGAAGCCTCTCATTGGCATTCGAATGGGGCAAGTGCCTTTTTGCAGTCTTCGTGTACTTCTTTTTGGAGCTGTGTCGGGAGCGATTAAATACTCTTCTTGACATGGCTTTTAGCCTTGTCTCTCTCCTTGGGATTTGTTAGGTGACATAGTGTAGCTGTCAGGTTTGCCATTGTTTGTTGTGCAATCCTCTTTTGCCCTCTTGAATAGAAAAAGGCTCTCAGATCACTTCCTGGGCAGAAAGGAGATCCTCATTTCCTTCTCTAACTGCGGAATTTATGTTAGATCTTTCTCTTTTATTTACCATTGGAACTAGAGGATTTCGGTGGGCCGTGTTGCTATTGTAACTATCTTACAAACGCGTAATCCTGGCTCCTATTGAACGTTGATCTACTACAATGAAAATCAAAAATGGAGATTAAAGTATCCCCAACATATATTAGACTTACATAAGCCCCTGGTGGCGCAGTGGGTTAAACCAGTGTTTCCCAACCAGTGTGCCGGGGCACACTAGTGTGCCGTGAACAATCATCAGGTGTGCCGTGGGAAATTGGAACCTCCAGGAGGGGGGGGGGGAGGGTCTAGTGTGTTGAAGTATAAAAACCCTAAGAAACGTACCTCGATAAAGGCAGAATATTACAAGCACCCCCCATCTCACCCGTTGTCTACTTCAGTGCTGTCCAACTTCTTCCGGCCCAAGGGCCGGAAGAAGTGTCACTGATCACCTGGGGGGCCGCAGGTGATCAGTGAGTGGGGGGCGTGGCCACTCCCGGGGGCGTGGCCGCTCCCAGGGGCATGGCCAGCCTGCGCGGCCCGCCCATTTTCAGGAGGGTTTCCCTGGGTGACGTTAGGCACGTCACCCAGCCTAACGTCACCCAGGGAAA
The DNA here is from genome assembly GCA_030556195.1 of Anolis apletophallus. NCBI lineage: Eukaryota > Metazoa > Chordata > Lepidosauria > Squamata > Anolidae > Anolis > Anolis apletophallus. The sequence goes on from JARBWK010000012.1 coordinate 7,805,995, forward strand.
CCTCCCGCAAGCCTCGATGGCTGGTGGGGAGCGAGAAGCGCGCTCGCCGCCGCCAGCCTTCCAGGCTCGGGAGCGCCCGGCACTCGCGGCTCGAGTGCCGGGTGAAAACCCTTCCCCAAACCTGGAAGGCTCGTGGGGGAAGTGAGCGCCGCTTCTCGCTTCCCCCGCCCGCCATCCAGGCTGGTGGGGGAGTTTTCGCCGCTGCCGTAATGCCTTGGACGGGAGGGAGGCGCCGTGGGGACCCCCTCCCTTCCAAGGCATCGGCTCCGGAGAGAGAGGGAAGAAGAGGGCGGTGCAGGGAGGAGGAGCTAGCTCTCTTCCTCCTCCCTGCACCGCCCCTTGTCCCTTTCTCGCCGGCGCCGATGCAAACCGGTTTGCATCGGCGCCGGCGAGAGAGGGAAAAAGAGGGCGGTGCAGGGAGGAGGAGCTGGCTCACTTCCTCCTCCCTGCCCCGCCTCCCCTCCCCCCCCCCCGGCCGCCATTTAAATTTTTTTTTTAAAAAAATTAAAAATGGCGGCCGGGGGCATAGCTGGGGCCGGAGCCAACAGGCTGGGGGGCCGTGTACGGCCCCAGGGCCGCCAGTTGGACAGCCCTGGTCTACTTGGTCTCTCCCTCTCCATGCATTGGGAAGGCCCGCCTCCCTTTCTCCAAGTAGATACCTCCTCTTGCCTCCTAGGGTTCTGTGTAGGAAGTTTGGCCCAATTCTATCATTGGTGGGATTCAGAATGCTCTTTGATTGTAGGGAACTATAAATCCCAGCAACTACAACTCCCAAATGTCAAGGTCTATCTCCCTGAACTCTATCTGTGTTCACATTTGGGCATATTGAGTATTCATGCCAAGTTTGGTCCTGATCCAACATTGTTTGAGTCCACAGTGCTCTCTGGATATAGGTGAACTACAACTCCAAAACTCAAGGTCAATGCCCACCAAACTCTTATAGTATTTTCTCTTGGTTATGGGAGTTCTGTGTGGGAAGTTTGTGTCTTTCTGCCATTCCTGCCAGGATATCTATGTTGAGTTCATCGAAACAGGCCCAGGTTTCACATTGAGTGTATAAATACATTAAAAAACATATTAACTATATGTATTACTGTTTTAGAGTGTCATTTTGTGTCATTTTGGTTGGTGGTGTGCCCCAGGATTTTGCAAATGTAGAAAGTGTGCCGCAGCTCAAAAAAGGTTGGGAAACACTGGGTTAAACCACTGAGCTGCTGAACTTGTTGATTGGGATGCCTCGCAGGAATGGGCCTTGTAGTGGCTCCAGTCTTTCCTCGAGGGTCGTTCTCAGAAGGTGTTGTTAGGGGACTCCTGCTCAACACCATGGCCATTGTACTGTGGGGTCTCGCAGGGTTCACTACTGTCCCCTATGTTAGTCAACATATACATGAAGCTGTTGGGGGAGATTATCCAGAGTTTCGGGGTACGGTGTCAACTGTATGCGGATTATGTCCAACTCTGTCACTCCTTCCCACCTGCTACTAAGGAGGCTGTTCAAGCTCTGAACCGGTGCTAGGCCGCTATAATGGACTGGATGAGGGCGAACAAATTGAAACTAAATCCAGACAAGACAGAGGTACTCCTGGTCAGTTGCATGGCCGAACAGGGCATAGGGTTATAGCCTGTGCTTGACGGGGTTACACTCCCCTTGAAGGCGCAGGTTCGCAGCTTGGGAGTGATCCTGGACTCATCGTTGAGCCTCGACCTCCAGGTCTCGGCGGTGGCCGGGAGAGCTTTTGCACAATTAACGTTTGTGCGCCAGCTGCGCCAGTAGCTTGGGAAGTCTCACTTGGCCATGGTGGTCCATGCTCTGGTTACATCCCGAATAGACTACTGCAACGCTCTCTACGTGGAGTTGCCTCTGAAGACTGCCCGGAAGCTGCAATTATTCCAACGCTTGGCAGCCAGGTTACTAACAGGAGCGGGGTACAGGGAGTGCACAACTGTCTTGTTGCGCCAGCGCCAAATTAGCTTCCGAGCACAATTCAAAGTGCTGGTTTTAACCTACAAAATCCTATACGGTTCTGGCCCAGTTTACCTGTCCAAATGTATTCTCCTCTATGAACCACCAAGGCTATTAAGATCTTCTGCTGGGGCCCTGCTCTCAGTCCCACCAGTTTCGCAATCACTTCTGGAGGGAATGAGAGACAGGGCCTTTTCTGTGGCGGCCCCTTGGCTATGGCACTCTCTCCCGATTGAGATCAGATCTGCCACCTCCCTCCTGTCCTTCAGGAGGCTAGTGAAAACCTGGCTATGGAATGAAGCAGTCTCAGAATAATGGCTGAGGCCGGCCACAGAACATAGTTATCGACCACATATCCGGACTGAGTTGGACGTGATTTTATCTTGGCAATTTGACTTATTTGTAATTTTATTCTATACTAGCTTGGGGACCCAGCGGTGCCTGGGTTATTTCAGAAAGGCATTGTGTGCCAAGGTTGGTCCTTATCAGTTATGTATGTGGCTCGCAGTGGTCTCAGGAAGTGAGTGAAGGTACTTCAAGTCCCATCATCCATGGTCCACCCACCTCCAAACTGCAGTAGAACGTAGAGTGGGTCATGGGGGCTCTGTGTGCCAAATGTAGTCTTTATCGGTCATTGGATGAGGGTGGCAGTGGTCTTGGGAAATGAGTAGAGGTACTTGAAATCCCATCATCCATGGTCAGCCCTCCTCTAAACTGCAGTAGGATGGAGAGTGGGTCATGGTGGCACTGTGTGCCAAGTGTAGTCTTTAGTGGTCATTGGATGAAGGTGGCAGTGGTTTCAGTAAGTGAGTGAAGGTACTGTAAATACCCATCATCCATGGACCATCCCCATTAGAACTGCATCAGGATGTAGAGTGGGTCATGAGTACTCTGTGTGCCAAGTTTGGGCCTGCTCTGTGATTTGTAGGGGCTACAATGTTCTGTGGGAAGTTAACTGGGTAAAGGTACTGCAAATCCCATCATTCATGGCCCATCCTGCCCTAAACCACACCAGGTTGTAAAGTGGGCCATTGGGCCTCTGTGTGCCAAGTGTGGTCCTGATCCATCATTGGTGTGGGCCATAGTGCTCTAAGGAAGTGAATTACAGTACTGCAAGTCCCATAATCCATGGTCTATCCTCCCTCAAACTGCACCAGGATGTAGGGTGCATCTTGAGGGTTCTGTGTGCCAAGTTTGGTCTTGTTCTCTCATGGTTTGGGGTCGCAAAGGGGTCGCAAAGTTTTTTGGCCTTAAACTCCCACCATGCCTGCCTGCCTGAGGCCTTTTCCTTACCCCCTCTGACACTTTAGAGTGTCGGAATGTTCGTGTTGCCTGGCCAATCAGAGTGTTTTATGCAAATAATCCCTCAGGGCAACCAATCCCCTCTGTCTGCTGCCTTAGAATGTTGGAGTTTTGAGGCTGGCCAATCAGAGTCCTTTATGCAAATAATCCCACAGTGGGAGCCAATAAGAAAGCTGCCACATATCCTTCCGCCCTCCGGACACATACATACATACAAACATTGACTTTTTTATTTTATTATATATATATATATATATATATATATATATATATATATATATACACACACACACACACACACACACACACACAGATACAGATGTATTTTAATCTTTTAATGTTGTATGATGTTTTTAGATTGTATTATTGCATTGAATCCTTGCTGTGAGCCAGTCTGAGTCCCTCTACGGAGGTGGAGAAGATTGGGATATAAAAGTTTTAAATAAATAAATAAATAAAATAAAGGTCACAGATTCAAATCTAGGGAGTGGCATGAGCTCCTGCTGTTAGCCCCAGCTTCTGGCAACCTAGCGTCTTGAAAACATGCAGATGTGGGTAGATCAATAGGTACTGTTCTGGCGGGAAGGTAATGGTACTCCATGCAGTCATGCCAGCCACATGACCTCGGAGGCGTCTACAGACAACGACTGTAGAAATGTAGAAATGGAGATGAGCAACACCCCCCAGAGTCAGACCCGACTGGATTTAATGTCAGGAGAAATACACTTTGGACTTCTTGTATTGTGCATTCAGTGGTGATATGTTTCAGATTCAACTTCCAGACTTTGGAGATGAAGTGGACCTTTTGTATATCATTCAGTTTCCATCCCTTCCTCCTTCACGTTAATAGAAGGGTATCTGTGTTTGTGTATGTGTTTTAAAACTTGACACGATTACAAGTGAAGACAGAAAACATACGGAATTTTATAGCAATCTGGTAATTTTCACACTTTCTTTTTCTTTTAATATTCAAATGTTGGTTTATTATAACATCTGGGACGTGTACAGTTAAGTTATGGACAGGCCTTCGAGAAGCTGCATGCCCCAATGAGAAAATGAGGAGAAAAGAAAGAGTTGGACATCCTGTATGGCAGTGTTTTTCAACCTTTTTTTGAGCCGCGGCACATTTTTTACATTTACAAAATCCTGGGGCACACCACCAACCAAAATGACACAAAATGACACTCTAACACAGTCATACATATAGTTATTATGTTATTAAATATATTAATACACTCAGTGTGAAAGCTGGACCTGTTTCGATGAACACAACATAGATATCCTGGCAGGAATGGCAGAAAGACACAAACTTCCCACACAGAACTCCCATACCAAGAGAAAATGCTATAAGAGTTTGGTGGGCATTGACCTTGGGTTTTGGAGTTGTAGTTCACCTACACCCAGAGAGCACTGTGGACTCAAACAATGTTGGATCAGGACCAGACTTGGCATGAATACTCAATATGCCCAAATGTGAACACAGATGGAGTTTGGGAAAATATACCTTGATATTTGGGAGTTACAGTTTCTGGGATTTATAGTTAACACACAATCAAAGAGCATCCTGAACTCTTGCAACAATGGAATTGAACCAAACTTGGCATATTGAAATCTCATTACCAACAGAAAGTACTGAAAGGGTTTGCTTGGGAATTGACCTTGAGTTTGGAAGTTGTAGTTTACCTACACCCAGAGAGCACTGTGGACTCAAACAATGTTGGATCAAGACCAAACTTGGCATGAATACTCAATATGCCCAAATGTGAACACAGATGGAGTTTGGGAAAATATACCTTGATATTTGGGAGTTACAGTTTCTGGGATTTATAGTTAACACACACAATCAAAGAGCATCCTGAACTCTTGCAACAATGGAATTGAACCAAACTTGGCATATTGAACTCTCATTACCAACAGAAAGTACTGAAAGGGTTTGCTTGGGAATTGACCTTGAGTTTGGAAGTTGTAGTTATGTCGTTGTTTGTTTTGTATCCAGAACCACAATGTTGGAAGGAGGCTCACCACTTTAAGGTCCCTAAAACAGGCATGGGAAAACTTCGTCCGTCTGGGTGCTTTGGACTTCAACTCCCACCATTCCTAACAGCCTGAGGCCCTTTCTGCTTAAGTGGCTGAGGGGGGAAAAGGAAAAGGGCCTGAGGCTGCTAGGAATGGTGGGAGTTGGAGTCCAAAACACCTGGAAGGTCCATGCCAGCTTCCGACAGAGACCTCTTCCTCCCCCTTCTCCTTCGCGCCCTTTCTTCCCCCTCCTGCCGAACATTTACTTTTTCTTCTACACTGCCGCTTCTGCCGCCATTTTGATCTGAGGGGGCAGCGTGAGCGTGTTCAGGAGGGGAGGGGGGAGAGAGAAAGGCGTGACCCGTGTGGGTGCTACTGCGCAGACTCACCCCAGAGCAAAGCGAGCAGAGCGAGGTTGGGAAGAAGGGAGCCCGAGTGGAGAAGAAAAAGCCACGGCACACTGGTTGGGAAACACTGGTCTATTCTCCTATATATGTCTGAAACATGGGTCACCTATCAGCTACGACTCCTCGAACACTTTCATCAGCGCTGGCTTCGCACAATCCTAAATGTACACTGGACTGACTATGTGACGAATGTTGCTGTCCTTGCAGGGATCTGTGAGGCCACCTATTGAACACAGCAACGTCTCTAGGATGGATCAGCTGTCAGCCTGAACAACTTCGCAGGTTTAGACAGATTCATGGCCGGTAGTTACGCATTCAAGTGCCACCTGGAGTTGGTTGAACACAGTACTGGTTGTGGGGGTCGGGAGCAGGTCAGGGTTTTGCCCTCCTTTCTGCTCGAGATCCCCAGGTACAACTGGTGGGCCACTGTGTGATACAGAATGCTGGACTAGATGGGCTGAGGTCCGATTCAGCATGGCTCTTCTTATGTTCTTATGTTCACCGCCTCCCAAAGATACTACTCTATGGTGAACTCGCCACGGGTCAGCGCAAGAGAGGCGCCCCCAAAAAGAGATATAAGGACTCCTGAAACAACATCTCAGGCTCGGCCAGATTGATCACCAACAATGGTCCACCCTGTCCTCACATTGGGAGGCATGGAGACGCACTATCCACAATGCGGCGGCCTCTTTCGAGAAGACGCGCCGAACGAGTTTCATAGAGAAACGACAACGCATAAAGAACCGCAACCTGGAAACAACATCACCCAAGGAGACTTTCTGCTGTGCTTTCTGCAACCGAACTTGCCTATCTCAGATTGGCTTTTTTAGTCATCAACGTGCTTGTAAGAAGCGTGGGATGAGTCCTTCCTGAATCTTCATTTGCGAAGAAAAGCCAAGATATAGACTGACCAAAAATAGTGGCCGTTATATGAAAAGTAACTATTAGGCATGTTTTAGAATCCTAAAATGGCGATTCTTATATCAAATGGGGGATATTTTTTTGATTAGTATATCAAAGACTTACAAAACATTTCCCAAAAATTTCGAAATGTAACTTAAGTACTAACGAAATTCGTTAGTAATTCGTATGCCAGAGCATGCGCATTCCAGATGAGTTTGGCCTACAACTCACAGAAATCCTAACAGCTGGTAAATTGGCTGGGATTTCTGGGAGTTGTAGGCCAAAACTTGAATAAACCACACTGAATTCTAGATGGGACTCTCCAAATAGGAAGGAGGGAGGGAAGGAGGGAGGGAGGGGGTTTTCTATTCTTGGAAGCAGCAAAAGAAAAGGAGGAGGAGCCCCCCCCCCTCGCTCCTCGCTGCCTCTCTCACCCCGATCCTGAGGGAGCGAGGGGCCCAAGTTTGCCCAGGCTGAGAGGAAAAGGAAGAGGCCTGAGGCTGTGAGGAATGGTGGGAGTTGAAGTCCAAAACACGTACCTGGAGGGCTGAAGCTGGCCCCTGCGATGGGGCATGGCAGAGCAACGGGGAAGAGAAGCATCTGAGAGAGCGCAGGGAGAGAGAGGAGGAGAAGCGTGTGTGTGTGTGTGTGAAGCAGGCCCCTGCGATGGGGCATGGCAGCAGAGCAACTGGGAAGAGAAGGAGGGGGGGAAAGCCTGGAGGACTACACTTTCCAGAATGCATTGCCTAGCCTACCTAGCAGCAGCGTCACTTCCAGTTCCTCATAGAAATGCGGGAAAAAGAAGAAGCTGAATGAAGGCGGGAAGGAAATGAGGGGGAGAAGACAGGGAGAAGTGAGTAGTACAATAATTAATTAATTAATACTTAAGAATTTCTTACGATCATAACGCAAATTGTTGGCCTCAAGGACCGTAAAGGAAGTCTACTTCCGGGATCGCGGCAGCGATACGAAAAACCTCAAAAGTCCCATTACATACGAATCTCTTACGAATCCTTTTAATTTCCATTTCATTTTTCTCATGCCTAGTAACTATTGCTAAAATCTTGCAAAACACAGTTTTGGGCCAAGACCTCCATGCCAAGATCTTATGAGAGCTGGTAATACTATCTTGCTCTATAACTAGATGATACCTTTATTCAGACTCTCCTCTCCACACAACGTCCTCCTCTGCAGAAGTGTAGTACAGGAGTTAGTATATAAAAAAACACATCCTTAATATAAATGTTTCCGTGTCATTTTTGCAGCTGTTTCTTATCTGTATGGAAGCGCCTGACTACAAGACACTGTCCAGTGTCTTACAAAATGTATTTTTAAAAAGCTTCCGGAGACTGATGCATAACAGCCGGCGTTATCTCTTTCCTGTTCCAAACAGTCATGAGAAACACAGAAAGTAGACATACGTTTTGTCATCATCTCAGACCCACAATGGTCAATTTCTCCCTGAATAAACCCATCTTGATTTGATAGTAATATTGAAATACATTAATTAATAGCAAATAAGGCAAACTAAACTTAAGTTGATATTACTGCTAAAATTGTTTAATTTTTTTTAAAATTAAGTATTATTTCTTTGATTATTTTTTTTGCTAGATGCCTGAGTTCTGGTTAACTGAACATCTACTGCAATTGTAATATATGTAATTTAAGTGTTTGCTGATAGATACGGGGTAATTTATAATCAAAATATTTTAACTGATCAACTAAAACAACCAACCAAACATTATTTTATTTATTTATTTATTTATTTATTTATTGGTTCGACTTAATATACCGCTCTCTCTGGAGCCCAGAGCGGTTTACAGAGTTAATAGATAATACACATAAAATGCAATAAAATACAATTTTATTGCATCGTTTTTTTTCTCACAAATTATTTTCTTTCTTTAAAAAGGTGCATCATACTTCTTCTTTTTTTGTTATTGAGAAATTGACCACCGCCTCCCAAAATAATAACTTAAATTAAGTTTCTAGAGCATCACACGTAGATCATAGCAGCAGATCTTGACTGGGTTTCAACCAACCCCAACCCAGTGGGTTGCTGTGAGTTTTCCGGGCTGTATGGCCATGTTCCAGAAGCATTCTTTCCTGTTGTTTCACTCACATCAATGGCAGGCAGTACCGTAGCCAGGATTTTGATTGGGGGGGGGGGGTGAGTCTGAGTGAGAGAGGGTCTACCCTAGCAAACCTTTTGTATCGTTATCCCAATACCCCCATGCATATGGGATATATTGAGCATGGTGATCAGATCATGATATGAATACACATAACAGTTTAAATTATGTACCAGTAAGGCCTCTCGTGGACCACCCTGAGAATTTCGGGGGGGGGGGGAAGTGTCTGAGCCCCTCAAGCCCCCCCCCCCCGGCTACAACCCTGGCAGACATCCTCAGTGGTTATGAAGTCTGTTGAAAACTAGGCAAGTTGTGTTTATATATCTGAGGAATGTCCAGGGTGGAAGAAAGAATTCTTGTCTGTTTGAGGCAAGTGTGAATGTTACAATTGGCCACCTTGATTAGCATTGAATAGCCTTGCAGTTTCAAAGCCTGGCTGCTTCCTGCATGGGGGAAACCTTTGTTGGGAGGTGTTGCCTGGCCCAGATTGTTTGTTGTCTGTAATTCCCGTTTTCTGAGTGTTGTTCTTTATTTACTGTCATGATTTTTGAGTTTTTAACACTGGTAGCCAGATTTTGTTCATTTTCATAGTTTCCTCCTTTCTGTTGAAATGGTCCACATGCTTGTGGATTTCGAGGGCTTCTTTGTGTAGCCTAACAAGGTGGCTGTTAGAGTGGTCCAGCATTTCTGTGTTCTCAAAGAAAGTGAATTGGTGGGCAAGTAGGTAATGATAGTGTGAATAAATTATCAAATTTTGGTCAAGATGGTGCTTCCAGTTCTGGAGTTACTCTAATTTTTACTTCTCATAGACCTAGCATGGGGATTCGGTTAACCAGTTAATCAGGGTTTGTTTTTTTAACCTGAAAACTTGGGGTGGGGTGGGGGGGGGGGTTGAAATCATAAATCACCCCCACCCTTGGCTACAGGCTTGCTCCCAGTGCCAATGCTGTGGAAGAAAACCCAACTAGATGGCAGACAAGCAAAAAAAGGGGGAACCCTACGCATCTATATATATAAAAAGATAACTGTCGTAATTAGGCTGAAGTAAACAAAAAAAGCATTGAACAAAAACACACCAAATTTGGCAACGTAACATGTCACAATGCAAGGTGTGGATAAACAGGGGAGGTAGGCTGCCCCACCAATAGCATACACAAGAAACGAATCACAAAGAGAAATGCACCAGTAATATAAATATCACACAATATAAGTTCTCAGGTTCCAAGAATCAACATTTATCAATATATCAATAGTACTCAGAGTGATTTAAACAATATACTGTTATCAACATAATGCATACATGCTGTCTTCATCAATGTAATATACACAGCAAATACGGGCGGTAAACTCACATGCATCGCTGGGATATCGGGCAGGAGGCCTCCTGCGATATTGTCAGCACTTGCGGTGCTAGTGTTTCCCCATGCATTGTGCGGTTCCTGCTCCTTGACGTCTGTAAACAACGCTACCTAGGCCACGCCCACTGGTCCTGAGGAAGCCCCTTCGGGGGCGAAACGAAGGCGCGCATCAATTTCGTCGACCATGGAATGTCTCCCCACTAACAAATAACCATTATACAGATTGGCATCCTTGACCGGGACTTTACTATTATTTGTAATAACTTTATTATCATTTGGGAGACATCCGGGACTGTGTCCCTTTGGATGACCCAGGAACTCCTTTCCGCTTTTTACGACGTCCACTCACTTGCATGTGAGTTTACCGCCCGTATTTGCTGTGTATATTACATTGATGAAGACAGCATGTATGCATTATGTTGATAACAGTATATTGTTTAAATCACTCTGAGTACTATTGATATATTGATAAATGTTGATTCTTGGAACCTGAGAACTTATATTGTGTGATATTTATATTACTGGTGCATTTCTCTTTGTGATTCGTTTCTTGTGTATACAATGCAAGGTGTGACCATCTCTGGAAAAAAAAACTCCATATAAACAACACAGGAAGGAGAAAACATGCCTCCCCCACGCAGGAGCACACAGCCAGCAAGGCCACTTTACTTCCCTTCCCTTTTGCTTTCACATTCCTTGGAAGGTGAGGTGGGATTAGGGACTTGATGGGCGACGGTGAGCGGCGTCAAAAGGAAGAGGAGGACGGGTCCGAAGCAGCAGCAGTGGCAATGGCTGCTGCTGCTCCCTGCATGTCTCTCAGCCCCTAACAAACACTAAGGCAAGGGATCAAAGGGTAGAAGTGGAGGAGTAGGAAGGGGAGGAGAGGCGGGGGGGGGGGGGAAGGAAAAATGGGGAAGGGAGGCCACACTCTGACTGTCTCCCACACACACACTCTCACAACACAAGGGAAAGAGGAAGGTGTTATGATGGGGGTAATAGGGGTTGCAATCCAAATGGACACCTAAAACTGGCATTGCTTGGAAAGGAGCCCAAAAAAACCATCCAACCCAACCTCATTTGGTAGTAAAGGAAGACACCATCAAAGCCCTCACAACAAATGGCCAACCAGTTGGAAGGGAGTCCAAAAGGCCATCCAGTCCAACTCCCTCCTTCCTTCCCTTCCTCCCTTTCTCTACTTCCTTTCCTTCTACTTCCTTTACTTCTTTCCTCCCTCCCTCCTCTCCTCCTTCCTTCCTCCCTTTCTTTCCTTCCCCCCCCGGGCACCATCCTCCTTTATCAAATCTACAGTGTAGATGCACCCAAAGTCACCCCTTCCACACTGCCATGTACAATCCTTAGAACTGGATCATATGGCAGTGTAGGCACACACACATATGGATGGATGTTGGATCACTGGTTATATATATATATATACACACACAGTGTGTATATATATATATATACATATATACATACACACACACACGCGCGCACACACACATACACAATATTTCATATATATATATTGCTATATAATACATATATATTATATATTATTGTTATATATATATTACTATATAGTATAATGTTACTATTATATATTACTATATTAAATAGACTCATAGAATAGAGTCAGAAGGGACTCTACCATGGTATTAAGGGAGAACAGACAGGAAGGAAGGAGAGGAGAAAGGAAGGAGGGAAAAAGGGGAGGAATGAAGGAGGTAAAGGGGGAAGGAAGGAAAGAGAGAAGGAGGGAGGGAAGGAAGGAAGGAAGGAAAGAAAGAGGTACCGAAGGAAGGAAGAAGAGAAAGTAGAAAGGAAAGAAAAGGGAGGAAAGGCAGGAAAGAGGCAAAGAAGGAAGGAAAAGGAAGGAGAAAATGAAATAAAAAGTGAAAAAAGGAAGGAAACAGGGAGGGAAGAAAGGAGACAAAGGAAGAAGTAGAGAAAGGGGGAGGGAAAGGAGGAAAGAGAGAAGGAAGGATGAAACCAAAGAGCAAAAGAAGGAATGAAAGAAAGAGGTAGAGAAGGAAGAAAGGAGAGAAAGGGGAAGAAAAAGGGGGAAGGAATAGGTAGGTACTTCTCTTTCATAATAGTCCAGATAGTTACCTCTACTTCAAACATTTTTACTATAGGCCACAGCAACGCGTGGTAGGGCACAGCTAGTGTATTTATAAAAATAACCATCTTTATTAGAGGCTTTGTTAACTGTAGGGGGGAGTATCATCAGGCTTTGCTAAACAAAAAACATCAAAAAGACACCAAAGCAGTAGCAGGTAAGCCTCCTCAACAGTTTGTGTGGATGAAGAGGCTGTTTTTCTGGTCTAGCTTTTCATAATGTAAAAAAAAAAAATGGAAATAGTTATTAACCTTATTAAACAGATGCATAACCAAATGTGCATATACATAGATTCTCTGTACTATGGAATGTGCTGGAATAGTTTTTTTTAGCTGTCAAGTTCTTGTCTTAGTTGTAACTTACAATGAACTCCCATGATTAGTATGAAACACACCTTCCATTTCAAGAGCAAATGGAAATATAATCATTTCAGAAGATATTGAAGATGGAAATAAATGGCTTTTCAGGTCACAGCCAAGGTAATGTTATTCTCATTGTAAATCATTTTCCTGGTAGGAAGAAAATCAACATGGTTTCTGCAAAGGCAAATCATGTCTTACTAACTTGTTAGAATTCTTTGAGGGTGTAAATAAACACATAGATAAAGGGGACCCAATTGATATTGTTTACCTTGACTTTCAAAAGGCTTTTGACAAAGTCCCTCACCAAAGGCTCCTAAATAAGCTCTTCAGCCATGGAATCAGGGGACAGGTCTTGTCCTGGATTGGAACCTGGCTAAACTGTAGGAAACAAAGGGTGGTAATAAACGGACATTTCTCTGGGTGGAAAGAGGTGAGAAGTGGCGTACCCCAAGGTTCAGTTTTGGGTCCGTTACTTTTTAATTTATTCATTAATGATCTGGACGTAGGAGTGAATTCTGAGGTAGCAAAGTTTGCAGACGACACTAAATTGTTCAGGGTAGTTAAAAATGAAACTGATTGTAAAGAGCTCCAGAAAGATCTCTCGAAATTGAGTGAATGGGCAACAAAGTGGCAAATGCATTTTAACCTAAACAAGTGTAAAGTCATGCACATCGGGGCAAAGAACCCCAACCACACCTACCAATTGATGGGGTCAAAGCTTTCCGAGACAAACCAGGAAAGGGATCTTGGGGTCTTGGTGGACAGCTCAATGAAGATGTCAACCCAGTGCGCAGCAGCAGTAAAAAAGCAAATTCTATGCTAGGCATGATCAGGAAGGGAATCGAAAATAGGTCAGCAAATGTTGTATTGCCTCTCTACAAATCTATGGTGAGGCCACATCTGAGTACTGTGTACAATTCTGGTCTCCGCACCTTAAGAAGGATATAACGGAACTGGAAAAGGTACAGAAAAGGGCAGCAAGAATGATCCAAGGGATGGAGCGGCTCCCTTATGAAACCAGGTTGCAACGCCTTGGTCTTTTCAGCCTTGAAAGACGGCGTTTAAGAGGTGACTTGATCAAGTGTATAAAATCATGCATGGGATAGAAAAGGTGAATAAAGAAAAATATTTTCTTTGTCACAAAACACTAGGACTAGAGGGCACTCCCTGAAGCTCCAAGGTAGGAAAATTAGGACTAATAAAGGGAAATATTTCTTCACCCAGAGGGTCATTGGGTTATGGAACTCACTTCCAGATGAGGTTGTGACAGCTGTCAGCCTGAACAACTTCAAGGCAGGATTAGACAGATTCATGGATACCAAGTGTATCGGTAGTTACTGAAAAGGACATTCAAGTGCCACCTCGGAGTTGGTTGAGGTAGGCAGGATTTCCCTGGGTACTGGTTGTGGGGGGTCGGGAGCAGGTGAGGGTTTTGCCCTCCCTTCTGCTCGAGATCCCCGTGTACAACTGGTGGGCCACTGTGTGATACAGAATGCTGGATGGACTAGATGGGCTGAGGTCCGATTCAGCATGGCTCTTCTTATGTTCTTATGTTCTTATGAAGAAAGAATAATTTTATTGCCAAATAAATAATGCATGAGATCACTTACATCAGTGTTTCTCAATCAGTGTGCCATGGCACACTAGTGTGCCGTGACGGACCTCCTGCTGTGCCGCGAGAAAAGCTCTCTGCCCCCTTTCTCACCCCTCCTGCCGAACTCCTGCTGCTTGGGGGGAGGAGGAGGAAGGCCGTGCGGTGGCGAAGAAAAAATTAGAAGGGTACGGGGCGCTGCCTCCTTTGGCTGTTTCACCAGCCAGCCTCCAATCCGCCATGACTCCTGCCATGACTCTTGCCCCTCGCTCGCTGAAGCTGCATGGAGGAGGAGCCCCGCCCACTGAAGCCCGTCCACTACTCATGCTCCTCCTCTGTGGGAGAGCTGAAGCTGGGGGAGGGGGTGGGGCATGGCGCGGCCTGGCTCCACCTCCTCCCCCTGGCTTCGGCACTCCCAGCAGCTGCTCCAGCCTTGAGGGGACAGTGCCAAGCCAACATTGTGTTGGCTCTGCCACCGCTGGCTTGGCACTTCCCCTCAAGGCTGGAGCAGCTGCTGGGAGAGCTGAAGCTGGGGGAGGGAGAGGGGCATGGCTCCGCCCCCCTCCCCCGGCTTCGACACTCCCACCAGCTGCTCCCAGCAGGCCACCCCCACCCCCGTCGTTCTTTACTGTGTTAGAGTGTCATTTTGTGTCATTTTGGTTGGTGGTGTGCCCCCGGATTTTTTTAATGTCAAAAGTGTGCCGCGGCTCAAAAAAGGTTGGGAAACACTGACTTACATAATTAGAAGATTCATTAGACAACGAATATGGGGGAACCAATCGAGGCAATAAGAATGTCATCAATACAGCTGAAAAAAAGGTTTTCATAATGTACTAGACTGGTGATTTTAATGGTTTTTCTCCTCTAAGCATCAAAATGTGTAGTATATTTCTGCAAGTTTCCGAATAAGTGTGCTGTACTCATTTCTGCTGTTTGATTTTATTTTCATAGAGTTAATTTTGAAGCATACATTGGCTTGGGTCTAGATGGAGCTTGACATTTTAGACACACTTAACTGAGAGCAAACCATTCTGAAAACAAAGCAGTTACTTCTGAAAATGTGTATTATAAATAATAATAATAATAATAAAAAACTTTATTTATACCCCGCCAACGTCTCCCCCACGGGGACTTAAGAACATAAGAAGAGCCATGCTGAATCGGACCTCAGCCCATCTAGTCCAGCATTCTGTATCACACAGTGGCCCACCAGTTGTACACGGGGATCTCGAGCGGAAGGGAGGGCAAAACACTGACCTGCTCCCGACCCCCCACAACCAGTACCCAGGGAAATCCTGCCTACCTCAACCAACTCCGAGGTGGCACTTGAATGTCCTTTTCAGTAACTACCGATACACTTGGTATCCATGAATCTGTCTAATCCTGCCTTGAAGTTGTTCAGGCTGACAGCTGTCACAACCTCTTCTGGAAGTGAGTTCCATAACCCAATGACCCTCTGGGTGAAGAAATATTTCCCTTTGTTAGTCCTAACTTTCCTACCTTGGAGCTTCAGGGAGTGCCCTCTAGTCCTAGTGTTTTGTGACAAAGAAAATAATTTTTCTTTATTCACCTTTTCTATCCCATGCATGATTTTATACACTTCGATCAAGTCACCTCTTAGACGCCGTCTTTCAAGGCTGAAAAGACCAAGGCGTTGCAACCTGGTTTCATAAGGGAGCCGCTCCATCCCTTGGGGCAGCTTACATGAGGCCAGGCCCAAACAATGAATGACAATCAAAACAAAATCAAAACATCAACAACAATACAATAAAATACAAACATATAAATAAAAAAGCAATATACAAGTGTAAAAACTAAAAACACAAACAACGCAGCGGGCCACATGTACAGGATAAAACATTAAAAACTCCAGAGTGAGCTGACAGGAGTAGATTCTTTGCAAGGGAAGCTCGTGTAGAGCATGGGTTGTTGGAGGCTTTCATATAAGGATGGGGGAGTGTGCTGCAGAGACAGGGGCGTTGAGGGGAGCAATGGTATAACGTTAAATGGCTACTCTCCAAAGGCGCAACGGAAAAGCCAGGTTTTAATGTGCTTTTGAAAGGTTTCCAAGTTAGGGGCTTTCCTAATCTTTCCGGGCAATGCGTTCCAGAGTCGGGGGGCCACAGAGGAGAAGGCTCTCTCCCTTGTGCCCACAAGACAAGCCTGTGAGACTGGCAGTGGCAAAGGAGGGCCTCCCCAAAAGATCGAAGGGTTCGAGCTGGTTCATGGAGAGAGATCCGGTCACGAAGGTAGGCGGGTGCCAAACCGTTTAGCGCTTTGTAAGTGATCACCTGCACCTTGAATTGGGACCGGAAAATAAACGCCAGCCAGTGAAGCTCCTTAAAAAGGGGGGTTGACCGTTCCCTGTAGCTTGCCCCAGTTGTTAGTCTGGCTGCCGAACGTTGAAATTGAAGTTTCCGCGCTGTCTTCAAGGGTAGCCCCATGTAGACTGCATTACAGTAATCCAGTCTAAAGTCAACTAAGGCATGGACCACCATGGTCAAGTCAGACTTCACGAGGTAGAGTTGCAGTTGGTGCACGAGTTTTAGTTGTGCAAAGGCCCTCGTGGCCACCACTGACACCTGGGCATCGAGTGTCAGTGCTGAATACAGGAGGACCCCCAAACTGCAAACTGTGACTTCAGGGGGAGTGCAACCCCGTCCAGCACAGGTTGCCACCGAATACACCAATCAGACGGGCGACTGACCTGGAGGACCTCTGTCTTATTAAGATTGTTCCACAGCTTGTTCCTCCTCATCCAGACCGTCACAGCGGCCAGGCACTGGTCCAGTATCGGAGGGGCTTCCTTGGAATCTGGTGGAAAAGAGTAGTGGAGTTGGGTGTCATCTGCGTAGAGATGGCACCGTACTCCAAAACTCCAGATGACCTCTCCCAGCGGTTTCATGTAGATGTTGAATAGCATGGGGGGCAGAATAGATTCTTGCGGGACCCCAAAGGTCAATGGCCAGGGGTCTGAGCAGGAGTCCCCCAGCTTCACCGACTGGGAGCGATCCTCCAGGAAGGACCAGAGCCATAGTAAAACCGTGCCCCCGAGACCCATCCCAGCGAGTCTCCGCAGAAGGATACCATGGTCGATGGTGTCGAAAGCTGCTGAGATGTCCAAGAGAACGAGCAGGGTCACACTCCTCCTGTCCAGTTCCCTGTGGAGGTCATCCACCTAGGCAACCAAAGTCTATGTGACTTCATTGTAAGTTACTTCTACATTTAGCAAAAATCCCAGAACTATAGCAACGGACACCACAATCTACAGCAATCTCCCAATAGACATGTCTCAAGAGCCCCTATCACCTACTGAGAACAAACCCCATTGAAATCCACAGGACAAATTAGCAATGTTAAGAATAAACAAGAAGTAAAAGTTAAAGGAGACAGAAATAGAGTCACAACTGTTCAGCAACCCACATATCAACACAGCCACAAGTGCACATTTAAAGAGGTCGCCCTGCAACCCAGTAACCTAATCCAGCAATGGAATAATTAGAGAAACAAGAGCAAGGTGAGTGGTAGGATTCCTAAGGATTGGTGTTTGGGGTCCAGCTTGGGTAAAAAGATCTACCACAACGATATATGGAGCGAGAAATGCCAAATGTTCAAGAACAGAAAAGACAGTAAGGATCAATTGCAAATATACATTGAATAATGAAGAACACATCAAAGAATTTCAAAAGAAAATAATTCTGTTTTATAGGCAAAACCTTTGATTATCTAGATCAGTGTTTCCCAACCGCTGATCCACGGCACACTAGTGTGCCGTGAGCAATCACCTAGTGTGCCGCAGAAAAACCTCTCTTCCCCCCTTTCTTCCCCCTCCTGCCGAACTCCTGCTGATGCTGCTTGGGGGAGGAAGAGGAGGAGGAAGGGCCGGGCGGCAGTGAAGACGAAGGGGCCGGGGCACCACCTCCTTCGGCCGTTTCCCCAGCCACCTGGGGGTTCTGTGTGGGAAGTTTGGCCCAGTTCTATCATTGGTGGGGTTCAGAATGCTCTTTGATTGTGTGTTAACTATAAATCCCAGAAACTGTAACTCCCAAATGTCAAGGTCTATTTTTCCCAAACTCCATCTGTGTTTACATTTGGGCATATTGAGTATTTATGCCAAGTATGGTCCTGATCCAACATTGTTTGAGCCCACAGTGCTCTCTGGATATAGGTGAACTACAACTCCAAAACTCAAGGTCAATGCCCACCAAACTCTTATAGTATTTTCTCTTGGTTATGGGAGTTCTGTGTGGGAAGTTTTTGTCTTTCTGCCATTCCTGCCAGGATATCTATGTTGTGTTCATCAAAACAGGCCCAGGTTTCACACTGAGTGTATAAATACATTTAAAAACATATTAACTATACGTATTACTGTGTTAGAGTGTCTTTTTTTGTCATTTTGGTTGGTGGTGTGCCCCAGGATTTTGTAAATGTAAAAAATGTGCCGTGGCTCAAAAAATGTTGGGAAACACTGATCTTAGATTATTTTTTTTAAAAACTATTGATCATTCTTTTAAAAATCAGTGTACATCTCACTAATTACATCTCAGTATCCTGATGCATAGTCTTTACTCAGGACAAAAGGATAACATCAGGACAGAAAATAGAGAAGTGGAATGGTTTTCAATTGGCAAGGGGGATCAGGGAAGGATGCATTTTATCATCCTATCATATATAAAGCAAAATTAGACTCAGAGGATGGAGGCATGTGAAGTGGAGGAACATCAACAATTTATGGCATGCAGACAACTATCATCCTCCTAGCAGAAAATAGCAAAGACTTGGAATGCTTGCAGAAGAAAATACAAAGGCAGGTTTGTAGGTGAAACATTAATAAAACAATATAATCACAGATTATTTATATAATTTGAAAGTAGATGATAAATGCATTTTAATTGTTCAAGATTTTCCATATTTTGGCTTATTTATTATTTATTTGTTTACAGTATTTATATTCCGCCCTTATCACCCCGCAGGGAACTCAGGGTGGATTACAATGTACATACTATATATACTCGAGTATAAGCCGACCTGAATATAAGTCAAGGCACCTAATTTTACTACAAAAACTGGGGAAATGTATTGACTCGAGTATAAGCCGACGGTGGGAAATGGAGAAGCTACAGGTCAACTCCAAAATAAAAATAGATACCAATAAAATTACATTAATTGAGGCATCAGTAGGCTAAATGTTTTTGAATATTTACATAAAAACTGTAATTTAAGACTGTCCAACTCTGATTAAACCATTATTCTAGCCTCCTTCAATGTAAATGTGCTTACATATCCTTCCAATAATAATAAAGAGAGCAAAATAATAAATGTAATAATAACAATAATAAATAGAGTAAAATAATAAATGTAATAATAGAATAAAATAATGTACATGTAAAAAATAATAGAGTAAAATAATGTAAATGTAATAATATCAATAATAATAGAGTAAAGTAATACATGTAATAATAATAGAGTAATAAAATAAATATAATAAAATATTACTAATAACAGAGTAAAATAATGTAAATGTAATAATATCAATAATAATAGAGTAAAGTAATACATGTAATAATAATAGAGTAATAAAATAAATATAATAAAAATATTACTAATAACAGAGTAAAATAATAAATAACCTCGGCTCGAGTATAAGCCGAGGGGAGCTGTTTCAGCCTAAAAAGGGGGCTGAAAAACTAGGCCTATACTTGAGTATATATGGCAAACATTCAATGCCATAGACTAGTGTTTCCAAACCAGTGTGCCGTGAGCAATCATCAGGTGTGCCAGGGGAAATTGGCACTCTCCACCCTCCTAGCAGCCCCCTCACAGGTTTCCAAGAAACAAATTGAGCCTCTCCGCTTGGAAATATTTTTTTTAAACTATTTTACTGGAGTTTTTGAGAATCCCCCAAGGAACTGTTTATAACAGCTTCATGACATCCATAGTTAACTGGAAGCAAGTTTCACTCAGGGTGAAATTTCACAAAGGTCTGGAGAACAAGCACTATGAGGAGCGGCTTGAAGACCTGGGCACGTTTAGCCTGGAGAAGAGAAGGCTGAGAGAAGACATGATAGCCATGTATAAATATGTGAGAGGAAGTCATATCTATGTTGTGTTCATCGAAACAGGCCCAGGTTTCACACTGAGTGTATAAATACTGTACATTTAAAAACATATTCACTATATGTATTACTGTGTTAGGGTGTCATTTTGTGCCATTTTGGTTGGTGGTGTGCCTCAGGGTTTTGTAAATGTAAAAAATGTGCCACGGCTCAAAAAAGGTTGAAAAACACTGGTCTAGAAGACTTGTGTAACAGTGGATTCAATGAAGTAGATACAGTTGGCCCAAAGAAAAGATTTGTATTGATTCCAAATACATGTAAGCTGCTTTTTTATTCCAGGTACTGCACAGTAGCATCATAATATACAACAGAGCACATATTGATCTAAGAGCGATTTTGAAAGCATATTGTTAAGAATCACACCTTTTTGTTGCTTTTAGTGTGTGCTGAAGCTTATAATCCTGATGAAGAGGAGGATGACGCTGATTCAAAGGTATGTACTCTTTCTTAAAAAAAACAGCTTAAAAATATTGGAAGACAAATTCTATTATTATTATTATTACTATTATTATGCCCTGCTTTATCTCCTCCAAAGGGGACTCAGTGGCTTAACATAGAAGCATCAGCATAACAATTAAAATATACAAATGTGCTAACATTAAAACAGGATTAAATATAAACAGTACTTTTGAAATCTCGGTTAAAAACAATTAAACATTTTCAGAGATATCATTTGTAGTAATATACAGGCAGTGCCTGGGTTACAAACATCCAACTTGCATTCAACACCTAGTTACAAATGCAGATAATACAACAGGAAGTGAGAGGAAATCTATTCCTCAAAATATAAAATCAATTCTGGAAGAGTTATCATGGCCAAAAGGTGTCTCCACTCAGGCCCGGATTATCCATAAGGCCACACTAGGCCACGGCCTAGGGGTGCAGCCATGGGGGGGGGGGGCGCCAGATCCAGACTCCCCCCCAAAAAAATTCCAAAAAAAAGAGTCGATCTTCAGCTGCTTCTGCGCCTGCGCACGGGGCGCCATAGACTCTCAGAGGCCGTTCTGCTGCCTCTGAGAGTCACGGCGCTGCAGGCGCAGAAGTGACCGAAGATCACCCTTTTTTTTTCTCAGGCGTGGTGGCTTTAGGAAGGAGGGAGGAGCCGCGGGGCCCCCGTGGCTCCTCCCTCCCTCCTAAGGCCACCACGGCCTGAAAAAAAGGGCGATATCTCGGCCGCGTCTCAGGCCAGCGTGGTGGCTTTAGGAAGGAAGGAGGAGCCGCGGGGAGCCGCCCCGCGGCTCCTCCCTCCCTCCTAAAGCCACCACGCCGGCCTGAGAAGCGGCCGAAGATCGTCCTTTTTTTCTCAGGCCGGCGCGAGGAGGAAGGGGCGGAGCCGTGGAGGGAAGCTCCACCCTCAAGGGTGCTGCTACGCATGCGCGGCATCGGCTCCAGGGGTGGAGCTTTCCTTCCTCCTCGCGCCGGCGAGGAGGAAGAGGCAGAGCCGCGGAGGCGGAGCCTTTGGCCTAGGCGCCAAAAGGGCTTAATCCAGGCTTGTCTCCACTAAAGCCTTATCACCAATCCTTGTTTTCATGGCAGCCCCAATTTTTCAAAATCCAGTGTTCCCAGGAAAAGAAAGTGAGGCATATCTTCTGAACAGGCGCAGACAGCAATATAAACATTTCAGGGATGTTATGTAACTAAATAAACTAAAACTAAAATAAAAATGACTGCAGTTGCATGTAAAAAATGTATCTCTTACGCTAGATACATCCTACTTCTGTCCAGTGTTTACTTATTTTTAAATTTTAATACATTACATCTGTCCTAGCCATTATGGTTTTAAACTTTGTATGCTACTGTCTTATATGTGAGTTTATTGATTGTACTGTTTTGTTATTTGCTGTTGTGTTGTTTTTACTGATATGTCTTTGGGCTTGGCCTCATGTAAGCCGCCCCGAGTCCCTTCGGGGATATGGTGGCGGGGTATAAATAAAATTTTATTACTATTACTAGCTGACCCGGCCACGCGTTGCTGTGGCATAGTCTGGTGGTATGGGAAAGTAAATAATGCTGTGGCATGGCCTGTGGCAACTCCCTTGTACCCTTATGCTTGAAAGCCACAATCAAAGCAGTCCTGAGAGATGGCCAGTCAGCCCTAGTAGAATAATAATAATAATAATCGTAATAATAATGGTAAATAATTGGATAGGAAGAGCTGTGGCCTATAGTTGCTGTGGCTTATAGTTAGAATTGTCGAAGTAGAGGTAGATATCTGGAGTATTATGGCAGAGAGGTACCTACCTATTCCTTCCCCCCTTTTCTTCCCTTTCCCTTTTCTCTCCTTTCTTCTATCTTTAGGTCTTTATTTCATTCCTTCCTTCGCTCTTTGGTTCCATCCTTCCTCCAGTCTTTCCTTCCTTCCCTCCCTCTTTCTCTACTTCTTCCTTTGTCTGCTTCTTTCCTTCTCTGTTTCCTTCCTTTGTTCACTTTTATTTCCTTTTCTCCTCCTTTCCTCCTTTACCTCTGGCCTGCATTTCCTTCCCTTCCCTTTTTCTTTCCTTCTCTCTTTCCTTCTTTCCCATCCCTCATTCCTTCACAACAGCAACAATGGAAGGCCTTCTCACAGCTACCCCACAGAACCACCCCCTCCCTACCAGGCCTGTTTTTGAGGCCGGCGGAGCAGAGAGGGAGCCCGAGCCGCGCCACCAATCGAGGCCCTGGCTTTGCCGAAGATGGCGGGCCTCCCTGCTCCTTTTGTGTCTTTCCTAGCCAGTGGCGCCGCCATCCCACAGAGAGAAGCACTTCCCTCGCTGGCCTGCTTTTGGGTCTGGCGCAGGAGAGAGGGAGCCCAGCCTGAGGCAGCAATCGAGCTCCCGGCCTCGGGGAAGATGGCGGGCCTTCTTCCTCCATTTGTTTTTCTTCCCCTCCGTGGGTCCCCGCCCCTTCTATTCCCTCCCCGGTGTCCTCTAGTGTTTTCACCCTGATCGTCTTCATCCTCCTTCGCTCCCAAGACTCCTTTTCCTCCATTTTTTCTCATCTCTCCTTTTCTCCGTGTCGGGGGGGGGGGGGGAGAGAAGGGGTTTGCGCACGTGCACAGTATTTCCGCGCATTCGCAGTTCAGCTCTAGCACGAGGATGCTGGGAAATGTATTCCGCCAAGTTTTTTGCATTTTTAAGTGTTTGTGTTTTTTGTGTAATTTTCCGGGAGTTGGTCACACCTTGTACCGTTTGGGGTGTTGCGGCCAAATTTGGTGTTTCTGTGTTCAGCCGTTTTGTTGTTTTTAAGCTTGTCACCACGACATGAACAGATTTATATATATAGATTATTAGAAATTCAACTTAAGAACACACCTACAGAACTTAACTTGTTTGTAACCAGGTGATTGCCTGTATTTGTTAATATATCCTGAATGCTTTTGCAAAATGTAGCAACATGTACATTAAGAACAGCCTTTTCCTTTCCTCATCACTTTTATTGTAATTTCTCTTACATAGCAATAGATTTGTTATAAGAATTTATTTTTTTCATTTCTGTACAGTTTCTTTCTAAAATGAGTTTTGGCAAAAATTAAATCCTCTGTTGTTACCTGGATAATGTTAAATGGCCTTAGAAGTATTCCTTTGGATTG
Source organism: Anolis apletophallus (assembly GCA_030556195.1). Classification (NCBI taxonomy): domain Eukaryota; kingdom Metazoa; phylum Chordata; class Lepidosauria; order Squamata; family Anolidae; genus Anolis; species Anolis apletophallus. The sequence continues at coordinate 7,829,832 of JARBWK010000012.1, forward strand.
CATACTTTGGTTATGACCCTTTCTATGATCGTTTTTCCTTAAAGTTCATCCAAGAAGAGGGAGACTAAATTGCAGTGATTTCTTTCAGATTATTCACCCCAAAACAGATGATCAAAGAAACAGACTTCAAGAAGCGTGCAAAGACATTCTCCTATTTAAAAACCTAGATCCGGTAAGAGTTTGTTTGTTTATTGCTTATTTAGAGCAAAAAAAGAATGACAGATTCAAACATCATTCTGGGATTTTCTTTGTTAGTAATAGTTGGCAATATGGTTAGACAAGAATGGTTTGAACAAAGCCAAGCTTAGTTAATTGAAGCAGTTTGGATTGCTATATTTTTGACTTTCAAATGCTTGTTTAAGGAAAGTACTGTATGTACGTACGTGCTTACTTATGTCCGGGATGGAAATTATGCAAGTAGTTTAGAACTTCAACTACTCCTGACCATCACAGAGAATGGTGAAGAATGGTAGGAATTACAATCCAGTATCATCAGGGGGAAGCACAACTATTATCCAGAGGTCATTTGGAATATTTTATCTTAATTCTTATCACAAAAAAAGAATTATCCCCTTATCTGAGTAGAGTTCTGAAAGGCAAGAGTCCATTCTGGAGAGTTTAAAAGAAGCACCAATTTATTTATTTATTCTTCGTTTTTATATACCGCTCCTTCCAGCAGGCTCGGGGCGGTTTACTTAAAATCGATTACTAAAAACAGCAACATTTCAATTTAGTAATAACAACAATATAAATCAGCACATCAAAACAACAATCCACATAGGACTCAGGATTTGAGGAATTTCCTCAGGAGCCATTTAGGTTAAAGGCCTGCCTGAAAAGGGTCGTTTTACAGGCTCTCTGGAATGGGCCCAATTCCTTAATGGCACGGACTTCTTCAGGCATTGAGTTCCATAGCGACAGCGCTGCTACAGAAAAGGCTCTTGATCTGGTTGTAGACAAGCGGCTGGAGTGCATGGATGGAACTACTAGGAAATTTTGTTCTTCCGAACGTAGTGATCTCGGGGGAACATATGGGGTGATACACCAGCCCTAGACCATACAAGGCCTTAAAGGTGAACACCAACACCTTGAAAACAATCCGGTACTCTATTGGTAGCCAGTGCAGTTGCTGCAGAATGGGCATAATGTGCTCTCGTGCAGGTGCTCCTACCAGCAGTCGAGCAGCAGCATTCTGCACTAGCTTGAGTTTCCGGATTGATGACAAAGGAAGGCCAATGTAGAGGGTGTTACAGTAGTCCAGTCTCGAGATGACCGTTGCCTGGATCACCGTGGCCAGGTCGCTTCTGGGTAGATAGGGAGCCAGCCGCCTAGCCTGGCGTAGATGGAAAAACGCGGTCCTGCATACTGTGGAGATTTGCATCTCCATTGATAGCACCGGGTCCAATTGGACCCCCAGGCTTCTTACTGAAGATGACGGACTTAAGAGCTCGCCGCCCAGGGTAGGCAGCCAGCATCCATCCAGCCCAGGGCGACCCAGCCATAGGATCTCCGTCTTGTACTCTTGCCTTGTGCTCTTTCTGATGCTGTTTCTGGACACACACACACACACATATATATATAAAACTAATATATAAAATTAGTTTTTCAGGTACAATAAATTAGGCCTGGGCAATCATGGTTCTAAATGGTTCTAAAGTACTTACAAAACTAAAGTTCTTGTGGTGAACACTAGGTGGTGCTGGTGCTTTGCTTCTACAGTGTTGCTAAAGTTCTGGTGGTGAACATTTCAGAACTCTAACAAAACTTTCAAAATTTCATTATTATTTCATTATTGCCAATTTTTAAGACAGAACCAATTAGGAACTGCCATTTATAATGACATTTTGAAAGTTTTGTTAAGACTTCTGAAATGTTCACCACCAGAACTTTAGCAACACTGTCGAAGCAAAGCACCAGCTTGGTGGATGACCTCCTCAGAGAACAGGACAGTGGGAGTGTGACCGTGCTCATTCTCTTGGATATCTCAGCGGCTTTTGATACCGTCGATCACGGTATCCTTCTGGGGAGACTCGCTGGGATGGGACTCGGGGGCATGGTTCTACTGTGGCTCTGGTCCTTCTTGGAGGGGCGCTCCCAGTCGGTGAACCTGGGGGACTCCTGCTCGGACCCCTGGCCATTGACTTGTGGGGTCCCGCAAGGATCTATTTTGTCCCCCATGCTATTTAACATCTACATGAAACCGCTGGGAGAGGTCATCCGGAGTTTTGGAGTACGGTGCCTTCTCTATGCAGATGACACCCAACTCCACTAGTCTTTTCCACTAGATTCCAAGGAAGCCCCTCGGATACTGGACCAGTACCTGACCGCTGTAACTGTCTGGATGAGGAGGAACAAGCTGAGGATCAATCCTTGTCGTTCATCTGACCGTGGTATTGGGTGGCAACCTGTGCTGGACGGGGTTGCACTCCCCCTAAAGTCTCAGGTCCACAGTTTGGGGGTCCGCCTGGATTCAGCGCTGACACTTGATGCTCAGGTGTCTGCGGTAGCCAGGAAGGCCTTTGCACAGTTAAAACTCGTGTGCCAATTGCGACCATACCTCGTGATGTCTGACGTGACCATGGTGGCCCATGCCTTGGTTAACTCTAGATTGGATTACTACAATGCACTCTATGTGCAGCTACCCTTGAAGACGGCCTGGAAACTTCAACTTGTCCAACGCTCAGCAGCCAGATTAATAACAGGGGCAAGTTACAGGTAGTGGTCAACCCCCCTGTTTAAAGAGCTTCACTGGCTGGCGTTTATTTTCCAGTCTCAATTTAAGGTGTAGGTGATCACCTATAAAGCCCTAAACGGTTTGGGACCCACCTACCTTTGTGACCGGATCTTCCTCCATGAACCAGCCCAGTGTAACGACTCTCCAACACTCGGTAAGGATCACGCGTAGATTGAAGCACGGTCCAACACGATTTTATTGTAGGTACGACACATGTGAAGCAAAAGCACCGTCCCGCCACCCAAACACACCTTATATACCCTGAGCCCCTCCCTATTGCCCATGCAATGTCCAAGCAGGGTTGCACCATATCCGGGTGATTCAGCATATCCCATAGTCCAAAGGGATGTGACCTCATGGGTCCATGAGCCAGCATTATGAGTCCAATTGTCCAATGTCCAGGCTCGGAGGAGTTTACCTCACTTCCCTCCGGAGCCTCACACACATCTGGAAGTTACGTCACTCCCACTTGACTCAGCACAGTCTCTATGCAGCTGGAGCCAAGGTCACCAAATAACTGGGGCAAAGGTCGGTGCAATCTCATGGCAGGTTGGGAGCCTGAACTTCTCCTAAGCTCAGGTCTCCCAGTCCTGACATAACGGTCTCTCCTCCACCACGTCCTCCCCTAGAAAACAAAACATCATTCAATCCGGAGGAGGAAAGGGCCCCACATACTTCTTTAAAAGACTACAGTGAAACGTGGGATGAACCTTCCCTAAACTCTTGGGCAACAGAAGGGTATATGAGACCTTATTCACCGCATTTTTAATCCTAAAAGGCCCAATGTACTTCGGACTTAGTTTCTTCGATGGATATCCTAATTTCAGATTCTGCGTGGATAGCCACACCAAATCCCCCTCACTGTACTCCTCCCCTTCCTGCCTCTTCCGGTCTCCAAACAACTTGTAAGAACGCTGTGCCTTTCCCAAAGCCGCTGCTACTTCTTTCCAATCCTCCCGGGCTCGTATCCTCCATTCCACCCTCTCCTCCCCTCCCAACTCCAATAGCTGGGGCAAAGGAGCTACCTCCTGACCATAGACCACTTCGAAGGGGACTCCCAGTGGAAGAGTGTACCGAGCTGTTATAGGCCATCTCAGCATAAGGCAACAGATCGGACCAATTATTTTGCTCCTTGTTGCTAAAAATACGCAAATAAGACCCCAACGATTTCTGAGCTCTTTCACGCCCCCATTGCAACAAGGATGATAAGAGGTCGTAAGACGCCTCTGAGCCCCCAACATCTCCAAAAATCGCTCCCAAAATTGGGCAGTAAATTGGACTCCACGATCACTCAAAACCTGCTCCGGGCACCCATGCAAACGGTACACATGCCGCACATATAACTCAGCCAATCTCTCTGCACTAGGCAACCCCTTTAACGGAATAAAATGGGCCTGCTTAGAGAACATATCTAACACGGTCCAAATATACTTATAACCCCGACTTGAGGGCAACTCCCCCACAAAATCCGTACTGACATGTGTCCACGGCCTCACAGGAGTAACCACCACTTGAATCAACCCCTGCGGCTTAGCAGAGGGAACCTTATTTCTAGCACACGTTTCACAACACTCTACATACTTCTTCACCTCAGCCCTCATGGCCGGCCACCAATACCTCTTCTTTAGGGCCAAAAGAGTCTTCGTGACCCCCAATGACCAGCAGATCTATGATCGTGATTCAACCTCAGTACCTTTTCTCTCATACTCTGAGGGACATACACCTTGCCTCCCATAATCCACAAACCATTCAATGGCTTACACTCTTTCTCATGACTCTGTAACCACACATCACCTACATAACCTTTCTGCAACTCCAAACTCCATTCATCTACCACTCCTTCTTCCTTCTTAACCTCACACGCCGTTTGGGACCTTGTCTGCACGGCCAGACCCCAATGCTCCCTGGCAAACACCTCCCCGGACTTATGCAACTCATTCTCTCCTACATTCGGATACCGGGACAACGCATCAGCCACCACATTCTCTTTGCCCCTTATATGCTGCAGCCGAAAATCAAACCTAGCGAAAAACTGAGCCCACCTCACTAACTTGGGAGACAACTTCTGAGGGTTCCTCAGATACTGGAGGTTCTGATGATCAGTCATCACCACAAAAGGGAAAGCAGCACCCTCTAAAAACTGCCGCCACGTTTGCAAAGCATTCCGCACAGCAAACGCCTCCTTTTCCCAGACTGGCCACTTCCGCTCATGCTCTCCAAACTTCTTAGAAAAATAAGCACACGGCCTCAATCTACCTCGCTCATCCTCCTGCAACAACACTCCACCATAAGCCCAAGCAGACGCATCACACTGTACCACGAAAGGCTTATCCACATTCGGATGTATTAATAAGGGCCCATTAGTAAAAGCTTTCTTTAATGCCACAAACGCCTCCTGACAATCTTTCGTCCAATCCAGCTTAGCACCTGGAGACTTAGTCCTCTTCGACTCACCCTTACCCTTGGTTCTCAATAACTCCGCAGCGGGAGGGTTATCGCTGAAAACTCCGATATAAAAGTGCGATAAAAATTGGCTAACCCTAAGAAAGCCTGTAACTGCCTACGAGTCTGCGGAGCTTCCCAATTCAACACGTCATCCACCTTAGCCGGATCCATTGCGACTCCATCCCCGCTAATCCTATATCCCAAGAAATCAATCTGAGCCTTGCCAAATTCGCACTTACTCAATTTTACATACAGACTCGCTTGTCGCAACCTCTCTAACACCTCCCTCACCAAACTAACATGCTCATCTCTAGTACGCGTCACAATCACAATATCATCCAAATACACAAACACCCCTTTATACAAAAGGGGGTGCAACACCTCATTAATTAATTGCATGAAAATGCCTGGAGCCCCGCCAAACCGAATGGCATTACGACCCATTCGTACAGCCCGAGGGGCAGGAGAAAGCAGTCTTCCATTGATCGCTCCTCTTCACCCTCACCATATGAAACGCGTCAATCAAATCCAACTTGGTAAAAACCTTACCACCTCCTAACTGACCTAACAAATCCTTGATCAAAGGTAAAGGGTAACAATTGGTAGTACTAACAGCATTCAAACCTCTATAATCAATACACAGCCGCAACCTACCATCCTTCTTCTCACGAAACAAAACTGGAGCCGCAATGGGAGACTCGGACCTCTGAATAAACCCCCTGCTCAAATACCCGTCTATTTGTTCCCTCAAAGCTTCCTTCTCCTTCACTGTCATGGCATAGATTTTGGGTTTAGGTAAAACAGCCCCTCCTTGACCTCTATACTACACTGTACATTGCGAAGGGGGAAGACCCTGAGCCAAAACCGGATTAAACACATCTGCATAATCCCAATACTCTGCAGGCACCCCTTGTACTTCACTCTTACCCTCCTTCTCTTTATTTGGAGCACATTGTACAATTCCTGTTTTCCAATCAATCTTGGGGTTTGCCTGCTCTAGCCATGGCAACCCCAACACCACCTCATGTCCTTTAATGGGGGCCACCACAAAATCAATGTCCCCCTCCCAGGGTCCCACCCGACCCTTCAAATCTTTAGTCCCCACAGAGAACGGGCCACCCTCAATAAAAGACCCATCCAATTGAGCAAAAGTTATGGGCGTTTCTAAGGGCTTTGTCCCCCCACCCAAATCCCCTATCAACTTTGGGGACATAATGTTCTCCGAACATCCGCAGTCTACTAAAGCTTTCCTTTCCACAATCTTATCCCTTTATACAATCCCAAGGTACATTGTATATTAGAGCTCACCCCAACACTTTTTTTTTATCATCATTGTCCCCACTTGCTGCTTTAGCAGAGGCCACCTTCACTGGCTCCAGCACCTGCCTCTGCCGGCATTGGGACGCAAAATGACCGGGTTGAGAACAAATAAAACAAAGGCCCCGTCCCATCGTTGGCCTCCTTGTAACACTGGATCGGTTGTCACCACCACGTCTAGGCTCTCCTCCTCGGAATCGCCCTTCAACTGCACCACGACTGGATCCCCTGGACCTCGCAGGCTGGAAACGGCGCCGCTGCACCTGGGCAAGGATTCCTTCCACGCTGCCGGCCAACTGGATCCATCCATCGACATCGCCAGGATCATCTCGATGCAGACACCACTCGAGGATCTCCTTCCGCAATCCGTCCTTAAACAACTCGAGTAGGGTAGCTGGGGACCATTCGGCAATTTTCCCAGCCAACCCCATAAACTCTTCCGCATACTCGGTGACGGACCGGGATCCCTGGGTCAGGCAGCGCAGCGCTTCCTTCGCCTTAATCCTCTCCAACGGATCTCGAAACCTATTCCGAATCGCCTGCAAAAAATCTTTCACAGATCTTAAACACGGGTCCCGGCGGTCATGGCATTGGACATACCATTCAGCTGCCCTTCCTTTGAACACCGCTCCGATGGCCCGCACTCGGCTGCTGTCGCTGGGATAAAGGTGACCGTAGTCCTCCATATGGTCTTGCACCGCAGCGGCAAAAAAGGCTACTTTACAGGCTTCACCTTCAAATTCAACCCGTAATGGCCCTTTCTTCATACGGGCCCCAAACTCCTGGGACAACACTTCCCTCCCTTGAGGGACCTCGAGCCTGGTAACGCCTCTCCCCATGCCAGCCGGTTGCGCCGGGCGCCTCATCTGAGCCGAACTTCCTCCTGGATGGCCACCAACGGTCCTCACTCCCAAGGGAGATCTAGGACGCTCAACTGACACTCCACCATCCATCCATGAATAGTAAGTGAAGTCTCCTCCTCCCGGGGCACTCCAAATGGACTCCATCGGCTCTCTTCGGGACATGGCCCGAGACATCCTCCTCATGGTCTGCTCCATAGCCTCCAACTTACATTTCATCACTTCCAATTCCGAAGGTGATGCAGGTTCCGTGGTTTCACTACCACACTCCATCGGGTTCATCCGAACTGGCCTGTCCTTCGGCACAGTCTCCTTGGGCCCACGCACCTCTGGATCCGCCTGAGCTGACCAGTCCTTCGGAACAGCTTCCACGATCCCTCCGGCCCTCCGGACCTCCATCTGAGCTGGCCTGTCCTTCGGCACAGTCTCCCTGGTCCCGCACACTTCTGGATCCCCTTGAACTGACCAGTCCTTTGGAACAGTTCCTCCGATCCTTCCAGCCCTCCAGACCTCCACTTGTCTGGAGTCATATCGCTCTCTCCTTCGGTGGGCCACTTCCAAGCTCACCTGAGCTTCCCACAGTCGCTCCGCTTCTCCAAGCTCCTTCTCCTGGGCAACCGCACCTTCCATCATCTCACGGCACTCATCCGGACACCTCTCTTGGTCGAGGGTGGTCCAATCCCACTCCATAGTACGCCGGATTTCCTCAGGAGCCGAATCCCATCCATCAATATACTCTTCCTCTCTCCAAGCCAACCTCTCCATTGCTGGGATAGTTGAAAAGGGGCTTTTGCTTCTGTAACGACTCTCCAACACTCGGTAAGGATCACGCGTAGATTGAAGCACGGTCCAACACGATTTTATTGTAGGTACGACACATGTGAAGCAAAAGCACCGTCCCGCCACCCAAACACACCTTATATACCCTGAGCCCCTCCCTATTGCCCATGCAATGTCCAAGCAGGGTTGCACCATATCCGGGTGATTCAGCATATCCCATAGTCCAAAGGGATGTGACCTCATGGGTCCATGAGCCAGCATTATGAGTCCAATTGTCCAATGTCCAGGCTCGGAGGAGTTTACCTCACTTCCCTCCGGAGCCTCACACACATCTGGAAGTTACGTCACTCCCACTTGACTCAGCACAGTCTCTATGCAGCTGGAGCCAAGGTCACCAAATAACTGGGGCAAAGGTCGGTGCAATCTCATGGCAGGTTGGGAGCCTGTACTTCTCCTAAGCTCAGGTCTCCCAGTCCTGACACCCGGGTTATTTGAGAAAGGCATTTTGTGCCAAGGTTGGTCTTTATCAGTTGTTTATGTGGTTTGCAGTGATCTCAGGAAGTGAGGGAAGGTGCTGGGAGTCCCATCGTCCATGGTCCCTCCTCCTCCAAACTGCACCAGGATGTAGAGTGGGTCATGGGGATTATGTGTGTCAAATTTGGTCTTGCTTAGTTATTGGATGAGGGTCGCAGCAGTCTTGGGAAGTGAGTGGAGGTACTTCAAGTCCCATCATCCGTGGTCCATCCTCCTCGATACTGCACCAGGATGTAGAATGAGTCATGGGGGATCTGTGTGCCAAGTTTGGTCTTGATCAGTTTTTGGATGAGGTTGGCAGCGGTCTTGTGAAGTGAGTGTAGGTACTTCAAGTCCAATCATCCGTGGTCCACCCTCCTCCGAACTGCACCAGGATGTAAAGTGGATCATGGGGGCTTTGTATGCCAAGTGTGGTCATGATCATGCACTGGATGAGGGTCGCAGCGGGCTCGGGAAGTGAGTGGAGGTACTTGAAATCCCATCATCCATGGTCTGCCCTCTAAACTGCATTCGGATGGAGTGTGGGTCATGGGGGCACTGTGTGCCAAGTTTTGTCTTTATCGGTCTTCGTTCAGGGCTGCAGTGGCCTGTGGGGAATGAAGGGTTTGAAAATACTACAAATCCCATAATCTGTAGAGGTACTTCAAGTCCCATCATCCATGGTCCACCCTCCTCCAAACTGCAGTAGAATGTAGCGTGGGTCATAGGGGCTCTGTGTGGCAAGGTTGGTTACTGTCAATTCAGGCCATACACAATTTCCCATGAGCTGAGGCCTAGTCGGGAAAATCAAGTTAATGAAGCCTTACTGTCAATTTTGGGCCTAGTCTGTGGTTTGTGTTTTTTGTAAAGTGTATTGGGTGAAGGTACTGAACATTCCATTTCCAACGGAAAAAACTGTCAACTGGCTAACTGCCCAAACCATGTCTGCCTCAGGCGCTTTCCCTTCCTCTCTCTGCTGCCTAGGAGTATTGGAAAGTTGGGAGGCTGGCCAATCAGAGGCGTTATGCAAATATTCCCACAGTGGCAACCAATCGAAACGCTGCCACATATTCCTCCGCACCTCCCGCCGCCGCACTTCCCGCCGCAAACATTCTCTTTTATTAGATAGATAGATAGATACCGTGTTTCCCCGAAAGTATGACACCCCCGATTGTAAGACGTATCGGGGGTGTCAGGGGTGTCGGCTAATGTAAGCCGTACCCCGAATGTAAGCCTTACCTCGTCGCCACGCCGCCGCCGCCGCCACAACCGGCCCATCGGCCGCGGCACACCTCCGCGGCGCACCTTTCTGCCAGGCCTCCAAGGAAGGGTGGGGGAAGAGAGCCAGAAGCATGGCAAAGCGTGCGCTGCGTCAGAGTGACGCGTCGTCGCTTTGCCCCGCCCCTGGCTCTCTTCCCCTCCCTCCTTTGTCCAAGGAAGGGAGGGGGAAGAGAGCCAGGGGCGGGGCAAAGCGACGACACGTCACTCTGACGCAGCGGCGCTTTGCCATGCTTCTGGCTCTCTTCCCCCTCCCTTCCTTTGTCCAGAAAGCTGCGCCACGGAGGTGTGCCGCGGCGGCGTGATGGCGGCAGCGGCGGCGGCGGCGTGGCGATGGGGTACGTCTTCGTTTATATAAGACGTACCCCGAAAGTAAGACGTAGGGGGACTTTTCAGGGGGAAAAGAAAGTAAGACGCTGTCTTACTTTCGGGGAAACACGGTAGATGGGAAGGTTATCCTCAAGCCTTTCAGATTTTTTAAAATAAAAAAATCAGTCAGAGATAAGCAACCCAGTATTCAAAACTTTGTTAAATGTGTCATAGGCTTTGCTTATAATGGTTAAATATAATGAATACTGGAATCAATTCTGTGACATTTACATTTTGCAATGTGGCATTTTGTACTGTTCACAAAGGATATTAATGGATAGCAAATACACTATTGGGTTGACCTTGACACACACCTTTAGCATTTTGTCTTTTTTAACAACTCAAGTTATGTGTGGGGAAAACTGTTTAGGTTTTGGCTAAAGATCTTTCAAAGATGTTTAAGGTGTGAAGGAGAACTCGGAATAGCACAGGGGAGAAAAGGCTGCTGTCCTCCCAATAAGATGCGTTCCGCTCTTTCAGATAGAGGCGGGAGGAGCCAACAGTCATTCCTTCAACTCAAACCTGCTGCTGTTGGTCTTGAGTTACCCATATTTTTGCCCTTATATACTGTATTTCTTCTTTTGTAAAATTCATTGATTGTAAGACACACTCTAATTTCAATACCACCACCAACGGAACTACACAAAGTACTTCTAAGACACACCCAGTGTAACTGAATGAAACATCGAATTGTGCCGTACTGTAAGCCGCTCTGAGTCCCCCCTCGGGGGTTGAGAAGAGCGGGGTAAAATCCTGAAATAAAATAAATAAATAAATAACTAAATGATGCTGTGTATTGATATCATTTATTTCAGGCCTGTTCAACAGGCGGCCCTGGGGCCGGACACGGCCCCCGAGCCCCTTCCCTGCGGCCCCCTAACTTGTTTTAATAAAATACAAAAAAACCCCAAAACCCCTACTTCCGGGTTTAGGCAAGCATCGCGAGACTACGCCAGCCACAGACGGGATTTTGAGGGAGGTCGAAATCCCGTCTGTGGCTGCGTAGTCTCGCGATAGCTGCCGAAATCTCGGGTCCCGCGGGATTTGCGGCCGGCCTGGGCGCGCGCCTCCTCCTCGTGGCTGCTTCCAGGCCAGCCCCCATTCCTTCAGAGAGAGGGAGGAGGGGAGTGAGGCAGGGAAAGCCCCTCCTGGCTCCGTCCTCTTCCTGTGGAGGGCCCTCGCTTCCCACCCCGCGGATGGGAGAGCCGCCGCGCCCGGCCTGAACTTGGCCTCGGCTCCAGCGGGGCTCTTCAGGGACGGTGGCGGTGTTGGCGCTTCTGCCCTGTGACGGGGCTCCCGCAGTATGGGTAAGGGCCTGGCTCGAGTGAAAGCGGGACGGTGGGTGAGTGGGGGGGAGGGGTCCCTCAGCGGCGGTTTCCTTGGCGACGCTACCTTCCCTCCTCCGCCCCTCCCCTTGTTGTGCAGCCTTCCCCCGCGTGCAGGGCGCAACGTGGCTTCCTTTGCTCCTGCCCCCGCAGCTTGTTTTCCCTTCAGGGAGGGAGGGAGCTCTTTGGGCCTCCTCCACCCGCCTCTGGGAAAGGAGGCCCCATCAAGCCCTGCGACGGCATTGAGGTGTTTGGTTTTTTTGGTGTGTCCCAATTTGAGTGTGGACTCAAATAACTCAAAGGTATTAGGAAACATTCCCCCAAATCCACCAGTGTTCCCATTTGGGTATTCATGCCAAGTTTGGTCCAGATCCATCATTATTTGAGTCCAGAGTGCTCTCTGGATGGAGGTGAACTACAACTCCACAACTCAAGGTCAATTGTAAGTAAATTGGAGCCGGTGAGGGGGGGAGCCGGGGGCGGAGACAGACCCTTCGGCCCCCCAGGTGATCAGTGACTGGAATTCCGGCCCTTGGGCCCGTAGAAGTTGGACAGCCCTATTTCCTATTTATTTGATAGGAAAAAGGTATGTCTTAAGATTGTTGAAATACAGTATACACCAAACCCTGGTTGGTGGCAAATTATTTTTATTTATTTACTAGCTTGGGCACCCGGCAATGCCCGGGTTATTTGAGAAAGGCATTGTGTGCCAAGGTTGATCTTTGGTACTTCAAGTCCCATCATCCATGGTCCACCCTCCTGTAAACTGTAGAAGGATGGAGACTGGGTCATGGGGGCACAGGGTGCCAAGTGTAGTCTTTTTAGGTCTTTGTTCAGGGCTGCAGTGGTCTGTGGGAAATGAAGGCTTTGAAAGTATTACAAATCCCATAATCCATGGAGGTACCTCAAGTCCCACTCTTCTCCATACAGCAGTAGAATGTAGTGTGGGTCATAGGGGCACTGTGTGTCAAGCTTGGTATTGCATTGGGCCTCTGTGTGGCAAGTGTGGTCCTGATCCGTCATTGGTGTGGGCCGCTGTGCTCTAAGCAAGTGAGTTAAAGTACTGCAATTTCCGTCATCCATGGTGCATCCTACGTCAAACTGCACCAAGAGGTAGAGTGCATCTTAGGGGGTCTGTGGGCCAAGTTTGGTCTTGTTCTGTCATTGTTGTGGACCTAGTCAGGAAAATGAAGTTGAGGAAGCCTTACTGTCAAATCTGGTTGTGGCCTAGTCAGGATAATCAAGTAGAGGAAGCCTTACTGTCAAATCAGGTTGTGGCCTAGTCTGGGAAATTAAGTAGAGGAAGCCTTACTGCCAAATCAGGCTGAGGCCTAGTTTGTTAAATCAGGTGGAGGAAGCCTTTTTTAAAGTGCACTCTCTGGCACCTTTGAGATTTTGGATGTTGGAATGTTGGCCATGCAGAGTCCGTTATGCAAATTTTCCCTCAGTGGAAATCAATCTCCTCTGTCTGGTGCCTTAGAGGGTTGGAGTTCTGAGGCTGGCCAGTCAGAGCCATTTATGCAAATAATCCCGGAGTGGCAGCCAATCGAAATGCTGGCACATATTCCTCCCGTTGCTCGGCCCACCCGCCCACCGCCCGCAAACACTGACTTTTATTATATGTAATAGATTTATTTTTCCAACTTGTATACCGCCACTCCCTGGAGGCTTGGAGCGGTTTACAATGCAAGCAAAGCAATATACAATACATCATTAAAACACCAAAATCCACAATTAACAGGATTCGAATGCCAGCCGGAACAAATACGTTTAACATGCCCTTCGGAAAGAAGATCAATTTTGAAGAGCTCGTGTTTCAGCTGGCAAGGCATTCCATAAGCAAGGTGCCATTACCTTGAAGGCTCTGCGCTTAGTGGCCGTCCGGTGGAAGGTCTCAAAGTTGGGAACTTAAAGTAAATTCTGATCTTCCGAACAAAGTGATCTCTGGGGTCGGTAGGGGGTGAGGCAGTCCTTCAGGTACGCCGGCCCCGGACCATATAAGGCCTTGAAGGTGAGAACTAACACTTTGATGGTGATCCGGTGCTCAATTTGCAGCCAGTGCAACTGCTGCAAGGTTGGAGTAATGTGACATCTCGCTGGCACCCCAGCGAGAAGCCAGGCCGCAGTATTTTGCACCAGCTTAAGTTTCTGGATCACCGACAGAGGTAGGCCAATGTAGAAGGCGTTACAGTAGACCAAGGGTGCTCACACTTTTTCAGCATGGGAGCTACTGATTAAAAAACCAAGTCCCAAAGATCACCTACCCAGAAATGTAAAACGTATAACTATTTTCTTATATATTTATTTATTTATTTATTTATATTATTCATTTTTATGTACCGCTCCTTCCAGCAGGCCCGGGGCAGTTTACATAAAATGAAGTTATAAAAATCAACATTTCAATTTAATAACAACAATATAAAACAGAGCATAAAAATACATCCAACCACCCCATTTCTCCCACACTGCCATATTACCACACATATTATCAGCCAGAAAGTAAGAAGAGAGACTTTTGAACTGCAAGGCCATTTAATACTCAGCAAGGTAAACAAAGGGGCATGCAAAATACATCCAACCACCCCATTTCTCCCACACTGCCATATTACCACACATATTATCAGCCAGAAAGTAAGAAGAGAGGCTGTTGAACTGCAAGGCCATTTAATACTCAGCAAGGTAAACAAAGGGGCATGCAAAATACATCCAACCACCCCATTTCTCCCACACTGCCATATTACCACACATATTATCAGCCAGAAAGTTAGAAGAGAGGCTGTTGAACTGCAAGGCCATTTAATACTCAGCAAGGTAAACAAAGGGGCATGCAAAATACATCCAACCACCCCATTTCTCCCACACTGCCATATTACCACACATATTATCAGCCAGAAAGTAAGAAGAGAGGCTGTTGAACTGCAAGGCCATTCAATACTCAGCAAGGTAAACAAAGGGGCATGCAAAAATACATCCAACCACCCCATTTCTCCCACACTACCATATTACCACACATATTATCAGCCAGAAAGTAAGAAGAGAGGCTTTTGAACTGCAAGGCCATTGAATACTCAACAAGATAAACAAAGGGGCATGCAAAAATACATCCAACCACCCAATTTCTCCCACATTTCCATATTCCCCAACATTTATTTCTCAAGGAACAAAGCAAGCAGAGAGGCTTTGGAGCTAAAAGGCCATTTTGAAACATTAAAAATAAAAAGGGGCATGCCACAAAACAATCTAGCACCCACCCCAAAGTAAAAAGACTGACCTTTGAGATGTGGTAAGGAAATGACCCCAAAGCGTCCTTCTCCTCCTCCTCCGTCGTTGCTCCTATTTCCACGCTGCCAGCATGCGTGCCGCCTCCAAGAGCTCATGAGAAGTCCGAGAGGCAGAATGGGCGCTTCTGCGCATGCTCGCGGGGCCAGCCATGCATCGCATCATCCAGGCCCGCCCCCTTTGGTCTCCTACGACTCTGAGTGGCTGGAGAAGGACGGAGGGAGGAGGAGGAATCCAGAAGAGGGGGCCCATTCTGCCTCTTGGACTCTGGAGCTTTTGGAGGCGGCGCGCGAGCAGGGAGCGGGGAGGAGCAACGACGGAGGACTTCTTTGCAGCGTGCAGGGGCGCGTGAAGAGGACCAACAGCAAAAGACCTGGTCAGGGGCCTGAAGATCACCAGGATGAGGCCCGAAGATCACCCTGGTGATCGCGATCACCGTTCTGAGCACCCCTGCAGTAGACTAATCTTGAGAAGACCGTAGCCTGGATCACTGTAGCCAGATCGTCTCTGGACAGATAGGGAGCCAGCCGCCTAGCCTGCCGCAGATGAAAAATTAATTTGTTAGTGGGTTTATTCTGTGCATTTGTTCTTGGAAGGTGTAGGATAAACCCACTACTTCCGGTGTCTGGACTGCTCCCTCAAAAATTCTGGACAGTCCAGGCAGTAGTCCTATGGTGTTGTGACCTGCGATGACACCAATTTCCTCCCCCAAAGCCCTTTAAAAAACCAAATAATTTACCCAGCCTCCACTAGAGGACTGTCAGAGCTCTCCTGGCTCGTAGAAATGACGCACCAAGCGAAAGGGGGGCGGGGAGAGGAAGATTGCTCCTGCCCTCCTCTCCTTCTCCTGGCGCATCATTTCTATGTTCCAGGAGAGCTCTGGCAGCCCTCCAATGAAGACCAAGTAAGTTATTTTGTTTTATAAGAACTTTGGGAGGTTTTTGGGGATAGGGTTAGAGCAGTGTTTCCCAACCTTTTTTGAGCCACAGCACACTTTTTACATTTACAAAATCCTGGGGCACACCACCAACCAAAATGACACAAAATGACACTCTAACACAGTGATACATATAGTTAATATGTTTTTTAAAATGTATTTATACACTCAGTGTGAAACCTGGGCCTGTTTCGATGAACACAACATATATATGACTTCCTCTCACATACTTATACATGGCTATCATGTCTTCTCTCAGCCTTCTCTTCTTCAGGCTAAACATGCCCAGCTCTTCAAGCCGCTCCTCACAGTGCTTGTTCTCCAGACCTTTGTGAAATTTCACACTGAGTGAAACTTGCTTCCAGTTAACTATGGATGTCATGAAGCTGTTATAAACAGTTCCTGGGGGGGGGGACGGGCCTCTCGAAACATCCAGTAAAATAGTTTAAAAAACATTTCCAAGCGGAGAGGCTCAATTTGTTTCTTGGAAACCTGTGAGGGGGCTGCTAGGAGGGGGGAGTGTGCCAATTTCCCACAACACACCTGATTATCGCTCACGGCACACTAGTGTGCCACAGCACACTGGTTGGGAAACACTGCTCTAATGGAGACCAGCTAAGTCCTTTTGTTTTATAAAGGGCTTTGGGAGGTTTTTGGGGATGGGGTTAGAGTTTCTGGGTGACCTCTCTGAACTTCTGGAAACCTATCGCAGAAAGCAAGGACATTTTGGGGTGTGTGAGGATAGGGGCCCAGGAGCATTCACATTCTTGGGATATAGGGCTGTGTGGAAGCACCTATAGCAGGGCTGTCCAACTTCTACGGGCCCAAGGGCCGGAATTCCGGTCACTGATCACCTGGGGTACCGAAGGGTCGGCCTCCGCTCCCGGCTCCGCCCCCTCCCCGGCTCTGCCCCTCCCCGGCTCCGCCCCCCCGGCTCCAATTTACTTACAATTGACCTTGAGTTGTGGAGTTGTAGTTCACCTCCATCCAGAGAGCACTGTGGACTCAAATAATGATGGATCTGGACCAAACTTGGCATGAATACTCAATATACCCAAATGGGAACACTGGTGGATTTGGGGAAATGTTTCCTAATACCTTTGAGTTATTTGAGTCCACACTCAAATTGGGACACACCAAAAGACCCCAAACACCTCAATGCCGTTGCAGGGCTTGATGGGGCCTCCTTTCCCAGAGGCGGGTGGAGGAGGCCCAAAGAGCTCCCTCCCTCCCTGAAGGGAAAACAAGCCGCGGGGCAGGTGCAAAGGAAGCCACATTGCGCCCTGCACGCGGGGAAGGCAGCACAACAAGGGGAGGGGGCACGGAGGAGGGGAAGGAAGTGTCGCCAAGGAAACCGCCGCTAAGGGACCCCTCCCCCCCTCACCCAAGGTCCCACTGTTTTGAGATTGATTGATTCGAGCCAGGCCCTTCCTTACCCATACTGCGGGAGCCCCGCCACAGGGCTGAAGCGCCAACGCCGCCGCCGCCCCCGAAGAGCCCCGCTGGAGCCAAGGCCAAGCTCAGGCCGGCCGCGGTGGCTCTCCCATCCGCGGGGCGGGAAGCGAGGGCCCTCCACAGGAAGAGGACGGAGCCAGGAGGGGCTTTCCTGCCTCACTCCCTCCTCCCCCTCTCTCTGGGGAATGGGGCAGGCCTGAAGCAGCCGCGAGGGAGGAGGAGGCGCGCGCCCAGGCCGGCCGCAAATCTTGCGGGACCGAGATTTCGGCAGCTATCGTGAGACTACGCGCAGCCACAAACGGGATTTCGACCTCCTCGAATCCCGTCTGTGGCTGGCGAGTCTCGCGATGCTTGCCTAAACCCGGAAGTAGGTATTTTTATTTATTTATTTTATTTTATTTTTATTTGTATTTTATTAAAACAAGTTAGGGGGCCGGAGAGAAGGGGCTTGGGGGCCTTGTACGGCCCCGGGGCCACCTGTTGGACAGCCCTGACCTATAGCATTCAGTCTCTGACAGATGGAATATTAAAATACTATCAAAATTGCATGTGTTCTGCAAGTGCTGACCTTGTGCATAGCTGCTAGCTCCGTCTCATCATCACGTCACCATTTGCTATGGAAATTTGGCACAGAATGTATTTATATAACAATTTGTGGAAGGTGATGTTATCCTCGGTTTCTCGTATAGTTCCGACTTCGGAGCTACATCATCATTATATGAAATGCATTGGAAACATTACTTAACAGCATGCCTGTTAAGCACCATATTATTCACTTGCTCCCTCCACTTTTCCACAGTGGGAATCAAAGGGGAAGGAAGGAGGCAAATGCTTGGCTGCAAAGTCTGCTGCGCATGAGAGCCCCTCTCCTGCATTTCAGGAACATTCTTGCTGCTACTTGCCCCACGTGTACTTGTCCCTATAGATCAGGGGTGCCCACACTTTTTCATCATGCGAGCTACTATATGAACAATTAAGTTGAAAAGATCACCTGTTGTGCCATGTGACTGCAGCATTCCTACTGCAGCCTTCCGTCCAGAGGGCTTCTTTCTTGCCTGCCCATGAACTCGCTGCCGCGCACCCGGGAAGGGGATCCTCCTTGCCTGCGCGTGCGCTCTCTCTTAATGTCTTTGTTGCCTTCCTCCTTCCTGCTGCGTGCTTTCACGAAGCAGGAAGTCCCCATCCCGTCCTGCTTCTTGCGTACACAGCAGGCCCCTCGCACGCACGCAGCAGGAGGGTATTTATAGGCGCACCTGCCAGCGCTCCGGCCAGATATGGCTTTGGCGGCGGCTCGGAAGGCGCAGGGCTGGGAAGTGGGGCCACCTGGCTGCTGCCTGGGCCTGGGAAACTCAACCGAGAGAGGGACCCACGTGAGGCTGGAGCCTCCCCACGGCAGCCTCCCCCCTCCCTCGAGGCTTTCTTACCTGGGCAGGAGAAGGAAGGGTGGAAGAGGCGCTTCCCCAAAGTGACAGATGCAGCGGAGGGGGCGCCCTTCCTTCCTTCCTTTCGAGGGTGTCACTCAGAAAGGACGCCTAAGTGGACGGCCAGCAGGAAGGAGGACCCCTCCCACTGGTGGCAGTCCATGCCCCGGGAGGGAGAGAGAGAGAGAGAGAGAGAGAGAGAGGTGGCTCTTTCCTAGCTGGCTCTGAAGAGCCACCCCCCCCTCTCTCTCTCTCGTGGGCCCTCGCCGCCGTTCTCCTTCGAGGGCGAGGGAGGGCGAGGTGGAGAAAGGCGGCGAGGGCACAAGCAGCAGCAGCAAGTGGAGTCTCCATCCCCGCAGCCCCCTCCTCCTCGGGTTCAGCCCCAGGAATACAGCGGAGCCCTCCCTCCTCGCCCCCAACCAAGGAATGAAAGCAGCCCCACACAGCTCGCTCGCCCAGGTCTCGGCTTGGAATGGGAGTCCCGAGGGCAGCAGCAGGGTTTGCGGCGGGGCTTGCTTGGCTTTGCCCCACTTTGCCCGGCCTCCTTCGCCTCTTTCTCTCTCTCTCTCCCACTCTCCTTCCTGCCTGCCAAAATGGAAAAGTTCTTTCTTTCTTCTCCTTGGCTCTCTCTCTCACACACACATTCCCTCCATCCCTCCCACAGCCCCGCATCCTAGCCATGCGCATGCCTTCGCCTTGCTCCCCCCCCCCCAAGCAGCAACCAATGGGCGTCATGTCACCACACCGTGCGTGGCAAGACGAGCGCCAGGACCCGCCCACTAAAGCCTCATTTTGGCAAAAGAAGCCCCGCAAAGGTGGCGGCGGGAGCGCACGTGCGCGCGCATGACAGGAGTGCGCCATCCGGCTGGTGAGGCCCAAAGATCACCTGAGAGAGGGCCGAAGATCACCTAGGTGCTCCCGATCACCGTAATGAGCACTCCTGATATAGATGCACACTTTGGACTGCTTGCACACTACTTGCAAATTGAGCGGAAAGCAAGGGAAAGGTGCTAAGCCAATAGTGGAGGCTTGCTTGTCACCAAGCAACTGCTACTTGGTCCTCCCCTCACTTCAGTGACTTTATGCTATCTTTGATCGTTCAGTCTGTGCTCACTTCGTGGTGCTTCTACGATTGTGGGTAGTGCTCCAGTCTGTATCCAGTCATTCATGCTGCTTCTGAGGTTGTGACCAATGTCTCTTACAGCAGTGGTCCTCAACCTGGGGTCCAGGGACCCTGGGGACTGTGATATTGTCACAGGGGGTCTGCAAGGGGCTGAAGAAATGTTAAGATTTTCTTGTGGTTAAATCTGAATTAATACCCCAAAACAGGCAATTTGAAATAAAAGTTATTATTATTTTTGTTACTATTACTATTAATACTACTATTGTGGTTATTATTATTAGTACTAGTAGAAGTAGTAGTGTCATTATTATTGTTATAGTTCTTGGTATTACTATTGCCATTATTACTATCTCCCTGTAACTTGCCCCTGTTATTAATCTGGCTGCTGAGCGTTGGAAAGGTTGAAGTTTCCGGGCCGTCTTCAAGGGTAGCCCCACGTAGAGTGCATTGTAGTAATCCAATCTAGAGGTCCCAAGGCATGGACCACCATGATCAAGTCAGACTTCACGAGGTATGGTCGCAGTTGGCGCATGAGTTTTAACTGTGCGAAGGCCCTCCCGGCCACTGCCGACACCTGAGCATCAAATGTCAGCGCTGAATCCAGGAGGACCCCCAAACTGCGGACCTGAGACTTCAGGGGGAGTGTAACTCCGTCCAGCACAGGTTGCCACCCAATACCTCGGTCAGACGAACGACGGACCTGGAGGACCTCTGTCTTATCAGGATTGATCCTCCGCTTGTTCCTCCTCATGCAGACAGTCACAGCGGCCAGGCATTGGTCCAGTATCCTAGGGCCTTCAAATCATTATTTGAAAATTAAAATCATTATTTGATGACTTAGATCTTGGGGGTCCACGGCCACAAAAGGTATTTAAAAAGAGGTCTTTCGGGAACCAGATCCTCTTAAAGAGCCAGGCACAATAGAGTCAATAGTAAGAGTTTATTAACTCAAGTAAAAAGCTTCTTGAAAGGCTTCCAGAAATGCCCAGAGGCACCACAAGGTGGCAGAAAAGCGCTTGAACAAACAAAAGATGCAACCAGCCAGGTAGCGTACACAACATAAGAGTCACACAAAGAAAAAGCGGAATAAACTGCCGGAAAACCCGCGCTACTTAAAAATTCAGCAAGCACTGGGAAACAGAAGAAGCACGTCGTCAGCCAATCCGTCGTCGTCAAACTGGGAGGGAGGCAAGTAGTACGGAGTCGTCAAAGCAGTCCGGGGTCAAGCCGAAAAGGGAAGCTAGCGAAGAAGCTAAGTCAAACCAGTCCAGAGTCAAAACAGAAGGCAGCAAAATCTAGCACACAGGGATTTAAGGTGTTGCAGCCGATGAAAGTATACAAGATGCGGAACCCACCAAATATGATACCAGCATCCAGAGAGAGAGTCCAAGGTCCAGAAATCCACGTCCACAATCAATCCAGCAGCAAATCAGCAACAAAGGGCAGAGCTTGGAGGGCAAGTACAACTCCTTGGCAGCTGCAAAGAATGGTTATTTCCAAGCCCCCTTTATTCAAAGCTCTTCCTCAGAACTTAATTGAACCGACGCCCCGTTATCATTCCTCTCAGCTGCCAGCACTTCTTCACGTGCTGCCTTTTGCATCTCACGACAAGCCATACACCTTCTGCGACGACTTAGTTCACCCCAGCGAGAACCCTGATTCCAATCACTCCAGTTCCCATCTCCTGTGAATCCCACAAATGAATCACTACTAGTAGGTTCTTCACAAACGTCCCGTATCTGTTGCACCTTAGTCCAATCCATGTCACTAGACACCTCTTCAGAGCTCTGTGAGTCCCCAGCCCCATCTCCCATAGGCTGCTCCTCATCACCACACCCATCATCCTCTGAAAACCCTAAAAACGTTTCATCCTCTGAAGACTCGTTAAGTATTTGCCTGATTCTCTTCCTTTCTTGCTCCTGATGTGACTCTTGCTCACAAGTAGACCATTTAGTACTTCTGGCTACAGTCTCTTCTTTCTCAGCCTGAGGCTAAACTACAACAAGGTCAGTGGTGAAGAAAAGGTTGAGAACCACTGTCATACAGTATTATTGTACAACATTTGTGTTTATAATACAATATAAAGTGGGATATTATATATATATATATATATATATATAATATATATATAATATAATATAATATGATCATTATAATATTTAAATAATACAATTATATATTAGACCAGTGTTTCCCAACCAGTGTGCCATGGCACACTAGTGTGCCGTGAGCGATCATCAGGTGTGCCGTGGGAAATTTGAGATAGGAGAGAGGGAGGGAGAGAGCCCTCCTGTCCTACTGGAAAGCCCTAGCCGGGGCTCGATCCCTTGCCGGAGTCCTGCAAACACAGCCTCCTTTTGGGAAGCCTTGTGCCACCGGACTCACTACTTGCCTTCTTGGGCTTCCTCCTCCCCTCCGCTCCTTCCTCGACCTCGGAAGGATTTGAGCCGAAAGGCGGGGACTGCGTCAGGCGGAAAGAGCCGCACTGAGAGAGATAGAAGATCCTGGGATGGGACTTCCCCGGGTCCCCCCGCTGCCTGGAGGCGGATCTACACCGTAGCATTCATGCAGTGAGGCACCCCTTGGTCTTCCAGGGCTCAAGGCTCGGGAATCCCGGGATTTGTAGTTTGGGGAGGCTCAGGATGGTGTCAAACTACCACTCCTGTGATTCCCTCGCACTCAGCCAAGGCGGGTCAAGGGGCGTTCGGGACACAGGGTTTGGCACCTTTAAGCAGGGGCCGAAAACTAACAGGGTTTGCTCACTTAAGGCAGGCGTGGGCCAACTTGGGCCCTCCCTCCAGGTGTTTTGGCCTACAACTCCCACCATTCTCCCTTTCTGTGTAGGCTATATGTGTTGTGTGTGTATATGCATATATGTACTGTGTACAGTATATACATGTTAACTATATGTATTACTGTGTTAGAGTGTCATTTTGTGTCATTTTGGTTGGTGGTGTGCCCCAGGATTTTGTAAATGTAAAAAATGTCCCGCGGCTCAAGTAAGGTTGAAAAACACTGCATTAGACGGTAGTATAGCATAGTATACAAAGGGTGCCAAAATGTATACACATTTTAAGAAAGGAATATACTGTATTAACATTGTAATACTCAATATATATTGCTAATAAAATATGACTACAAGTCACATTTGACTTCTGCAATTACAAGCAGTGCTCAAAGTAGTTACCATCAGTGTCCAGACACTTCTGATTATGGCGAACTACTGTTTGAGTAGCATTGACCAAAGTGTCCACTTGTATCTCTGTGCATGCCATTCCGATTTCTTCTCAAAGTACCACCAGTGTCACCAGTTTTCTTTGATATATCACATTCTTTAGGGTCCCTCCATAGCTAGAAGAAGTCAAGAGATGTTAAGTCAGGAGGATGTGGGGGAACTTCAACAGCACCTCTTTGTCTTTCTGTTCATGTCAGGAACTGCAGATCTCTAGGAAGAAATCTATTCACAGCCAGGGCTTGAAATAAAATTCCTTTATTTCCCAATCATTACAGGTTAGAGCAGTGTTTATCAACCTTTTTTGAGCCGCGACACATTTTTTACATTTACAACATCCTGGGGCACACCACCAACCAAAATGACACAAAATGACACTCTAACACAGTAATACATATAGTTAATATGTTTTTAAATGTATTTATACACTCAGTGTGAAACCTGGGCCTGTTTCGATGGAAACAACATAGATATCCTGGCAGGAATGGCAGAAAGACACAAACTTCCCACACAGAACTCCCATAACCAAGAGAAAATACTAGAAGAGTTTGGTGGGCATTGACCTTGGGTTTGGAAGTTGTAGTTCACCTACACCCAGAGAGCACTGTAGACTCAAACAATGTTATGTTATGTTGTTGTTTATTTTCTATCCAGAGTCACAATATTGGAAGGAGGCTGACCACTTTAAGGTCCCTAAAACAGGTGTGGGAAAACTTCGGCCCTCTGGGTGCTTTGGACTCCAACTCCCACCATTCCTAACAGCCTGAGGGCCTTTCCTGCTTAAGTGGCTGAGGGGGGGAAAGGAAAAGGGCCTGAGGCTGCTAGGAATGGTGGGAGTTGGAGTCCAAAACACCTGGAAGGTCCAAGTTTGCCCATGCCAGCTTTTGACAGAGATCTCTTCCTTCCCCTCCGCACCCTTTCTTCCCCCTCCTGCCAAACACTTACTTTTTCTTCTACACTGCCGCTTCTGCCGCCATTTTGATCCAAGGGGGCAGCGTGAGCGTGTTCAGGAGGGGATGGGGGAAGGGAGGAAGGCGTGATCCGTGCGGGCGCCACTGCGCAGACCCGCCCCAGAGCAAAGCGAGGCAAAGCGAGCAGAGTGAGGCTGGGAAGAAGGGAGGCCGAGTGGAGAAGAAAAAGTGTTCGGCAGGAGGGGGAAGAAAGGGTATTGGAGGTTCCCATTTCCCACGGCACACCTGATGAATGCTCACAGCACACTAGTGTGCCACGGCACACCGGTTGGGAAACACTGGGTTAGAGGAAAAAGTCACTTCTGAGCATTTGTTGCAATAAGCATGGCCATAACCCTCAGCAACAATCCCCCTCCCTCTCATCCCAGTTCCTTTGTTGACATTTTCTCAAGGCATTAAGTTCCCAGTTTTAGCTATCTAAATAACAAACGTTATGGCTTCGTTTTCTCTCTCAGCCTTGATGGTACAAGGTGGCGGTACTTAACAGCTTGTTGTAAATTTCAATTCGTGACGTGGATTCCTCTGAAGTTTCATTGCTTTGAAGTTCCAGAAGAGGCCATGACTGTTCCTTTAAAACTGTGCTTCATCAGACCAAACCATTTCCCCCACAGACTCTTAATCCTTTTGTACCATGTTTTGAAACTACTCACAATGCTCTACCCTTTGTGCATGTTATAATCTTGGGATGAAAACTTTCCATTTTTCTATTTAAATAATGCCTTGTAAGCTTGTCCTGCTAAGGCCAGTCTCACAGGCACATTGTTTGGTAGATTTCTATGGTGAGTGTATAAATTGTTGCTGTGTGAGGCCTCCCAGGTCTTGTGTACATCATCTCCCTGGCATTACGTCTCGAACGAAGATTCTTAGGAAGGACTCATCCCATGCTTTTTACAAGCGTGTTGATGACTAAAAAGACTAATCCGAGATAGGCAAGTCCAGTTGCAGAAAGCACAGCAGAAAGTCTCCTTGGGAGATGTTGTTTCCAAGTTGCGGTTCTTTCTGCATTGTCGTTTCTCTTCGAGACCTGTTCGCCGTGTCTTCTCGAAAGAGGCTGTAGCATTATTTATTTATTATTTATTTATTATTTCGATTTGTATACTGTCCCTTCCAACTGGCTCGGGACAGTTTACAGCAGGGGTGCTCAGAATGGTGATCGGGACCACCAGGGTGATCTTTGGGCCTCATCCTGGTGATCTTGAGGCCCCTGACCAGGTTTTTTGCAGTTGGTCCTCTTCATGCGCCCCTGCACGCTGCAAAGAAGTCCTCCGTCATTGCTCCTCCCGCTCCTGCTCGCGCCGCCTCCAAAGCTCCAGAGTCCAAGAGGCAGAATGGGCCCCTCTTTTTGATTCCCCCCCCTCCGTCCTTCTCCAGCCACTCAGAGTTGTAGGAGACCAAAGGGGGCGGGCCTGGATGACGCGATGCATGGCTGGCCCCGCGCGCATGCGCAGAAGTACCCATTCTGCCTCTCGGACTTCTCGTGAGTTCTTGGAGGCGGCACGCATGCTGGCGGCGTGGAAATAGGAGCAATGACGGAGGAGGAGGAGAAGGACGCTTTGGGGTAATTTCCTTACCGCATCTCAAAGGTCGGTCTTTTTACTTTGGGGTGGGTGCTTGATTGTTCTGTGGCATGTCTCTTTGTTTATTTTTAATGTTGAAAAATGGCCTTTTAGCTCCAAAGCCTCTCTGCTTGCTTTGTTCCTTGAGAAATATATGTTGGGGAATATGGAAATGTGGGAGAAATGGGGTGGTTGGATGTATTTATGTATTCCCCTTTGTTTACCTTGCTGAGTATTAAATGGCCTTGCAGTTCAAAAGCCTCTCTTCTTACTTTCTGGCTGATAATATGTGTGGTAATATGGCAGTGTGGGAAAAATGGGGTGGTTGGATGTATTTTAATGCTCTGTTTTATATTGTTGTTATTAAATTGAAATGTTGATGTTTTATAACTTTATTTTATGTAAACTGCCCCGAGCCTGCTGGAAGGAGCGGTACATAAAAATGAATAATAAATACAAATAAATAAATAAGAAAATAGTTATAGGTTTTACATTTCTGGGTAGGTGATCTTTGGGACTTGGTTTTTTAATCAGTAGCTCCCATGCTGAAAAAGTGTGAGCACCCCTGGTTTACAGCATATTGAATTACATCATAAAACATATCAATAACCATCAGGACACATAAAACAAGCAATAAAACCAATTTAACAATATTCTGCTATAACCAAGGGTGGTCACAGATTGAAAGCAAGTCGGAACAGTTCTGTTTTATGGATAGTGCATCTCCATGCCTCCCGATCTGAGGCCAGGGTGGACCATTGTTGGTGATCAACCTGACCGAGCCTGAGATGTTGTTTCAGGGAGTCCTTATATCTCTTTTTTGGGGCGCCATCTTGCGCTGACCCGTGGTCCTCCATCCTAGAGACGTGCCCTGCCCAGCGCAGCTGTGTTCTCAATAGCATGGCCTCAATGCTGGTGATCCCTGCTTGCTCAAGGACAGCAACATTCGTCACAAAGTCAGTCCAGTGTATATTTAGGATTGTGCGGAGACAGCGCTGATGAAAACGTTCAAGGAGTCGTAGTGTTGGTGATAGGTGACCCATGTTTCAGACCCATAGAGGAGAATAGATAGTATGATAGCTCTGTACACACTGATTTTGGTGCTTTGCCTCAGGTGTTTGTTACTCCAGACTCTTTTGTGTAGCCTTCCAAATACACTCTATACCTTTGCTAATCTGTAATCTATCTCTTTATCAATCTTGGCGTCTGAAGAGATGATGCTTCCCAGGTAGGTGAACTGCTGAAGGGACTTAAGCACAGATTTGCCTATGTTGACGTGCAGATGGTGGTGTTCCTCCTGTGGTGCGGGCTGGTAGAGAACTTCCGTTTTCTTCAGGCTGAGTTCCAGCCCAAACCGCTCTGCAGCTGTTGCAAAGCAGGATGTTAGGCGGTGCAGGGCTGCTTCTGAATGGGCGACAAGGGCAGCAACGTCAACAAAAAGCATCATATGTGTACAATACATCATACATCAGGGAAAAAAGAAAACGAACGGATGAATATAATAAATAATATAAAAGGATCAAAAAATCAAATTAGAAATGCAACAAATTATCTCTCTGAGGCACAAGATATAGTGGATAGACTGGGTATACACTGAGGTAGTTGTACTAGTAGTCATAGGCAAAACCAAAAGTGGAAGGAGGAACACGGGACAAAAAATCTTAAGTCACGGATTTTCAGAAAATACAATTTAGATGTGTATATAATATTCACAAAAATATCGATGTAACATCAGATACAAGAGATTATACCGGCTGTACAATATTATAAAAGGCAGTCTGAAATGCGTAAATAGTACAAGGTAAATATATGGACAATATAAAGTAATCTCACCAACGGGGTTCAAGCACACATTGCGCGCTCTCCAGACTCGGCATTAAAAGCAGCAGCAATTACTCGGAGCTGAGTCCCGGCCGCTACCATTACAATCGGGGAGATTCTAGATAAGCATGTATATCTCGCAGATGTTTACTACCGAGGTTTGCCTTGATTTATGACTAACTAGCTTGGGGACCCGGCCCTGCCCGGGTCATTTGAGAAGTGCAGCAGGATGTAGAGTGGGTCATGGGGGCTCTGTGTGCCAAGTTTAGTCTTGATCCATCATTATTGGGAGTTGCAGTGGTATCATGAAATTACTGAAGGTAGTGCAAGTCCCATCATCTCTGTGTGTCCCGTCCCCCCCCCAAAGTGTAGTAGGATGTAGATTGGGTCATGGGGGCTCTGTGTGCTAAGTTTGATCTGTATTGGTGAATGGATGAGGGATGCATTGTTTTTCGGAAGTGAGTGAAGGTACTTCAAGTCCCATCATCCGTGGTCCGTCTCACAGTAAACTGCACCAGGCTGTAGAGTGGGTCATGAGGGCTCTGTGTGCCAGATTTGGTGTTGATCAGTCATTGGATTAGGTTTGTAGCAGGATTGGGAAGTGAGGGAAGGTACTGCAAGTCCCATCATCCATGTTCTGTCCCCTCCAAACTTCAGTAGGATGTAGAGTGGGTCACTGGGGCTCTGTGTGCCAAGTGTGGACTTTCTCGGTGTTTGTTGGGGGCCACAGTGGTCTGTGGGAACAGAGGGGTGTAAAAGTACTACAAATCCCATCATCCATTGTCAGTCCTCCCCCAAACCTCACCAGGATGTGAAGGCAGTCATGGGGGTTATGTATGGCAAGTTTGGTCTCGATCAGTGATTGGATGAGGGTTGCAGCGGACTTTGGAAGTGAGTAGAGGCACTTCAAGTCCCATCATCCATGGCCCACCCTCCTCCGAACTGCACCAGGACGTAGAGTGGGTCATGGGGGCTGTGTGTGCTGAGTGTGGTCTGTATTGGTCCTTTTTGATGGCCTCAGTGGTCTGTGGGAACCAAAGTCTTGGAAAGTACTACAAATCCCATAATACGTGGGTCATGCCATAGGGAGGTTATGTGTACCAAGTTTGGTTCAGGTCCATCACCCGCGCTGGTCGCTGTGGCCTGTGAAAGTGGTTGCCACATATCCGCCCTGGCCTGTGAAAGTGGCTGCCACATATCCGCCCCTGGCCTGTGAAAGTATACCGTGTAAAACAGAAAGGAGTAAAAAAATGGAAAAGGCCTGCATGGAATTAGCAGTAAGGTCCAATGAGGCTGGGTGAGGGGGGCTTTGGGCCAGAATTATTTATATAAGCATTAAAAGGCATTAGAGAAAGGTATTTATTGTTTTCTCTTGTGTCTTTTGAGTGAAGTAGGGCCTTACCTTGTAGAGTGACAGCGCCTGTTCTAAAGATCCTGTCAGAAGCTGCCTTTCTCTGACACTGTGTTGAAGAGGGAAGATGGATGCCTCTTTTGGGCCTATCTGGGAGAAGGGGATTTGTAGGGGCTACAATGTTTTCTGGGAAGTGAATTGGGATGCAAATCCCATCATTCGTTGGCCATCCTGCCCTAAACTCTATTTTGGGGCCTGTAATGTTATGGCCTGCTATTGGTAACTTTAAAAGGGTGCATGGCAGGCAGCCGTTTTCTAAAAGCTGAGGGGGAGGAGAATACAGGAATCCATTTTGTTTTCACAGAGCCAAGTGGGGAGGGAATGTTGATGGTGCATTTTTTCCCCTCAGTGGGAAGAAATCCTGTTGTTTGAATGTAGAGGCCTGGATTCTGGGTTGCTGGCTTTTTCCCCCTCAGTGGGAAGAAATCCTGTTGTTTGAATGTAGAGGCCGGATGCTGGGTTGCTGGCTTTTTCCCCTCAGTGGGAAGAAATCCTGTTGTTTGAATGTAGAGGCCTGGGTTCTGGGTTGCTGGCTTTTTTCCCCTCAGTGGGAAGAAATCCTGTTGTTTGAATGTAGAGGCCTGGATTCTGGGTTGCTGGCTTTTTTCCCCTCAGTGGGAAGAAATCCTGTTGTTTGAATGTAGAGGCCTGGATTCTGGGTTGCTGGCTTTTTTCCCCTCAGTGGGAAGAAATCCTGTTGTTTGAATGTAGAGGCCTGGATTCTGGGATGCTGGCTAATCAGTGGCAATCAATGCCCTCTGTCTGGTGCCTTAGAATTTTGGAGTGGCGAGGCTGTCCAATCAAAGGACTTTATGCAAATAGCTGCCACATATCCGCCCTTCCGCCCTCCGCATACACACATACACACATACAAACATTCCGTTTTATAAAGGTATACAGATGGTACAACTTCCTCAGTGTATACCCAGTCTATCCGCTATACCTTGTGCCTCAGAGAGATTATTTGTTGCATTGATCCTTTGATATTCCCATATCATTTACTATATTCATCCGTGATTCCTCTCACTAGAAACCGTGCACCTCTGGATGATTGTATATATTGAATATATCTAACTATAACAATGATTATATTCATTTCCTCTTAGGATGATGGGTATATTTCAGATTGATACATATTGAATCTCTGGTATTACGTACGCCAATTGGTTGTGCGCTTCATGCATTAATATAGTGATATATGTTATCCTTTATATTGTCCATATATTTGCCTTGTACTATTTACGTATTTCAGACTGCCTTGTATAATATTGTACAGCCGGTATAAGTAGTAGGGGGATGTAGCTTATGTCAAACGAAAAGTGACAGGTGGCCACGCCCACTTAAGGCGGGGTCAGGGCGGGACTTCCGGTCTAAGCTCCTCCCACTTAAGGCGGGACTTCCTCCCTAAGCCCCTCCCACTTAAGGCGGGACTTCCTCCCTAAGCCCCTCCCACAAGATGACACCACATCCGGTTTAAGCCCCTCCCACCCCGAAAACCCCACCCACAAGATGGCGACGATTCCTGCCCCCTAGAGGATGACAGCGGAACTACTAAGGAACATGTCCAGACCTGTGCGTTTTGCTATATTGTCAATGGCATCGGGCCCAGGCAGATGGGTTTGTAATAACAATGAGTCACACACCCACGTGTGCCCCAAGGACCAATAGGACAGTGAAATGGTTAGGCCGACCTTCCCAGTTCAACAGTTGGGTCTCTGCGTCTGAAGCTGGTGAAGCTGTTTAGGTCCGCTGTGGGAAGAAAAAATGGAGGGCCGGAGCTTTTATGTCACAGTGCCTAGCAACGCTAGTGCTAGAGCCTTTCCTCAAAACAGCATGTCAAACTTTACTATCTCTTTAGCAAAACCGCTCGAGCTGCCTGGGTCATGGGAAGTCGGTCTCGCCGAAATAGATTATCCGCATATCTGGTACACTCTCAAGAAGCCTGCACATTTCAAATTTTGGAATGCTTCCAAGTCATGGGTGTTTAAGATGAATACTGGCTTTTACAAAGATATCCAAGATGTTCTGATGGCTATGAACAGTCTTATAAAGCAATACCCAGACGGCCCCAAAATTGAATTGTCCTATGAGGAACAGACTGGTAGAGTTGTACAGAGACACGCTGATGATTTTGATTATCATTATTCCTGTGACAGTAAGGAATTAGATACCATTTTGGGATACTACCACCCTTATTACAATACAGCAGGTATCGCAGACATCAACGGAGGTTTCAACAATTTATACGTTTACACAGATATTGTGGAACACCAGATCGTTGGAGACACAATGGTACCACTGCTGAGATGTGTGCCGGTCCAAGGGACGCGTTTACAGAATGTCAATATTGTTTATGACAATCCGCACTACGTAACAGTGAGCAAACATCATATCGACACCATCACCATAGAATTAAAAATGGATAAGAATAGCTATGTCCCATTCATAGCTGGAGAAGTGATTGCAAAGTTACATTTCAGACCTGCAGCTTTAAATATCAACAAATCATAGAATGTAATACAACACACAGACCAGTGTATGTATACATTTAGTCCATATTCACTAGCTTATGATCCACTACGACATAAGTCTTAAATAAGGGTTTAACCCCCCCCCCACACACACACACACACCACCCTGTGCCACTGGGAGCTCCTTCTAAAGAGTAATTTTTCTTTAAAACATTAAACCTATGAAGCATTATTTGCTTTCATACTGACAATAGGAACCTAATCAAATTCTTAATAAATGCACATCTCTTTAGACAGCTAAAAGAAGAAGAAACCTCATTTGGACCATGTTCTAAAGAATGAATTTTGCCAAACATTTCAGTACAGTAGTCCTTTGATGCTAGCTATCAGGTTGGCAAATATATGTTTGACAGAAAAATCCATAGTTGCAAGCAAACGCCAAAGTCTATGCATTGTGTGCTCACATTACATATTTTTTTCTAAAGAGTAACTTATTAGTCACATTACTGTTTGCAAGCAAAAGCCAAACCTGTCCCACTGGGAGCTCCTTCTAAAGAGTAATTTTTCTTTAAAACATTAAACCTATGAAGCATTATTTGCTTTCATACTGACAATAGGAACCTAATCAAATTCTTAATAAATGCACATCTCTTTAGACAGCTAAAGAAGAAGAAACCTCATTTGGACCATGTTCTAAAGAATGAATTTTGCCAAACATTTCAGTACAGTAGTCCTTTGATGCTAGCTATCAGGTTGGCAAATATATGTTTGACAGAAAAATCCATAGTTGCAAGCAAACGCCAAAGTCTATGCATTGTGTGCTCACATTACATATTTTTTTCTAAAGAGTGATTCTCTTCAAAACCTTATTTCATACTGACAATAGGAATTTAAAACAGCAAATTAATTTCTTAATAAATGCACATCTCTTTAGACAGTC
Organism: Anolis apletophallus; assembly: GCA_030556195.1. NCBI lineage: Eukaryota > Metazoa > Chordata > Lepidosauria > Squamata > Anolidae > Anolis > Anolis apletophallus. The sequence goes on from JARBWK010000012.1 coordinate 7,862,070, forward strand.
AAGGAAACTTAAGGCATAAATAAAGTGTGCATATGTCAATGAAACATTTAGCACAGACCAAAGGTTCAACTTTTAACTGAAAACATGCCTGGTTGGCAAAATGTTTCATTGCCATATCCACACTTTGTTTCTTAAGTTTCCTTGACTGTCTAAAGAGATGTGCATTTATTAAGAAATTAATTTGCTGTTTTAAATTCCTATTGTCAGTATGAAATAAGGTTTTGAAGAGAATCACTCTTTAGAGATAAAAAAATATGTAATGTGAGCACACAATGCATAGACTTTGGCGTTTGCTTGCAACTATGGATTTTTCTGTCAAACATATATTTGCCAACCTGATAGCTAGCATCAAAGGACTACTGTACTGAAATGTTTGGCAAAATTCATTCTTTAGAACATGGTCCAAATGAGGTTTCTTCTTCTTTAGCTGTCTAAAGAGATGTGCATTTATTAAGAATTTGATTAGGTTCCTATTGTCAGTATGAAAGCAAATAATGCTTCATAGGTTTAATGTTTTAAAGAAAAATTACTCTTTAGAAGGAGCTCCCAGGGGGACAGGTTTGGCTTTTGCTTGCAAACAGTAATGTGACTAATAAGTTACTCTTTAGAAAAAATATGTAATGTGGGTACACAATGCATAGACTTTGTGCTTGCTTGCAACTATGGATTTTTTCTGTCAAACAATATTTGCCAACCATTTAGCTAGCATCAAAGGACTACTGTACTGAAATGTTTGGCAAAAATTCATTCTTTAGAACATGGTCCAAATGAGGTTTCTTCTTCTTTAGCTGTCTAAAGAGATGTGCATTTATTAAGAATTTGATTAGGTTCCTATTGTCAGTATGAAAGCAAATAATGCTTCATAGGTTTAATGTTTTAAAGAAAAATTACTCTTTAGAAGGAGCTCCCAGGGGACAGGTTTGGCTTTTGCTTGCAAACAGTAATGTGACTAATAAGTTACTCTTTAGAAAAAAATATGTAATGTGAGCATACAATGCCTAGGCTCTGTGCTTGTTTACACGTATTGATTTTCCGGTCAAACAATGATCATTTGCCAACCTTTCTAACAGATCAAAGGACTACTTTAACTGAAAAATGTTTGGCAAAATTCATTCTTTAGCCATGGTCCAAATGAGGTTTCTTCTTCTTTAGCTGTCTAAAGAGATGTGCATTTATTAAGAATTTGATTAGGTTCCTATTGTCAGTATGAAAGCAAATAATGCTTCATAGGTTTAATGTTTTAAAGAAAAATTACTCTTTAGAAGGAGCTCCCAGTGGGACAGGTTTGGCTTTTGCTTGCCAACAGTAATGTGACTAATAAGTTACACTTTAGAAAAAATATGTAATGTGCGCATACAATGCCTAGACTCTGTGCTTGTTTGCAACTATGGATTTTTCTGTCAAACATATATTTGCCAACCTGATAGCTAGCATCAAAGGACTACTGTACTGAAATGTTTGGCAAAATTCATTCTTTAGAACATGGTCCAAATGAGGTTTCTTCTTCTTTAGCTGTCTAAAGAGATGTGCATTTATTAAGAATTTGATTAGGTTCCTATTGTCAGTATGAAAGCAAATAATGCTTTTTAGGAAAAATGTTTAATGTGGGCAAAATTACTCTTTAGAAGGAGCTCCCATGTGGTGGTAAAACAGGGTAGTGGCACAGGGTGGTGTGTGTGTGTGTGGGGGGGGGTTAAACCCTTATTTAAGACTTATGTCGTAGTGGATCATAAGCTAGTGAATATGGACTAAATGTATACATACACTGGTCTGTGTGTTGTATTACATTCTATGATTTGTTGATATTTAAAGCTGCAGGTCTGAAATGTAACTTTGCAATCACTTCTCCAGCTATGAATGGGACATAGCTATTCTTATCCATTTTTAATTCTATGGTGATGGTGTCGATATGATGTTTGCTCACTGTTACGTAGTGCGGATTGTCATAAACAATATTGACATTCTGTAAACGCGTCCCTTGGACCGGCACACATCTCAGCAGTGGTACCATTTGTGTCTCCAACGATCTGGTGTTCCACAATATCTGTGTAAACGTATAAATTGTTGAAACCTCCGTTGATGTCTGCGATACCTGCTGTATTGTAATAAGGGTGGTAGTATCCCAAAATGGTATCTAATTCCTTACTGTCACAGGAATAATGATAATCAAAATCATCAGCGTGTCTCTGTACAACTCTACCAGTCTGTTCCTCATAGGACAATTCAATTTTGGGGCCGTCTGGGTATTGCTTTATAAGACTGTTCATAGCCATCAGAACATCTTGGATATCTTTGTAAAAGCCAGTATTCATCTTAAACACCCATGACTTGGAAGCATTCCAAAATTTGAAATGTGCAGGCTTCTTGAGAGTGTACCAGATATGCGGATAATCTATTTCGGCGAGACCGACTTCCCATGACCCAGGCAGCTCGAGCGGTTTTGCTAAAGAGATAGTAAAGTTTGACATGCTGTTTTGAGGAAAGGCTCTAGCACTAGCGTTGCTAGGCACTGTGACATAAAAGCTACGGCCCTCCATTTTTTCTTCCCACAGCGGACCTAAACAGCTTCACCAGCTTCAGACGCAGAGACCCAACTGTTGAACTGGGAAGGTCGGCCTAACCATTTCACTGTCCTATTGGTCCTTGGGGCACACGTGGGTGTGTGACTCATTGTTATTACAAACCCATCTGCCTGGGCCCGATGCCATTGACAATATAGCAAAACGCACAGGTCTGGACATGTTCCTTAGTAGTTCCGCTGTCATCCTCTAGGGGGCAGGAATCGTCGCCATCTTGTGGGTGGGGTTTTCGGGGTGGGAGGGGCTTAAACCGGATGTGGTGTCATCTTGTGGGAGGGGCTTAGGGAGGAAGTCCCGCCTTCAGTGGGAGGGGCTTAGGGAGGAAGTCCCGCCTTAAGTGGGAGGAGCTTAGACCGGAAGTCCCGCCCTGACCCCGCCTTAAGTGGGCGTGGCCACCTGTCACTTTTCGTTTGACATAAGCTACATCCCCCTACTACTGGTATAATCTCTTGTATCTGATATTACATCAATATTGTTGTGAATATTATATACACATCTAAATTGTATTTTCTGAAAATCCGTGACTTAGATTTTTTGTCCGGTGTTCCTCCTTCCACTTTTGGTTTTCCCTGGTTTGTTTTCTTTGACCTAGTAAGCGGCTCTCCCAGTGTTTTTCAGCAGTACATCATTCAGTACCATGTGTCTCAAACCTGTTATGAATGCGCACTATTGTTAGTCGTGTTGGAGGTACTGTTGCATACTCATGCCTCCATTGTTGTTATACTTCCACAACAATCTCATATCTATGTATATAATAAAAGTCAGTGTTTGCGGGCGGTGGGTGATGCGGTGGGAGGAATATGTGCCAGCGTTTCGATTGGCTGCCAGTGCCACTGTGGGATTATTTGCATAAAGAGCTCTGATTGGCCAGCCTCAGAACTCCAACATTCTACGGCCCCAGACAGAGGGGATTGGTTGCCACTGAAATGGTATTTGCATAAAGGACTCTGATTGGCCAACCACATTCCAACATTCTAAAGTGACTCAGAGGAAAAAGGAAAGGCCTCAGGCAGTCAGTCACTGCAGCCCACAGTAATGACGGATCAGGACAAAACTTGGCAAACAGGGGCCCACTGGCCCACTTCACAACCTGGTGTGGTTTAGGGCAGGATGGGCCACGAATGATGGGATTTGCAGTACCTTCACCTCATTCACTTCCCAAACAACACTGTAGTCCCTATAAATCACAGACCAGGCCCAAACAGCCAAAGACAGAGGGGATTGGTTGCAACTGAAATGGTATTTGCATAAAGGACTCCGATTGGCCATCCACATTCCAACAATCTAAGGTGACTCAGAGGAAAAAGGAAAGGCCTCAGGCAGTCAAACACTGCGGCCCACAGCAGTGACGGATCATGACAAAACTTGGCAAACAGGGGCCCAATGGCCCACTTCACAACGCGACCCTCACCCAATGCCACAATTACAAAATACAATACAGAGCCCCCATGACCCACTCTATATCCTGGTGCTGTTTGGAAGGGGATGGACCATGGCCAATAGGACTTGCAGTACCTTCACTAAGTTCCCGAAACCACTGCAAGCCACATAAACATCTAATAGGAACCAACCTTGGCACACAATGTCTTCCTCAAATAACCCGGGCACCACCGGGTCCCCAAGTTAGTTTCAAATACAACTTAAAAATAGTCTTGTACTCTCATCCTTTTCTTAACTGTGCTGCCCATCGCATTGGATTAACATCATCCTTTGAGTGAACATTATACTACACATTGATATCATAGTTCAGTTTAATTTAGATAACATCTCTTAATATGTATATACCGTATTTTTCGCACCATAAGACGCAGTTTTTTTCCTCCCAAAGTAGGAAGAAAAATGAGCCGCGTCTTATGGAGCGAAGATGCAGGCAGGGAGGGGGGGGAGGCGCTGGAGCAGAGGGGGGGGCGGCGATATACTCACGCTATATTCGCCCCAGCGGCTCCCGGTGGCTCCGGCTGCGCCCGCAAGATGGCCAGACTCCCGCTGCCGTGTCGCCGCAGCCAGTCGGCGGCGCGGGAGGAACGGGGCGGAAGAGGGGACTCACGGGGCGGGAGGGAGGGAGGGAAGGAGGAAGAGGCCGCAGCGCTCCGCAGGGCTCCCTCCGCGAGGCCTTCCTCCTCTTCCTCCTCGGCAGGCGCGACGGAGTGATGTCACGAAGATGCGCCTCTGTCTCGGCCCTTCCCGGGCGCTGCTGCTGCTACCGCTGCGTCTCTGGAAGGGCCCGAAGCCAGAGGCGCATCTTCGTGACGCCACTCCGTCGCGCTCTGGCGAGGAGGAAGAGGAGGAAGGCCTCGCCGGCCGCGCGCTGTAAGGACGGCCGGAAGAGAGGCCGGAGGGAGGGAGGAAGAGGAGGAAGGCCTCGCCCGAGGGAGGGAGCCCTGCGGAGGCGCTGCGGCCTCTTCCTCCTTCCTCCCTCCCTCCCTCCCACCCCGTGAGTCCCCTCTTCCGCCCGTTCCTCCGCGCCGCCGACTGGCTGCGGCGACACGGCAGCGGGAGTCTGGCCATGCGCGGGCGCAGCCGGGAGCCGCCGGGGGGGGGGCGCGAATATAGCGTGAGTATATCGCCGCCCCCTCTGCTCCAGCGCCTCCCCTCCCTGCTCATCTTCGCTCCATAAGACGCGGCTCATTTTTCTTCCTACTTTGGGAGAAAAAACTGCGTCTTATGGTGCGAAAAAAATACAGTAAATATAGAATACCATATTACAATTATTTATGCTTATAACACTACACCAGGGGTCGGGAACCTTTTTGACTCAGCCATGAAAGCAAAATATTTGGAAATTTTTTTCAGTGAGAGACATATAATATATCTGTATACCTTTATAAAACGGAATGTTTGTATGTGTGTATGTGTGTATGTGTGTATGCGGAGGGCGGAAGGGCGGATATGTGGCAGCTATTTGCATAAAGTCCTTTGATTGGACAGCCTCGCCACTCCAAAATTCTAAGGCACCAGACAGAGGGCATTGCTAGCCACTGATTAGCCAGCATCCCAGAATCCAGGCCTCTACATTCAAACAACAGGATTTCTTCCCACTGAGGGGAGAAAAGCCAGCAACCCAGAATCCAGGCCTCTACATTCAAACAACAGGATTTCTTCCCACTGAGGGGGAAAATGCACCATCAACATTCCCTCCCCACTTGGCTCTGTGAAAACAAAATGGATTCCTGTATTCTCCTCCCCCTCAGCTTTTAGAAAATGGCTGCCTGCCATGCACCCTTTTAAAGTTACCAGTAGCAGGCCATAACATTACAGGCCCCAAAATAGAGTTTAGGGCAGGATGGCCGACGAATGATGGGATTTGCATCCCAATTCACTTCCCAGAAAACATTGTAGCCCCTACAAATCCCCTTCTCCCAGATAGGCCCAAAAGAGGCGTCCATCTTCCTCTTCAACACAGTGTCAGAGAAAGGCAGCTTCTGACAGGATCTTTAGAACAGGCACGGTCACTCTACAAGGTAAGGCCCTACTTCACTCAAAAGACACAAGAGAAAACAATAAATACCTTTCTCTAATGCCTTTTAATGCTTATATAAATAATTCTGGCCCAAAGCCCCCTCACCCAGCCTCATTGGACCTTACTGCTAATTCCATGCAGGCCTTTTCCATTTTTTTAACTCCTTTCTGTTTTACACCGGTATACTTTCACAGGCCAGGTGGGTATGTGGCAGCCACTTTCACAGGCCAGGGCGGATATGTGGCAGCCACTTTCACAGGCCACAGCGACCAGCGCGGGTGATGGATCTGCACCAAACTTGGTACACATAACCCCCCTATGATATGACCCACGTATTATGGGATTTGTAGTACTTTCCAAGACTTTGGTTCCCTACAGACCACTGAGGCCACCAAAAGGACCAATACAGACCACACTCAGCACACACAGCCCCCATGACCCACTCTACGTCCTGGTGCAGTTCGGAGGAGGGTGGGCCATGGATGATGGGACTTGAAGTGCCTCTACTCACTTCCCAAGTCCGCTGCAACCCTCATCCAATCACTGATCGAGACCAAACTTGCCATACATAACCCCCATGACTGCCTTCACGTTCTGGTGAGGTTTGGGGAGGACTGACAATGGATGATGGGATTTGTAGTACTTTTTACCCCTCTGTTCCCACAGACCACTGTGGCCCCCAACAAACACCGAGAAAGTCCACACTTGGCACACAGAGCCCCAGTGACCCACTCTACAGCCTACTGAAGTTTGGAGGGGGACAGAACATGGATGATGGGACTTGCAGTACCTTCCCCTCACTTCCCAATCCTGCTACAAACCTAATCCAATGACTGATCAACACCAAATCTGGCACACAGAGTCCTCATGACCCACTCTACAGCCTGGTGCAGTTTACTGTGAGACGGACCACGGATGATGGGACTTGAAGTACCTTCACTCACTTCCAAAAAACAATGCATCCCTCATCCATTCACCAATACAGACCAAATTAAGCACATAGAGCCCCCATGACCCAATCTACATCCTACTACACTTTGGGGGGGGACGGGACACACAGAGATGATGGGACTTGCACTACCTTCATGATACCACTGCAACTCCCAATAATGATGGATCAAGACTAAACTTGGCACACAGAGCCCCCATGACCCACTCTACATCCTGCTGCACTTCTCAAATGACCCGGGCAGGGCCGGGTCCCCAAGCTAGTATATAATATATTTTAAGACTGAATTCAACACAGCCCTATATCCCACCCAGAATATCAAGGCAGAACATTCCACATTATCTGAGTGTGGACTCAAATAATCCAGTTTGAAGCAGATCTTGTGGGATTTTCTGCCTTGATATTATGGGATATATGGCTGTGTGGAAGGGCCCGCACTTGCAGAATTGATTGAGTTCTCTAGAAAGCCAGGAGAGGGTGAAACAGAACTGTTACTATTGGAGCTGTCTTGGGCTTCTTGTATTATTTGAAAGGGAAAACCTAATTTTGCTGGACCTAAGCTTTCATAATCCTCAGGCACTGGCAGCCTTGGCCACATGGGGGTTGATGGGAACTGTAGTACAAAAAAATGACTCCCCCAACTCCAGGAAAGGAGTAAGATCAGTTTGGGGTGGGAAGGGGTCTTATGTGGGCCTGGTGGACTGTCTGTGGAGAGGCATCCTTAGACAACTTGGCTGCACGGGGATGCTGGGAGGAGTAGTCCAAAAAGTGTCTCTCCCAACTTCAAAATCTTCAAATAAAAAACAACAGGAAGACCAGGAAAGGGGGAGGGGCTATTGGGAGCATCTGCGGGGGCGCAATTGTTTTTCTGCTTGGACTTCTACCGGGACTCTTTCATCCAGGGGGAAATCTGCTTGCTGATGGTGTCCGTGGAGCCGCCCAATGCATTGGGCCCGCCTTTGCCTTTTTTGGCGGGAACCGCGTGGGCGGGGTTCGTGGCGGGCGGGCAGGGCGAAGAGGGCAGTGTGGGAGGCAGGCCTTGCTGTGGAGGAGGAGGGGGCGAGGCTGGTTGCTGTTGCTGGGGCTCCTCCAACACAGGGTGGGCGCCTTGTCCGGCCTCTCCCGTCCGCATGCAGCTCCCACCCAAGTCGACGCTCTTGTAGGCCACCGGAGGGGCCCGGAGTGGGGCAGAGGCCGTGGCCATGCCTTGGAGGGAGCACACCGAGCCCACATAGTCGCTCTCCAGCTGGGAGTAAGGCTGTGGGCTGGTGGGGTAGCCGTATGCGTCCGCTTTGCCGTAGCCTCCATAGCAGCCCCTGCCGAAGAGCCAGATGCAATCATCAAAAGAGCGACACCTGGCTCCCGAGCCATAGGTTCCTGACCCCTGCACTACACTATAATAATAATAATAATAATACTGTTTATTTCTATTCCGCTCTTCTCACCCCGAAGGGGACTCAGTGCGGATTACAATACACATACGATAGACAATCCCTGTCGGAAGACATACAATTTTACACATAGACAGTACAGTGCAGTTTTTAGGAGGATTTCTTTTTTCCTGGCTGTGTCATACAGGGTGTGCGTTGCAGGATGTGGATGCTCGATTACGACATCATTGTTGTTATGTCCTTGCGTCATTGCGCCTTTACGTCACAAGGGGGTGCTGTTGTTCCATCCTCATGACGGGAGCCTCTGTTTCCACAACTTCCGCATCTCCCTTCTCCCGGCAGCTGAACTTTTTCAGACGTTGTGAAGTCTGTGTAAAAATCCTTCCCCACTTTTCTGTGGTCCCCAAATTGTTGTTTATTCACAGCTGGGCTGTTGATCTGCTTGGGTGGGCAGTGGACAGGACTCAAATAGCTGGTCGTCCAAGCCAGCTCGGGGATTCGAACTAGCAACCTTCCGATTGCAAGCACAGCTGTGTTACTGCTGTGCTATCTCCCCGGCCCACTATTCATACTGACAACCAGGGTCGTAGCTGGGGGGGCTTGAGGGGATCACCCCCCCAAATTCTCAGGGTGGTCCACGAGAAGGCCTTACTGGTACATTATTTAAACTGTTATGTGTATTCATATCATGATCTGATCACCATGCTCAATATATCCCATATGCATGGGGATGTTGGTATAACGATACAAAAGGTTTGCTAGGGTAGATCCTCTCTCACTCAGTCTCACCCCCCCCCCCCCCCTGGCTACGGTACTGCTGGCAACTAAATACAGTGACAAATATAAAAGAACCCTTTGCATTCATTCAGAAGTTATATATAGTGTGTTATGCTTTTCAGGAACCAAAATGCATTTGCAAGCTTAAAAAGCCCTGAGTTCACCTTTTCAACTAGTTCTGTCATCTGACAGTGCCAAACCCATCAGATCAGCAGGGACTTCTGTACCTTCCGACCCATACAGCCAGAGGTTCCTAAAGCAGTCAAACTGCTGAAACCTGCACTCTGTCTTTTGCTTGATCACAGCACTTACATCCTGTTCATATTCTCAAGACCTCGCATCGGTTTAAGTCGTAGGTGCCAGAAGCTTCATCATCTTCGCTGCTGCCACAAAATCCCTTCGCACATTTCAGGATAGATGATGCTTTGTTCTCATCTTATGCAAATAGATCACATAGCGAGGCAAAATGGTTCTTACTAATCCGGAAGTCATCCTTAACTTGTTTTCGAAAAAAAGATTGTATTTTAAAATACTTCTTTCTCTCTCTTTTGCTCTTTCCTTCCTATTACCATCCACACACATGGTGGAAACATACTGACATGTAAGTTTCCCTTGCATGTATGTTCTTTTTTGAACACTGCAAGTGTTGATACTGTGTGTCAGGCATGTAGCCAGGGGGGGGCTAAGGGGGCTTCAGCCCCCCGAAATTCTCAGGGTGGTCCGCGAAAAAGCCTTACTGGTACATTATTTAAACTGTTATGTTTATTCATATCATGATCTGATCACCATGCTCAGTATATCCCACATTCATGGGGTTATTGGGATAACAATACAAAAGGTTTGCTAGGGTAGACCCTCTTCCACCCAGTCTCAGCCCACCCCCCGAACCAAACTCAGCCCCCCTCCCCCGAATCAAAATCCTGGCTACGGCCCTGCTGTGCATGGAAAATAAGAAATCCTTCAAGCTAAGAGAAGCCATTCCATTAATGCAGTATTAGACAGAGAAAACATGAACTTGATGTCATTTTCCCCCTCAATGGGAGGTTTATGAGCATCACAAAAATCATTTCTTTGTGACGAAGTGCTGAATTTCCCCCCTGTCATCTAAGTCAGTGTTTTTCAACCTTTTTTGAGCCGCGGCACATTTTTGACATTTACAAAATCCTGGGGCACACCACCAACCAAAATGACACAAAATGACACTCTAACACAGTCATACATATAGTTAATATGTTTTTAAAATGTATTTGTACACTCAGTGTGAAACCTGGGCCTGTTTCGATGAACACAACATAGATATCCTGGCAGGAATGGCAGAAAGACACAAACTTCCCACATAGAACTCCAATAACCAAGAGAAAATGCTATAAGAGTTTGGTGGGCATTGACCTTGGGTTTTGGTGTTGTAGTTCACCTATATCCAGAGAGCACTGTGGACTCAAACAATGTTGGATCAGGACCAAACTTGGCATGAATACTCAGTATGCCCAAATGTGAACACAGATGGAGTTTGGGGAAAATAGATCTTGACGTTTGGGAGTTACAGTTTCTGGGATTTATAGTTAACACACAATCAAAGAGCATCCTGAACTCTTGCAACAATGGAATTGAACCAAACTTGGGATATTGAACTCTCATTACCAACAGAAAGTACTGAAAGGGTTTGCTTGGGAATTGACCTTGAGTTTGGAAGTTGTAGTTCACCTACACCCAGAGAGCACTGTGGACTCAAACAACGTTATGTTATGTTGTTGTTTGTTTTCTATCCAGAACCACAATGTTGGAAGGAGGCTCACCACTTTAAGGTCCCTAAAACAGGCATGGGAAAACTTCAGCCCTCTGGGTGCTTTGGACTTCAATTCCCACCATTCCTAACAACCTGAGGCCCTTTCCTGCTTAAATGGCTGGGGGAGGAAAAGGGCCTGAGGCTGCTAGGAATGGTGGGAGTTGGAGTCCAAAACACCTGCAAAGTCCAAGTTTGCCCATGCCAGCTCTCGACAGAGACCTCTTCCTCCCCCTTCGTGCCCTTTCTTCCCCCTCCTGCCAAACACTTACTTTTTCTTCTACACTGCCGCTTCTGCCGCCATTTTGATCCGAGGGGGCAGCGTGAGCGTGTTCAGGGGGGGAGGGGGGAGGGAGGAATACGTGACCCATGTGGGCGCTACTGCGCAGACTCGCCCCAGAGCAAAGCGAGGCAAAGCGAGCAGAGCGAGTCTGGGAAGGAGGGCGCCCGAGTGGAGAAGAAAAAGTGTTCGGCAGGAGGGGGAAGAAAGGGGATTGGAGGCTCCAATTTCCCACAGCACACCTGATGAACGCTCATGGCACACTGGTTGGGAAACACTGATCTACGTGGTAATGTTATTTCCATGCTCTTAAATGCTGATAATGTTATCTCTTTTTGTACACAGTGGGCTTGCATAGGCTTCTGAGAGCTCTAGGTCAGTGGTTCTCAACCTTTCTAACACCGTGACCCCTAAATATGGTTCCTCATGTTGTGGTGACCCCCAACCATAAAATTATTTTAGTTGCTCCTTTATAACTGTAATTTTACTACTGTTGCAAATCGTAATGTAAATATCTGATATGCAGGATGTGTTTACATGGTTACAAATTCAACATATTTAAAGCTTCCTGATTAATCAGAAAAAATATGTTTGGGTGACTATGGAAAACAGATGATGGGATTTGCAGTAACTGCAACCGATTCAGCTCTGACTTCCACAGACCACTGAGACCTCCACACAGAACTCCCATGTCAAACAAAAAATACTGGAGGGGCTTCGGAGGAATTGACAGTGATTTAGGGGAGATGTAGTTCCCCTACATCTGGAGAGCATTGGAACCCAAACAACTATGGATCTGGACCAAACGTGGCACGAATACTCAATATGCCCAAATTTGAACACTGGTGGAGTTTGGGGGAAATAGACCCTGACATTTGGGAGTTGCAGTTGCTTGGATGGATAGTTCACCTGCCATCAAAGAGCATTCTGAACTTCACCAACAATTGAATTGAACTAAACTTTGGCATACAGGACTCTCATGACCAACAGAAAATACTGGAGACATTTGGGGAAATAGGAGGGAGCACGATCCTTGCACCACCCCTCTTCCCCCGCGCACTTACCAGCGCTGGAGAGTGTCCCTCTCCCGATCTTGGCAAGTGCACGGGGGAAAAGGGCTGGTGAAGGGAGCATGTGCCCAGGCCGATGCAGGGAGCGTTTACCCTGCACCCCACACCCTTGCCTACACCAAAGACCATTTCTCTCCTGGTGTTCGCAAGAGGGCCATTGCAGGAAGCACCAGCCCTCATATCGTGCACTCATTCCAATTCCAGGAGAAGGCCTAGTCTTCTCGGGGCCTTTTTGGCGCTCTGCAGGAGGGGACGGGACCTAAGAAGGCGTGGCTGCGACCCCCAGGTTGAGAACCACTGGAACCATGGGGGGGGGGCAACCAAGGTGGCCATCACCGCCCCCCTGGATTGCTCCAGCGCCCCCCAGGGGGCGGTAGTGCCCATTTTGGGAGTGACGGGGTTAGACATTATATCCTTACTCTAAATCAGTGTTTTTCAACCTTCTTTTGAGCCGCAGCACGTTTTTTACATTAACAAAATCCTGGGGCACACCACCAACCAAAATGACACAAAATTACACTCTAACACAGTAATACATATAGTTAATATGTTTTTAAATGTATTTATACACTCAGTGTGAAACCTGGGCCTGTTTCGATGAACAAAACATATATATGACTTCCTTTCACATATTTATACATGGCTATCATGTCTTCCCTCAGCCTTCTCTTCTTCAGGCTAAACATGCCCAGCTCTTCAAGCCGCTCCTCATAGAGCTTGTTCTACAGACCTTTGTGAAATTTCACCTTGAGTGAAACTTACTTCCAGTTAACTATGGATGTCATGAAGCTGTTATAAACAGTTCCTGGGGGCTCTAAAAAAATCCAGTAAAATTGTAAAAAAAAACCAAAACATTTCCAAGCGGAGAGGCTCAATTTGTTTCTTGAAATCTGTGAGGGGGCTGCTAGGAGGGGGGAGAGTGCCAATTTCCCACGGCACACCTGATGATCGCTCACGACACACTAGTGTGCCACGGCACACTGGTTGGGAAACACTGCTCTAAATCACTAGTTTACATTGCTCCTGAGGCTTTGTATTCATTTGGGTAAGTAATTTTACAAGAGTTACTGCATGCAGGAAACTTGTTGATTGACTAAGGAAATTCTTGATAATAGTCAAAAGAATTATAGACAATAAACATAATAAACGTAATACTACTACTAATAATAAATCCACCTTTCTCAGTTTTATTTCATCTGCACACTTGATAAAGAATCACTCCACTCCATAATCAAAATCATAGATAAAAACATTGAAGAGTAATGGTGCTAGGACAGAACTCTCCTTCCAGTTTGTGTGCAGTCATTGATGATAAGTCTTTGAGCATGGTTTTCTAATTAGTTATGAATCCGTTTGCCAAGGTTCCCATCTATTTCACATTACACAATCACGTCCTTCGACAATACTGATTATTTTATTTATTTATTTATTTATTTCGATTTCATTAGCCGCCACTCTAGGGTTCCCATATGTCCCTTATTCTAAGGGACGTCCCTTATTTTGGCCCTAAAATTTGTGTCCCTTATTTTCCGGCCCTGTCCCTTATTTTTGACTAGCAGGACAGGACTGGGCGGGGTTGACCAGAGGAAGGTGCGTGCTGCGGTTTCCACGGCAATGCCTGCCCGGGGATTCCAACTCGCAGGGCAGCCTGCGTCCCCGTTGGAAGGAAGAGGCGATACAGGACTTTTTCAAAGTACAGTAGACTAATTAATCGTTACCCAAGGGGAATGTTGGATCATGTTGGATTAAGATAGTTTCTGGTTGCTTGAGAGTTACTCTTAAAATAGGCCTAGCTGTGCATCCCAATACTATACAATGCTGCGCATCCCATACTATACTATACCATTAGCTATTGACATAATAATCCTGAAGATGTACTGTGTTATAAAATTTATTTTATTTTAATGTTTAGACAGTGCACTTTTAAAGTCAGCAAAGTCAAGGACTAAATACAGATGGAGAAAATAAGGTAGTTCTAATAATGTTTTTTCTGCATAACAAAGCATTCAGAAACATACCATGTCCTGTTAAGAAGGGTGTAAGTCAGTTTCTTTTGTGAGTTTCAATCATTATCTTATTCTGTTAATAAAACTATTTCTACCTAACGTTTGAGTTTCAAGTTTTTAATGAAGTGTCCCTTATTTTTGTGAAAAATCCCGTAAATGTCCCTTATTTCTTATATCAAAAAATGGCAACCCTACGCCACTCCCAAGTGGCTCGGGGTGGCTTACAAATCAAGGTAAAATGACATACACAGTTGCACATTAAAACATTATACACTACACATTAAAAGGGATTTAAAACTGGGCATTATATACAACTAAACCAACTTAGACTCCAAACGCTTGTCGGAACAGCCTGGTCTTACAGGCCTTCCGAAACGCCATGAGGTCACGGAGCAATCTGACCTCTGGGGGTAAGGAGTTCCACAGCGTGGGGGCAATAACAGAGAATGCCCTTCTCCTTGTCGAGGTGAGGCGGTAGGTTTTGGCACTCGGAACAGAGAGAAGATCCTGGTCTTCTGATCTCAGTGACCTCATGGGACAGTATAGGGTAAGGCGGACCCTCAAGTACACTGGCCCCAGACCATACAAGGCCTTGAAAGTCAAAACTAACACTTTGAAGGTGATCCAGAATTCAATGGGTAGCCAGTGCAGTTCCCGCAGAATAGGTGTAATACGGTGGCTCACAGGCGAACCTGTGAGCAGGCGAGCAGCGGCGTTCTGCACCAGCTTAAGTTTCCAGGTCACAGACAAAGGCAGGCCAATGTAAAGAGCATTACAGTAGTCCAGTCTTGAGATGACCGTCTCTTGGCTCACCGAGGCCAGATCACGACGGGAAAGGTAGGGGGCCAGCTTCCAAGCCTGGCGAAGATGGAAAAACGCAACTCGGCTAACCAAGGAGACATGAGTCTCCATGGAAAGCCGAGTGTCCAAATGGACTCCAAGGCTCTTTACTGTTGACGACGGGCATAGTTCCGCGCCGCCCAGGGTTACTTTGAGTCCAGTGACTAACGCCTCTCCATTAGTTTGGGTTGAGACTGGGATTGCCAGTATCCTTGCTCTTTCCTTTTCCTTTTGAAATAAAATTATGTGAAAGTCACATAATTCCAAAAGTCAAACCTCTCTTGTCTACACCATTCACATATCCGATCATTCCCTTTTAGTATCTTTCTATCTCTGCTTAGTCGTCTGCCCTTCACTGGCAGATAGATGGGAATACCACTTGTGCCTTCAAACTCCTTCCTTCAGCTTCCTGGCAAAGCTTCATAGCCATAGGTGAACTGCTCAAAAATGTTCTTGGCTGCGTTTTTGGTACTCACATGAATAAGGAGAAAGGATCTGTGTTTTTGATGAGTTTGGCACATTGTCAGTGACATCCTAGATGCGTATGCCAGGAGGATAACACAATTCTTGACTCGTCTTGTCAGGCTGGCATATTGGTGTCTCTATACTTTTAAGCAATGAGTCCCTAATCACCAGTATCTTCCTTTTCTTCTTGTGTTTGGTGGGTTACCTTAACACTTTCCTTGGCATGAGGTTTTCTTTGTTGCTGGTTTCCTGTTTGAGTGTTTTTGTTGCTGCTATGCTGCTAAAGGTTTATTTGGAGGGGTTTTGCGCGATCTACTCTTGGCAGTAGATTTCAGGGACCGCCTGTCCCCCTTTCACCACCAGCGGTCACCACGACCAGCCCAAGAAAACCTTCTCTATAGTCCGGGCTCCAAGGAGGTACGCCTAGAATCTCCAAGACGTAGGGCTTTTTCAATCTCCGCCCCAACTCTGTGGAATTCCCTACCTCCATATGTAAGAGCCATGCCCGGCCTACGGTCTTTTATACAAGCACTTAAAACACGGCTCTTCGGCAGAGCATTTAAATTGCAACCATTTTAATGTCATTTGTATAAGTTCGTTTATTCTGTCTTGTGTAAGTCGCCCAGAGCACTTCGGTGGAAGGCAACTTATGAAATAATGAAATGAAATTATGCTGGGGAAAATGGAAGGAAAAAGGAAGAGGGGCCGACCATGGGCAAGATGGATGGATGGTATCTTTGAAGTGACTGGCTTGACTCTGAAGGAGCTGGGGTGGCGACAGGGAGTCTGGCATGGGCTGGTCCATGGGGCCACGAAGAGTTGGGAGCGACTGAACGAATAAACAACAACAAAAATAAACTCATCTGTTTTTATATTTTTGATTTAACAGGAACAGATGTCTCAGGTATTAGATGCCATGTTTGAAAAATCGGTTGACGGAGGAGAGCATGTCATTGATCAAGGTGATGATGGTGACAACTTCTATGTAATTGACTGGTAAGTAATTCGTATATACAGACAATCCCCAAGTTAAAAAGAAGATAGGTTCTGGAAGTTTGTTCTTAAGTTGAATTTGTATATAAGTTGAAACAGATACCTTTTAAATGTAACTCCAGCCACACACATATGTGCGCACACTCACTCTCACACACATATGTAGACTTTGGTTAGGATAGGGAAGGGTTAATACCCCTGTGGTGTTTCTTTTGCTGTATGTGCTTCTGTTGAGAAGGTTCCAACTCACTTCCTGTCCCTGTGATAACTCAATTTTGAACATTTTAGGTTGTTGTGGAAACAAGGATGGATGATAAAGCTTCGGTAGAGACACCTTTTCCCCATGATCACTCTGTCAAGAGTGAATTTCCCTTCTTAGGAGTAGACTTCTCTTCCTGTTGTCTCACCTTCATTCTTAACTATGAGTTGTATGTAAGTTGGTTGTTTGTAACCTGGGGACTGTCTGTATAAATAATGGTTCAGTCAGAGCAGGGCTGAGGTTGCAGCATCACATAGGGTGGGATCTACATTAGTGATAGTGTTAATATCTATGAATGACATAAATCCAGTGGAAAAGAAATATTGTGTATGAAAATACAGCGGGCTCAATTTGTTGCAATTCAATTAATTGCATTTATTTATTTATTTATTTCCACCATTTCTACCCCGCTTCTTCTCAACCCCCGAGGGGGGACTCAGAGCGGCCCAACAATGGCAACAATTCGATGCCAACACAGCATGCATATAATAAAAAAACCCAAAAACAGTTAAAATTAAATACATTAAATTACAGCTGGCATTAAAATTCATTAAAATACAATTAACATTAAAATACATCATATACATTCACATAAGTTAAAAACAGTATTCCGTCCATAATAGAAGCATTGGGTCATGTCCACCAGTTTGCCATTTCAATCCAATCTAAAGTGCCGTATCGTGCTAATGTGCAAACGCCTGGTCCCATAACCAGGATTTCACTTTTTTCCTGAATGCCAGGAGGGATGGGATTGATCGTATATCCATAGGGAGGTTGGCGGGAGCGAGAGCAGGGCCCCCCCGGATGATCTTAAATTACGAGGTGGGACATAGAGGCCGATGCGTTCGGACAAGTAAGCTGGGCCAGAACCGTATAGAGCTTTAAAGGTCAAAACCAGCACTTGGAATTGAGCTCGGAATTGGACAGGCAGCCAATGGAGCTGACACAACAGAGGGGTGGTATGCTCCCTGTATGTAGCTCCGGTTAGTAATCTGGCTGCCGCCCGTTGGACTAGTTGTAGCTTCCGAACTGTTTTCAAAGGCAGCCCCACGTAGAGTGTGTTGCAGTAATCTATTCGGGATGTGACCAGAGCATGGACGACCGTAGCCAGATCAGACTTCCCAAGGTATGGGCGCAGCTGGCGCACAAGTCTTAACTGTGCGAAAGCTCCCCTGGCCGCCGCCGAGACCTGGGGTTCCAGGCTCAACGATGAGTCCAGGATCACTCCCAAGCTGCGAACCTGCGTCTTCAGGGGGAGGGTGACCCCATCCAACACAGGCTGTAACCCTATGCCCTGTTCGGCCTTTCGACTGACCAGGAGGACCTCTGTCTTGTCTGGATTAAGTTTCAATTTGCTAGCCCTCATCCAGTCCGACACAGCAGCCAAGCACCGGTTCAAAGTCTGGACAGCCTCCTTGGTGACAGGTGGGAAGGAGTGACAGATCTGGACATCATCTGCGTACAGATAACACCTTTCTCCGAAACTCCGAATGATCTCTCCCAGCGGTTTCATGTAGATGTTAAATAACATCAGGGACAGAACTGAACCCTGAGGGACTCCACAAGACAACGGTTGTGGAGCCGAACAGGTGTCACCCAATCACATTTAGCATTTAGGTGCTTAAGAATAATTAGTTTTACCAAAACTTGCTCTAGCGCAGTGTTTCTCAACCTTCCCAATGCCACGACCCCTTAATACAGTTCCTCATGTTGTGGTGACCCCCAACCATAACATTTTTGTTGCTACCTCATAACTGTAATTTTGCTACTATTTTGAATTGTAATGTAAATATGTGATATGCAGGATGTATTTTAATTTACTGGACCAAATTTGGCACAAATACCCGATATGCCCGAATTTGAATACTGGTGGGTTGGGGTGGGGATGGGGGTTGATTTTGTCATTTGGGAGTTGTAGTTGCTGGGATTTATAGTTAACCTACAATCAAAGTGCATTCTGACCTCCACCAATGGTGGAATCGAACCAAACTTGGCACACAGAACTCCCATGACCAACAGAAAATACAGGAAGGGTTTGGTGGGCATTGACCTTGACTTTTGGAATTGTAGTTCACCTACATCCGGAGAGCACTGTGGACTCAAACAGTGATGGTCTGGACCAAATTTAGCACGAATACTCAATATGCCCAAATGTAAACACATTATATGTATACTGTGGCATCGAATTGCTGCCTTGTAAGCCGCCCTGAGTCCTCCCCCCCTCCGGGGGTGAGAAGGGCGGGGTAGAAATATTAAATAAATAAATAAATACGTTATATTAACAGTTTACTTTTAACCTCCTATATATTGCATATTTTAAAAGATGGCATATCCATTCCTTATGCACTTTGTATGTCTTACAGGGGGACGTATGATATCTATGTAAAATGTGAGGGTGTTGGACGGTGTGTTGGCACCTATGACAATCGTGGGAGCTTTGGTGAATTGGCTTTAATGTACAATACACCTAGAGCAGCTACAATCATTGCTACCTCTGCTGGTGCTGTGTGGGGCTTGGTAAGTAGAGCTAGTTTGCTCTTGACATCTGGAAATTAAATAAACAGTAGTGTTTACAAAGATATAAGAGTCTAACATAGGGCACAACACACCGTGTACTTCAGTTTCTCTTAAAATCAGTGGGTTGGCTTTGGGTGTTTTCCAGCTATTTTCTTCATTTAGATCTTTCAATTAAGAATTATTTGATTAAGCCAATTATCTTTATCATTATTAAGTTGATTTAGTTTATTATTGGTGTTGTAAACTTTATATATATATATATATATATATATATATATATATATATATACTGTATATATATGGCTCTCACTAAAATAAATTTCCAAATATTTTGCTTTTATGGCTTTCTTGTAGCAGCAAATCTGGAGTCCCAAAACTCCCTAGGTTTTACCTTTTTACTCACAGGTTGCGTGGACGCGCGAGTACAGGAACGAGAGAAAACGTAACAACCGTACTGAAATGCAATGAAGCCAAAATTTATTGTACACGTCAGCTGACGGGACCTGCCCACAGAACTTGCTGTCTCAGGGCAAGAGCCCTCAACATTCTCTTACTATCCCTTTTATACACGCTATGGCGGCAGGTCCCGTCTCCTCCTTTCTTCATCATTTTCATTGGTTCACATCATTAACACACTTTTATTATCCAATTACACATCACATTATTTGGCAGTACATTCTACTTGCGTTCCCATTTGTTAAACAGCACTACGCAGTTACTAATTCTTCATTCCCACAGTGTGTTATCTGCTGTATGAGCGTCCTGTACTGAATCTGCAACATTTCTAAAACGTCCCTCTGTGCCAATAGGGAGGAACGGTTTCATTTTGCCCATGCGCAGGTTCTACCAATCGGCTACAATGTAAACAAACGCACGTTGGGGCTAATTAGACCAATCACGGCCAGTGTTATCAGGAAAGGCACATGATGTACTATAACAAATCACAGCTTGTGCCTGACCTACCAATCAAAGTGCATTATTCTCGTAATGGCATTTAGCATGATTTTTGGCAAGCTACTCCACTATACTAAGTACTGTGCTTGTGCATCACTCTCTCCTGACTGTACTTCTGCTAAAAGCACCAATTCTGCTTTATTCTGAATCAAAAAGGTTCCCGACCCCTGCATTAACGGAAAGTATTCTGAAATGTATTTCTGTCTCAAATAAAAGACAACTGGGATTGTCTCCCTTTTGTAGACCTCTGTGGCATCAAAGCCCTCCTTTATGATTTTCTGCGTTTCAAAAACCATTCGGAGAGGGGGTGTGTGTGTGTGCACTGGATCCTTCAGGATTAAAGGTAGATTAATGATCCTCATGGAAGCTGAGGGATCCAATAGATGTACACAATAGAAACCAGGCTGTTCAGCTCAGAATGTTCAATCCAGCAAATTGCTATGCGCACACCCATGCACATTATACACTTCACATTTTGATGCTGTTTCACTTTCCTTTTACAGGACAGGTTAACATTTCGAAGAATTATTGTAAAAAATAATGCCAAAAAGAGAAGAATGTATGAAAGCTTTATTGAGTCATTGCCCTTCCTTAAATCTTTAGAGGTAAGTTGCAAAACCGTTTTTTTCAGTAACTCTAATTTTAAAAAAATCATTGCTCCATGTAGCTCAGGGGTGGGAACACTGGGGTCTTTGGACTGCAGTTACTCTTGGCTCAAGCCTTCATAGCTTATAGTGAGGCATGATGAGAGGTGCAGTCCATCAAAATCTAAAATTTGTCTACTTCTACTTTAGGTTTAGTGCAGGGGTGCCCACACTATTTCAGCATGCAAGCTACTTATAATAAAACCAAGTCAGAAAGATCTACCTACCTCCTCAAGGCTGGAGAGGGGAGGGGGCGGGGCTTGGCGGGGCCTGGCTCCGCCCCCTCTGACTTTCACACTCCCAGCAGCTGCTCCAGCCTTGAGGAGAGCAGGGCCAAGCCAGCCTTGTGCTAGCTATGCCACCACTGGCTTGGCACTGCCATCCTCAATCCTGGAGAAGCTGCTGGTAGAGCGAAAGCCAGAGGGGGCGGAGCAAGGACGCGCCAAGCCCCGCCCCCTCCCCTCTGGATTTGGAGCTCCCAGCAGCTTCTCCAGGCTTGAGGATGGCAGTGCCAAGCCAGTGGGGACCGAGCTAGCACACGGCTGGCTTGGCCCTGCCCTCCTCTCGGCTGGAGCAGCTGCTGGGAGTGCCAAAGCCGGGGAGGGGGCGGGGCTTGGTGCGGCCTGGCTCCGCCTGGCTCCTCCCCCTCTAAGAAGCGCCCCATCCGGCTGCGATCGACCTCCTTCGGTCCTGCAATCGACTGGTCGATCGCGATCGACTTCCTGTGCAGCCCTGGTTTAGTGTAGTATGTGTAAACTCAGAAAGTTGTGAGCTATGCTGCCGGTGGCACAGCCACCGGGAGGGCCTCCCATGCCAGACAGGTCACAACCGAAGGGTCTGACAAAGAGCGTCAATGGGCAGGATGGGCTCTCTCTAGCCTTTTGGCAACCATCCTAGGAGAAGGAAAACTCTGATTTCAAACCTGGGCAGATGGCGCTCGTCTAACTCTGTAAGGTCAACCATCTAAGACAGGGGTGGGCAATTACAGGCCCTCCAGGTGTTTTGGACTTCAACTCTCAGAAATCCTAACAGCTGGTAAACTGGCTAGGATTTCTGGGAGTTGAAGTCCAAAACACCTGGAGGGCCGGTAATTGCCCACCCCTGATCTAAGAGAAGGAAACTCGAACCAAACCTACGACCTGAGGACCTCGCTGCCACCGTCCCAGATTGCTAGGCCCCGGCAGATGAGCCTTTTGTTTAAAGGGTGAGGCCAGTTCTGGGCACGCTGCGCTCCACCAAAAAAATCCATTGCACAGGCTCGAAGGACACATCCAACCTCCGAATCATCAACGTACTTGTAGAAAGCGTGAGATGAGTCCTTCCTGAATCTTGGTTCGCGAAGAAAAATCAATAATAATAATAATAGTTACCTGCTGTCCTCAGGCTGGAAAATTTCTTCTGGGGGGGTTATCAAGAACTCTCCGTGCTGAATGTTAGTTCCCCCTCTCCACCCATTTTTGAAGCTTTTTCCTTGCCCTATTTAAGTAAATTGAGATATTCCTGCTTTTACCTGATTAGAGAAGAAAAGTGTCAATAAGAGGGAGTAATAGCCTGGTACGTGCCCCAGCATAAACACAGGAGGCATAATTCTTGTATAGGCAAGAGCAACACGTAGAAGCTAATGTAACCAAAATAAAGACACAATTGCAAAATCAAAACGCAGACCGTGTGGGTCCACACGTCTCGCGCGATTTTGCAATTGTGTATTTATTTTGGTTACATTAGCTTCTATGTGTTGCACGTGCCCCAGCATGCCTAGATAGTGCATTACACTGTTCTTGGCACAGGCCCAGATTACCCGTAAGGCCACACTAGGCCATGGCCTAGGGGCGCAAGCCAAGGGGGGCACAATTCACACGGACCCAACAAAAAAAACCCGCAACGGACCCAACAAAAAAAAACCCTCTCTCTCGGGAGGGCGGGGGGAGAGTGCTGCGAGGGGGTGGGGGGAGGAACCGGGGGCGGCACCAGGGACGGGGCTTCCCTTCCTTCCTCCTCCTTGCATGCGCCCTCCTTCCTTGACTCAAGGAGGGCGCGCGGCGCTGCGAGGAGGTGGGGGGTGTGTGTGCGGTAGAGGTTGGTTTGGGGGCGTAATTCCAAAGTGTGGCCTAGGGCGCCAAAAGGGGTTAATCCGGGCCTGTCTTGGCATCTCATAATTCAAGTAGAGGTGTTGAGCAAAAGGTTTCCAGCAATCTGTCACCACAGGTATGACCAGTCCACAAACAATGGTGTCAGAAGCACACATGTGTTTGTCATTAATTTGACATTAATTGTGGGGAGTCTGCATGTATGTTAGCATAATTTGTCTTCTCTTTTGTTCAAGCTATCTGAAAGGCTGAAAGTGGTTGATGTGATAGGTACCAAAATCTACAAAGATGGAGAACAAATTATTGATCAGGTATACCATATGTGTTTGCTTTAATCAGTTACTGTCTAGATGTAAATAAGTCTGTTGTTCTGAATTTGCATGTGAAAACTTTGTAGAAGTTAGCATTGGTAAAGGAACAACTGTAAATGCAGGTGTGGGTAGCATACAGTTCTCTAGGTATTATTGCATTGCAGCCAAGGACCATGCTGGGGAATGGTAGCCTAACGGCATGGGGAGGGTGGTACAGGTTTTGCTCATGTCCTAAGACTGAGAATTGGGGTTGAAAGAATTCTATGTGCTCTATTTGAATTGCACTTCCCAGTGAGTACCGCATATTCCGGGGTTCTAGACCAGTGTTTCTCAACCTTTTTTGAGCCACGGCACACTTTTTACATTTACACAATCCTGGGGCACACTACCAACCAAAATGACACAAAATGATACTAACACAGTGGTTCTCAACCTTTCTAATGCCGTGACCCCTAAATAAGGTTCCTCGTGTTGTGGTGACACCCAACCATATTTCCGTTGCTACTTCATAAATAATTTTGCTACTTTACGAATTCTAATGCAAATCTCTAATATGCAGGATGTATTTTCATTGCTACACATTGAACATAATTAAAGCCTAGTGATTAATCACAAAAACAATTATGTTTGGGGAGTATGGGCAACGGATGATGGGATTGGCAGTACCTTCAACCAATTCAGCTCTGACTTCAACAGACCACTGAGATTCCCCACGAATGACAGACCTAGACCAAACTTGGCACACAGAACTCCATGACCAACAGAGAATACTGGAGGAAGTTGGGAGGAATTGACAGTGATTTATGGGAGATGTAGTTTGCCTACATCAGGAAAGCACTGTGAACCCAAATGACTATTAATCTGGACCAAACTTAGCATAAATACTCAATATGCCCAAACTTGATCAAGGGTTGGAGTTTAGAGAAAGTGAATGTTGACATGTGGGAGTTGCAGTTGCTGGGATTTATAGTTCCCTGCCATCCAAGAGCATTCTGAATTCCAACAAAAATGGAATTGAATAAGCTTGGCATACAGGTTGGGATGGAAAGGGGGCTGGAAAAGTGGGAAAGACTCCAGTCTGGTGTGTGTGTGTGTGTGTGTGGGGGGGGGGGATTGGGAGAAGGTAACGAGGAAATTGGGGAGGTAAAGAGGAGCAGCTGGAAAAGATTGGAAGTGGGGAAAGGAAGACTGCAAAATGAGCACGACGAGGGGTGCAAAGGGAGCCTGGAATAGTGGAAAGATTGAAACGGCAAGGGGTAAGTGGAATAGATTGAGGTGGGGATGGGGGGCTGGAATAGTGGGAGGGGCTGGGTATAGTAAAGAAGGGAAAACTAGAAAAAAGGGAAGACGGGGTGGAAAAGGGTGTTGGAAAAGGGGGAGGGGAACTGAGGTGGGGAATGCTATGAGGAAGGAGGAGGAGCCCAAGGCAGGTTCGACAGCGATGCTTGCTCCCTCCTTCCCTGGCCTCCTCCTCTTCTCCTCTCCCCTCCCTTCCCTCGGCTCCCCAAAGGCGCCCAGGTTCCTGTGGGCTCACTTTTCGGAGGAGGAGGAGAGCGCCGCCCGGCCCCTCCCCTCCTGAGCCCTCCCTGCCTCTCTAGGTCTAGGTCCCAGAGGGTTGTTCCCAGCCGCTGTTCCTTGATCAGCTGGTGTGCAAGGAAAACCTTGGAGGGGGAAGAAAGGCGGGGGGAAGAAGTTTTCTTGCGGCACACCAGCTGATCGCTCACGGCACACTGGTGTGCCGAGGCACAGCGGTTGACAATGACTGTTCTAGACGACTTTTTAGCCCTGGAAAATACTCTCAGAAGTCGGGGGTTGTCTAATACAGTGTTTCCCAACCGCTGCGACGTGGCACGGTAGTGTGCCGTGACGGACCTCCTGCTGTGCCGCGAGAAAGCTCTCTGCCCCCCTTCCTTCCCCCCTCCTCCTGCTGCTTGGGGGAGGAGGAGGAAGGGTCGGGCGGCGGCGAAGAAAAAGAAGGGGCTGGGGCGCCGTCTCCTTCGGCCGTTTCCCCAGCCAGCCTCCAATCTGCCATGACTCCCGCCATGACTTGCCCCTCACTAACTGAAGTCACGCGGAGGAGGAGCCCGCCCACTGAAGCCCGTCCACCGCTCATGATCCTCCACGCGGCTTCAGTGAGCGAGGGGCGAGAGTCATGGCGGGAGTCATGGTGGATTTTGGGAGAGCTGAAGCCGGGGGAGGGGGTGGGGCATGGCGCGGCCTGGCTCCACCCCTCTTCCGGCTTCAGCTCTCCCACAGCTTCTCCTGCCTTGAGGGGGCAGTGCCAGGCCAGCATTGTGCTGGCTCTGCCACCTCTGGCTTGGCACTGCCCCCTCAAGGCTGGAGAAGTTTTGGGAGAGCTGAAGCCAGGGAAGGGGCGGGGCATAGTGCGGCATGGCTCCCCCTCCCCCGGCTTCAGCTCTCCCACAGCTTTTCCAGCCTTTAGGGGACCGTGCCAAAGCAGCATTGTGTTGGCTCTGCCAGCATTGCACTGCTGGCTGGAGACGTTTTGGGAGAGCTGCCACGGGCATGGCACAGCCTGGCACTGCCCCTCCCAGCTTCTCCAGCCTTGGGGCAATGCCTGCCAGCATTGTGCTGTCTCTGCCACGGCTGCCTTGGCACTGCCCCTCAAGGCTGGGCTGTGGGAGGCTGAAGCCGGGGGAGGGGTGGCATGGCCTGGCCTCCTCTCTCCCCGGCCGCACTCCCAGCAGCTGCTCCCAGCAGGCCACCATCCCCAGCTATTTTTACTGTGTTAGAGTGTCATTTTGTGTCATTTTGGTTGGTGGTGTGCCCTGGATTTTTTTAATGTTAAAAGTGTGCCGCGGCTCAAAAAAGGTTGGGAAACACTGGTCTAATATGCCGGGTATAAAATTTACTATATTAAATATTTTAGAAGGGATGAGTAAACGTTGCTTAAAGCAGAAGTCTCAAGTATTCCTGGTGGCTTCTCCTCTTCCACCAAGGCAGGCATGGAGTGGAGGAGCCCCTCAGGGAGACTGAAGCTCGACAGAGGAAGCCAAGCAGTGCCGGAGGGGCGCAGCAGCAGCAGCTGCTTCGGGTGCCCTGCTCCAGCGGGGGGCAGCTGCCCAGCTCCTCCACCCTTGGCATCCCGAGCGGCACGGCCTGAGGAGGAGGAGGAGGGCGGAGGTAGGGAGCATGTAGGGTGGAGAAGCAGCAAGCCGCATTTCCATGGAGGTCGCTGGGCTGTCCCGCCACCGGCAGCCTAGTGCTGGCTCTGACGAGACCTGGGTCTCCAAGCAACAAATTACGGTGGGGTGTGTTTCAGTTCCAAGTAATAAAGATAAATCGTGAAATCACTTTCAATGTTCTCAATTTATTTCATCTTCATTCTTTTTCAATTATAAGTGGATGGTGGGTTCAAGATCATATGGCATCAAAACATTGGTGTTTTCCTTCACAAAATTATAATCCATAAGGTGACATATTTTTCAAATATAATCGGATTACACTCAATGTCGGGTCGACGGTATTAAGCCATCCGTTTCGCCGTTTCCGGCTTCTTCGACCTGCCACATACTATCTATTGTCCAATCCACTGGTCCAATATCACAGTCTAGTAGATAGTTATGCACGGGCCAAACTCAAGGGAGTAACTCCCTTGAGTTTGGCCCGTGCATAACTATCTACTATGTGGCAGGTCCCGAAGAAGCCGGAAACGGCGAAACAGATGGCTTAATACCGTCGACCCGACATTGAGTGTAATCTGGATTATATTTGAAAATATGACACCTTATGGATTATAATTTTGTGAAGGAAAACACCAATGTTTTGATGCCATATGGATCTTGAACCCACCATCCACTTATAATTGAAAAGAATGAAGATGAAATAAATTGAGAACATTGTTAAAGTGATTTCCCGCATTTATCTTTTATTACTTGAGACCTGGGTCTCCAGCAGAAGACGACCCTCAGGCTTGGAGCGAAGAAAGCTCTCCTCCTCCTCAGATGCAACAGGAGGAGTAGGGGTACTCAGGGAGGAGGCGCGTCAAGCCGCATTGCCATGGAGACCGCTGGGCTGTTGTACGCCGCTGCCGCAGGCCTATGCTGGCTTTCCCTCATCATGAGCCTCTGGCAGAAGACAACCCTCAAGCCCGGAGAGAAGAAAGCTCTCTCAAGCTACTACAAAAAAGAGGAGTGGTCTTATACGGCGAGTATATCCTAAACACTCAATTTTAGATGGAAAAGTTGGGGGGCCGTCTTATACCCCCAGTCGTCTACTATGCCGGAGACGACTGGGTGGTTAATACAAGCTAATGCGAATGCCAGGAATTAACCAATAAACAAGTTATTAGAGGAATATCCCTTTACTATGTAATGTAAACACAACTACCATGGAAGGATGTCCCTTTACCATATAATGAACAACTTGAAATTTTGCTATTCTTCTGTTTATTTTTGAACACAGAAAATAGTGCTCACATTTAACTTGGTTAGTAATTTAAGCTTGATGTATTTATTTAGATCCTACTTTTTCTCCCCGTGTGGCTAAAACCTACGGTAAAACAAAATGAGTTTACACCCGGCTCCTTTTTTGTCCTTTGTATTCTTTAAAGACTTTTTGTACTACTGAATCAGTTTGGCTTTTTTCTTTAGCAGCTACTTTCTAAGAGAAAGCAAGTTCCCCCTCCAAATGCTTGCTTTACGTACGTACTGGCTGCAAAGGGTTTTAAGTAT
Source organism: Anolis apletophallus (assembly GCA_030556195.1). Lineage (NCBI taxonomy): Eukaryota > Metazoa > Chordata > Lepidosauria > Squamata > Anolidae > Anolis > Anolis apletophallus. The sequence goes on from JARBWK010000012.1 coordinate 7,890,129, forward strand.
AGGGTTTTAAGTACAGGCTGCAAAGTATAGGCTTTAAGTCAGCCACTTTTTCTGGTAAGTTACAGGGCTCTGGTGTAGAGTTTGAAGAGTTATCCACAGGAATGGATTTGCTGTTAGGGAGTGATACTGCCGAATGTCAGTCCTGCATACGGACTCCTCTCTCTGCTTGCTTTCTGTGCACGACAGAAACAAATCTGTTTTCATTTTTCAGCTAACTTCAGTTCTTCGTGACACCTGAACTGTGGTTTATTCTCTTTTTACTTAACAAACCAGGATAACTAAATTGTGACTCAAAAAAGACCATAGTTAATAATAGTAATAATAATAATAATCTTTATTTATATCCCGCCACCATCTCCCCTACGGGGACTTGGGGAGGCTTACATGAGGCCAAGCCCAACAACATATTACAATAAGGTAAAAAGCTAAACATAAACAACACCACAGTAAAATACATAAACATATGAATACAGTAAACAATATAAAATACGGTATTTATTTATTTATTTATTTACATCAGGGGTGCTCATTAGGTAGATTGCGATCGACTGGTCAATCCCAGGACCGAAGTAGGTCGATCCCAGCTGGATGGGGGGGGCGGAGCCAGGCGCATGAAGCTCCGCCCCCTTCCCCCGGCTTTAGCGCTTCTGCAGCTTCTGGAGGGAGGGGGAATGCCAAGGCAGTAGTGGCATAAATAGCCACTACTGGCTTGGCATTCCGCCCCTTGCCTCCAGAAGCTGTGGAAACGCGCCAAAGACAGAGGGGCGGAGCCAGCCCGCATGAACCCCCCCCCCCCCAACTTTAGAGCTTCCGCAGCTTCTAGAGGAAGGGGGAATGCCAAGCCAGTAGTGGCATAGATAGCCACTACTGGCTTGGCATTCCCCCCCTGCCTCCAGAAGCTGCGGAAGCGCTAAAGCCAGAGGGGCATGGGCGGAGCCAGTCCACGCGAAGGCCCACCCCCTTCCCCCGGCTCCGCCCAGTTTCTCTCTCGGTAGATCTTTCAGACTTGGTTTTATTAGAAGTAGCTCGCATGCTGAAAAAGTGTGGGCACCCCTGCAGTAAACAATATAAAATACAATATTTATTTATTTAGTTACATCATTTATATTCCGCCCTTCTCACTCCGCAGGGGACTCAGGACAGATCACAATGCACATATACAGGCAAACATTCAATGCCCTTCGACATACAAACATGTATAGACAAGACACTCAGAGGCAATTTAACATTTCAGCTTCTGGCCACCAGGGGGAGCTGTCACACCCCTTCACTCCTTTTGCACACTTCCTGGAGATTTACGGCCTCGTAAATTATTTAAATTAGCCTCCCCACAACGCAGTACCTACATTTCCTACTTGACAGATGCAACTGTCTTTTGGGTTGCAAAAGTCGACAACGAGCTGCACAAATGGTCGAGTGCTCACCCAAACCCGGGCAGGCCTCGAACTCATGACCTTCTGGTCAGTAGAGATCTTATGCAGCCGACTCCCAGCCAGCTGCGCCACATTTAAAATTACAATACAATGAGCAGGCCGCATGTACAAGATAAAATACTAAAAACTAAAAACTCAGGAGGAACATGTTATCTTCCAGTGGAGTTCCCATAACCCAGTGTTTCCCAACCGCTGTGATGTGGCACAGTAGTGTGCCGTGACGGACCTCCTGCTGAGCCGCGAGAAAAGCTCTCTGCCCCCCTTCCTTCCCCCTCCTCCTGCTGCTTGGGGGAAGAGGAGGAAGGGCCGGGCGGCGGCGAAGAAAAAGAAGGGGCCGGGGCACCGCCTCCTTCGGCCGTTCCCCAGCCAGCCTCCAATCTGCCATGACTCCCGCCATGACTTGCCCCTCGCTCGCTGAAGTCACGCGGAGGAGGAGCCCCGCCCACTGAAGCCCGTCCACCGCTCATGATCCTCCGCGCGGCTTCAGCGAGCGAGGGGTGAGAGTCATGGCGGGAGTCATGGTGGATTTTGGGAGAGCTGAAGCCGGGGGAGGGGGTGGGGCATGGCTCCACCCTCCTTCCGGCTTCAGCTCTCCCACAGCTTCTCCAGCCTTGAGGGGTCACTGCCAAGCCAGCATTGTGCTGGCTCTGCCACCGCTGCCTTGGCACTGCCCCCTCAAGGCTGGAGAAGTTTTGGGAGAGCTGAAGCCAGGGGAGGGTGGGGCATGCCTGGCTCCACCCCTCCCGGCTTCAGCTCTCCCACAGCTTCTCCAGCCTTGAGGGGGCAGTGCCAAGCCAGCATTGTGCTGTCTCTGCCACCGCTGCCTTGGCACTGCCCCCTCAAGGCTGGAGAAGCTGTGGGAGAGCTGAAGCTGGGAGAGGGGTGGAGCCAGGCCGCGCCTGGCTCCTCCCCCTCCCCCGGCTTCGGCACTCCCAGCAGCTGCTCCCAGCAGGCCACCATCCCCAGCTATTTTTTTACTGTGTTAGAGTGTCATTTTGTGTCTTTTTGGTTGGTGGTGTGCCCCTGGATTTTTTTTTTTTAATGTCAAAAGTGTGCCGCGGCTCAAAAAAGGTTGGGAAACACTGCCATAAGCCATTGGATATACTGTTTAAGAGTGTTGGGAATTGCAAGCCAATAAGATTGGAAGGCCTCATTTTCCCCGTTGATGGCTTAATATTCTGTCTGAGCCATGCTACTGTCTCTAGTGGCTACAGCTGCTTCATGTCACTGCTTTTGCCCTTTGAATTGTATTCTTTCTTTATTCTGAACAGGATGGAGAAAATAAAACATCTTTTTTTTCTTGGCGAAGTCTTTGAAAATAGTTAGCAAACAAACCTGTGGAGAAGGCACGGCTGCTTTTCGTCCTGTGCCTGTTTAGTTTTTATGGCACCTGAGAAAGTATTAAGACAGTTCTCAGCGAGAATGCTCTGAATAGAAGAAGCCTTCCGGATTAGTTTCGAATAGCTTAAACTTTGGCAAAAGCTACTTTTTCCCCAAAGTAATATTTCAAGATTGCCTGAAAGCTATTCATCTATCGATCAGCCAATTTCCATTTAGGTTGAGTATCCTTTAGTCAAAATGCTTTGTGACTGAAATGTTCGGAAATTCAGGTTTATTTTCCAATTTTGGAATACATGTATTTTGATATACGTCCATAATAAGAGATATCTTAGAGATGAGATCCAACTCTAAACATGAAATTAATTTATATTTCAAATACACCTTTCACTCACAAAATAAAGGTAATTTTTGTGTGATGTTTTTAATAATTTTGTGCATAAAACGAAGTTTATGTACCGTATATTCTGGAATACAAGGCGACTGGGGCTATAAGACAACCCCCAACTTTTCAACACAAAATACAGAGTTAGGGATATATTCTGCATTCCATGGAGACCGGCTGGGGGTGGTGGCCCGCTTGGCTGCCCTGGCGGCCCCCGCCGCTCACCTCCTCTGAAGGCCACTTGGCTTGTCTTAGGCCCAAGGAAGCGCCTCCGTAGTTTCCTGACTCCGTTTGATTCGGTGAGCCGTGGCCAGGCCTTGAAGCAAGGGCTGCCAATGTCTGCACCGAGGCAAGGATTCCTGCCTTCTCAGGCAGCTTCAGCGCCCTCACCATTGCACTGGCGATTCTGGGCTTTAGCCCCTTAGATGGAGGGTGCGTGTGTCGCTAGAGGGAAGGTACGGCCCAAATGTGGAGGCGGGGGCCAGCGCCAATGCCTGAGGTGCTCTGCCTCTTCCTCACATGCCTCCGGCATGGAGGGGCTCGGGATGGACGACGTGGGAGAGTCAATGCCGGCGGAACAGCAAGCGACTATCATCCGAAGGTCCAAGGAAGCAACTCCAGATGAGCACTCCCTGCAGCCCTGGGCGGCAGCATGCCTGGGATGTGCTCATTGTAGTTTCCTGACTCCTACAGCTCCCAGAATGCCTCAGCAAGCCCATCCCAGGCACGCCGCCGCCCGGGGCTGCAGGGAGTCCTCATCCGGAGGTGCTTCTTTGCACCTTCGGATGATAGTCACTTGCTATTCTACCAGCATTGACTCTCCGACATCGACCATCCCGAGCCTCTCCATGCCGGAGGCATGTGAGGAAGAGGCGGAGAGCTTGGCACTGGCCCCGCCTCCACATTTGGGCCGTACCTTCCCTCTAGCGACACACGCACCCTCCACCTTCGGGCTGTACTTTCCCTCTGGCGATGCACGCAGCCTCCATCCAAGAGGGCTAAAGCCCAGGATCGCCAGTGCAATGCCGAGGGCGCTCAGGAGCTGCCGGAGAAGGCAGGAATCCTTGCTGCCTCGGTGCAGCCGGCGGCAGCCCCTTCTTCAAGGCACGGCCATGGCTCACTGAACCCAACAAAGGAAACTACGGAGGCACTTCCTTGGGCCTAAGGTGAGCGCAGTGGCCTTCGGAGGAGGTGAGTGGTGGGGGCCGCGGGGACAGCCCTGTGGGTGATCACGCCCGGCCGGTCTCCATGGTAATGCAGCCTGCCGCTCCTCCTCCCTATGCCCTCTCTCCGCCCTCCCTCATAAGGTAGTTGGATTTTATTCTTTTCTTTTAATTATTATTTTAATTTTATACCCTGCGTACTAGACGACCTCCAACTTTTCTTAAGATTTTTCAGGCCTAAAAAGTCGCCCAGTACCCCGGAATATACGGTACATTGAACTATCAGAAAGCAAAGGTTTCGGAGAATTACGACAATAAAAATGAATGTCCTCCCAAAATTTCTCTTCTTATTCCAGAATCTTCCGGTCTTAAGGACAAATAAATTATTTAAAGATTGGAACAAAGAGATAATGAAGTTCATATGGAAGGGAAAAAACCGAGGATAAAATATACAAACATGATAGACGCAAAAAAAGAGAGAGGAGGGTTTGGGGTACCAGACCTGAGACTCTAGTTTGATGCGGCAGGATTTTGATGGATCATAGAGTGGATCTCATTAAAGAGTGAGAACCTCTTAGCCCTCGAAGGCTTTGACCTAAGAGTAGGTTGGCACGATTATCTATGGTACGACCAGGAGAAAAAGAAAAGAACTTTAACAACCATTTTATCAGAGCATCCCTTCTGAAAATATGGCAAAAATATAAAGAAAGACTCTATGTAAAGATCCCCTGGTGGTTGTCACCTCTGGAGGCAAGACAAAGAAGATTATTGGGGTGGTCCCATTGGCCAACGTATAGAGACTTACTGACGAGAGAGAAACAAGAAACCACTCTAAAATCAAAGGAGGAGATTTCAAAAAAATTCAAATCCCTCTCGTGGTTGCAATATATGCAAATTAGAGAGGATTGGACCAAAGATAAACTATTAGGTTTTGCCGATAAAGATATCTTTTATGAGAGAGTAGTAAAAAGGGAGAAGAAAAACATAACAAATATTTACAATTGTTTATTGGTCTGGGCGACAGAAAAAGAAACAGTAAAAGAATGCATGATAGCATGGGCAAGAAATATAGGTAAATCAATACAACTAAAGGACTGGGAATTGATATGGAAAAAAAATACACTTATGCCACAGACATGAAAGAGAACTGGTATAAAATGTTCCATAGATGGTACATAACACCATACAAATTAGGACAAATGTATAAATCAGTAAACAATAAGTGTTGGAAATGTGAGAAAGAAGTAGGAACATTCTACCACATGTGGTGGACGTGCCCAAAGGTGAATAAATTTTGGAAAGACATTCACGAAGGTTGTGAGAAAATATTGAAAAAGAAAATAACAATGAAACCAGAATATTTCCTATTAGGAATCACAGATGAGGAACTGGATTTAGATCAAAATGAAGATATCTTATTCTCTTATTTGACAACAGCGGCAAGAATTGTCCATGCAAAGAAATGGAAATTAAAGGAAACGGCAACTATAGAAGAATGGATGATCAAGATGGAGGAGATAAAAGACATGGACAAATTAACTTATGCCCTAAAGACATTGCATGGAAGACCAATAAAGAACACGGACTGGGAATTATACGAAGTGTTTAGAAAAAACTATAAAGGAACAAATACATAAAGACTGTTCAAATGACCCTAGAGCAAAAACAGGAAAAGAACAATCATAGGGAGAAGCCCGCAGCCAAAAAGCGAAAAGTTTAAAACATAAAAGACTAACGACGCCCGAGTGATAATTCGGAAGCCAGAGAACCCCTACCCTTACCCACCTTCTCCTGACCATTCCTATCGTTCCCACCCTCCCCTTTCCCCACCCCATTTTGCCCAGCCTATACCTTGTCCCCAACTCCCTTAGATAGCAAGTTTTATGTTTGAAAAAAAAAAATCAATAAAAATTAATAATAATAAAAAGAAAGCAAAGGTTTCGCTAGCTCGGACACCCATGTGGGCCGTTTTGTGTTATTTTGGAATTTCAGATAAGGGATGGTCAACCTATATTATATCAGATAGTAACAGTCTCAGAGTATAGTTGATTATTTCTAATTTCATAGGATGTGGAAGCTGCTTGGTTTATGAAAAAAAGGGGAAGGGTAATTTTCCAGGTTTTTTTGTTTTAAATTATTTGTGTGCGTATAAGGAAATTAACACAGAACAAATAACAACGGTATTAATTCATCTTTCTGCTCTCTCTCTCTCTCTCTTTTTTTTGAAAGGGAGATATGGCTGACTGTTTCTTTATCATTGAATCTGGAGAAGTGAAAATTACCATGAAAAGAAAGGTAGACAGTGTATTGATGTGACATTGATAAATATTGACATTTTAATGACATGTTATGCCTTGACATTTTAATGAGGATACAGAATAAAAATCCATTTATATTAAGATTCTCTTATTAGATTCACAACATGAATTGGAACTGATGTAAAAGAGAGACATTGTACATTTGAAATATTGTAAATTGGAGCAACACAAGTTGTGATTCAAGTTGAGTGCTTATCACGAAATATTCAATATCAGCTTGATTTTAAGTCTTTGTTTGGTATATATGAGGCTATTTAATTTTTAATTATTTCCTTTGTCTTAGGGTAAACAGGATGTAGATGAAAATGAAGCTGTTGAAATTACCCGGTACACGAGAGGGCAATATTTTGGAGAACTTGCTCTTGTAACTAACAAACCTCGAGCTGCCTCAGCGTTTGCACTTGGCACAGTCAAGTGTTTAGGTAAATGAAAGCAACTGTGTGTGTGCTGTTGTCTTTCCTAGTGTGTAGGCCTCTGTACTACTCTCACATTTTAAAGACAGATTTATCATCATTGGTCACACTGAGTTTGAGATGGTACGAGGGCGGGTCAATAAATCAGTGAGTTTTTGAATAAAACACAGGTTTTTGGATAAAAAATCATTTTATTTTTCAACGTGGTCTCCTTTGAGCTCTATACACTTTGTCCAACGTTTCTCCAATTTTTTTTATCCCTTCCAAAAAATAAGATTTGTCGAGGCCATCGAAATAGGTATTTGTTTGTGAGATGGTTTCATTGTTGGAGTCAAATCTCTTTCCGCCGAGCCATTTCTTCAGGTTTGGAAATAAGAAATAGTCACTCGGGGCTAAATCCGGAGAATAGGGTGGATGGGGGAGCAATTCGTATCCCAATTCATGGATTGTTGCCATGGAAACTGCACATGTGTGCACCCTTGCATTGTCCTGGTGCAAAAGAACCTTTTTCTTGGCCAAATGCGGTCGTTTTCCCCCCCAAATCCTCATTAAATTGACCCAATAAGTTGGCATAATATTCACCATTGATTGTTTTACCCTTTTGAAGGTAGTCAATGTGGATTATACCGCTTGCATCCCAAAAAATGGTCACCATGACTATTGGCTGACAAACCCACCTTGGCCTTCTAGTGTTTTCTGTTGGTCATAGGAGTCCTGTGTACCAAGTTTGGTTCAATTACATTGTTGGTTGAGTTCAGAATACTCTTTGATTGTTGGTTAACTATAAATCCCAGCAACTACAACTCCCAAATGACATAATCAAATTTTTTGAGTGATGGTTACTCCTTGGATTAGTAGGTGTCTTGTGCCCAAATTTGGCTGGCAATTAGTCACGTGGTTTTTGAGTTATGATGTCACTCAAAACGAACAGAGCGCATATATATATATATATATACACACACACACACACACACACACACACACACACACACGGACAAAATATGACATTTTTGCCAAACTGGATCTAAAATTATTTGTTTGAGCTTTTCCTTTTTACTTAATCATACTATCTATGCTGAATATATACCTAGCTCCAAAGATAAGTTAAATGTACTTATATTCAAAGATAAAGTATTTGAACTGAAGTGACAGAAACGTAAGGGAGGAATTGTAAATGGGACTTTCTTCCTTTTAATAAAAAAACCCCCATGTTATACTCTTAGAGATACATTAGGGAAAGTAGTAGCAGTATCATTCTGACATTTTAATTAACATCCTTGTTGCTATGGATCCTGAAAGCTTTGGAAACCAACATAGATCCAAAAGTCTCAGTTCTTTAAATGCTTTTGAACATGCACAAAAATCCTTTGTGGATTCAGCCAAATCAGTATTTGGATTATGCACCCTTCAGATACGATGGGATTACTGCTATTAGTTATGCATAGTAAGGTTGCTGGGACCTAAAGTCCAAAAAATGTCTGGACGACTGCATGTATCCCGTTATTGCTCTAGAACAGGACTTCTTAAACTTCTTCATTTTTCACTTTTTGCTTCGGAAAGTTTTACACAATCCTGAGTATATAGGTGTGGTAAATGATGAATCTTCACCCCGTTTACTTTTTTGAACATGGCAGGGCAGGCTATCCTTCAATCCCACCGCTGCCACCAAATGTGAACGGGTACAAAAGCCTAGTACTGGATTCACTGTGGACGACTGACCACTGCCACCAGTTATAACTGTTTTCCTTTCTCTATTTATTATTAATTACTTGCTGCCACCATTTGTCAAGGCTTGACCACTAGATGTGAGGGTCTTTGTGAATAAACGACTTCCACAGATGTTTTTTGTTGAAAGTGTTTAACAGTTTATTTTACACAAATGGGCTCAAAGATTAGGTGGTTTCACAGATACTCCAAAGAGGTACAAACTTGCAATATTAAACAATATAACACTGGGGTTTTCCCCTGATACAGTTACACACAAGTAACTACTTAATACTGGGTTACTCTCAACCCTAGGACTACACTTGTCCTTAACCTGGGTTTCCCTAAACCCACACACAGAACTGAACTGCACACTGCAGCTCCTACAGACAGCTTGCAGCTTCAGCAACTGCTAATTCCACACTAACCCTAGTCACAGCTGCTGGCCAACTGACATTCTCCAACTGTCAGATTTAAACTGAACATTCTAAAGCCAGAGTGGCCTCTGTTGTCATGGCAACAGCCTCTGCTTACAGCTTGCTGCTGCGAACATTCTACTGCTCACTCTCTGCAGCTTTCAAAGAATGTTCCTTCTAAATACATATAAACAAACATGTGATTAACATATAAATAACCACTTCATCACAATAGGTATATAAAATAGATATATAATTCAGACATTTACTGACACTCAATCATAAAGAATTTTGGTTTTTTTTAAAAAAAATGGTATGCATATAACTTTACTACTTTTTCAAAGATGAAAGTCAGTTTGCATAGTATTGTTTATTTTTGCATAGAGAATTAAATATTGGCTGAATACTAGATACTGCAGGAAGTAAAGTGTCTCCAACGTTTTTCATGCCATACTGGCATGTTTGGTTTGCAGCCCCAAGTGGCAGAATATCCACTGTTGGCTCTCCTTTTTCTCTCCTGGATTCATGTAATCCAGTGTTTCCCAACCAGTGTGCCGGGGCACACTAGTGTGCCGTGAGCGATCATCAGGAGTGCCGTGGGAAATTGGAACCTCCGATACCCTTACTTATTAAAGGAGCGCCACTCGTCACAGTACAAAATGCATCAAGATAATCCTACGCAAAAAAACACATTCAAAGTACCCAATCCTGCTGGAGAAAATCAAAAGTCTTACCTAAGGTAGTTTGGCGTGGTCGCCACAGAGAGCGGAGGAGTTGCAAACCAAGAAGTAGCGAGTTCACGGAGCGCTCCTCTACAGCAAACTCACGATATTTGAAGAAATCATGGAAGTGAGTGCAAAAAACAAAGTGTATCCACACGATGTTCTGGGATCCGCACAATAACACAGTCAGTTTGCGGACAATTTAAAGAAACAGCACCATAATCATAGCTATAAGGTAGAAAAACACGTACATAATCACGTAGTATTCAAACTGCCAGAGGCTGAAGATAGATGTGGCGATGGAATTGAAAGCTGGCATGGGCAAACTTGGGCCTTCCAGGTGTTTTGGACTCCAACTCCTACCATTCCTAGCATCCTCGGGCCCATTTCCTTTCCCCCCTCAGCCACTTAAGCAGGAAAGGGCCTCAGACAGGAATGGTGGGAGTTGAAGTCCAAAGCACCCAGAGGGCCAAAGTTTTCCCATGACTGACAGCTGTTGAGCAAGACCTTCGTGTGTGTCTTTCTGCCATTCCTTCCAGGATATCTATGTTGTGTTCATCGACACAGGCCCAGGTTTCACACTGAGTGTACAAATACATTTAAAAACATATTAACTATATGTATTACTGTGTTAGAGTGTCATTTTGTGTCATTTTGGTTGGTGGTGTGCCCCAGGGTTTTGTAAATGTAAAAAGTGTGCCGCGGCTCAAAAAAGGTTGGGAAACACTGTTTTAGACTCTCACTTCTCTTTTTAACCATGCTGACTAAATATAAGTGGCCTTTCAACCTTTATTGCTATAATTTAGTATCTGGCAAGATAAATGTTATATTTCTCCTAGTGCAAAATGCATATTCATTCATTTTCTCTCCCTCCTTCTCTCCCTCTCTCTTTCTCTCTTAAAAATTTAGTTATGGATGTACAGGCATTTGAAAGGCTTTTGGGACCTTGTATGGAAATTATGAAAAGGAACATTGCGAATTACGAAGAACAGCTAGTTGCTCTGTTTGGAACAAACATGGACATTGCCGATCCTAGTGCATGAAGTAAAGTATGAAACCACAAGATCTGTTTATGAGAAATAGCACAGTAGTGGTTAGTCCACTGAAAATGTGTCTATCTTCCTGTAGATGCTAAGCATTTTTCTGTGATTTTACAGGGAACTGGGTTTTTTTGTGTTTCCCCCTCAATTTTTATTTTCCTTTTTGTACACAGTATTTCAGATGTATCAATACATGGAGTAGAGACATCATAGCATCTACCTTACCTTGAAGAAAAATCGTGCCACCAACCCCTGAGCTTTTGGGTAACAGTCCTAAATATCAGCCCTAAAATTTTTTATTCAAGTTCAGTGAGTACCCTTCATTCAGTTTTAGTATTATAATCCTTTGGAACCTCGGGAAAAAAACCAAACAAATCATGCCTTCTATCACTACAAACATGTTCTTTTACAAAATCCTGGATTGTAATCCAAACAATGTGTGCATATCGGCATGTTTTTCTTATTTTCGCTCTCCTGATCCGGAAGTCTTCATAAAAACAGCACTCCCAAATTCCCCATCTGCTTGGGAGGTAGCTTATTTTTTAGCACAGGGCATGGGTTACTTTCAGGAGTGTTCTGCTTTTCCTTAATATGTCTGTGCAATCCTTGGGGTTGCAGGATACTTGTTGATGAAATCTGTTCCTAGCTGATTGATAGGCCTGTGCAATCATGGTTCTAAAGTGCTCACAAAACTAAAGTTCTGGTGGTGAACACTAGGTGGCGGTGGTGCTTTGCTTCTACAGTGTTGCTAAAGTTCTGGTGGTGAACACTAGGTGGCGCTGGTGCTTTGCTTCTACTGTGTTGCTAAAGTTCTGGTGGTGAACACTAGGTGGCGGTGGTGCTTTGCTTCTACAGTGTTGCTAAAGTTCTGGTGGTGAACACTAGGTGGTGGTGGTGCTTTGCTTCTACAGTGTTGCTAAAGTTCTGGTGGTGAACATTTCAAAATTCTAACAAAACTTTCAAAACTTTATTATTATTTCATTAGTGGCGAATTTTAAGACAGAACCAATTAGGAGCGGCCATTTATAAAAAAAATTGAAAGTTTTGTTAGAGTTCTGAAATGTTCACCACCAGAACTTTAGCAACACTGTAGAAGCAAAGCACCAGCGCTACCCAGTGTTCACCACCAGGACTTTAGCAACACAGTAGAAGCAAAGCACCAGCGCCACCTAGTGTTCACCACCAGAACTTTAGCAACACTGTAGATGCAAAGCACCAGGTCACCTAGTGTTCACCACCAGAACTTTAGCAACACTGTAGAAGCAAAGCACCACCGCTACCTAGTGTTCACCACCAGAACTTTAGCAACACTGTAGAAGCAAAGCACCAGCGCTACCCAGTGTTCACCACCAGGACTTTAGCAACACTGTAGAAGCAAAGCACCAGCGCCACCTAGTGTTCACCACCAGAACTTTAGCAACACTGTAGATGCAAAGCACCAGGTCACCTAGTGTTCACCACCAGAACTTTAGCAACACTGTAGATGCAAAGCACCACGTCACCTAGTGTTCACCACCAGAACTTTAGCAACACTGTAGAAGCAAAGCACCAGCGCCACCTAGTGTTCACCACCAGAACTTTAGCAACACTGTTGTAGAAGCAAAGCACCAGCGCCACCTAGTGTTCACCACCAGAACTTTAGCAACACTGTTGTAGAAGCAAAGCACCACCGCTACTTAGTGTTCACCACCAGAACTTTAGCAACACTGTTGTAGAAGCAAAGCACCAGCGCCACCTAGTGTTCACCACCAGAACTTTAGCAACACTGTGGAAGCAAAGCACCAGCGCCACCTAGTGTTCACCACCAGAATTTTAGCAACACAGTAGAAGCAAAGCACCAGCGCCACCTAGTGTTCACCACCAGAACTTTAGCAACACTGTAGAAGCAAAGCACCAGCGCCACCTAGTGTTCACCACCAGAACTTTAGTTTTGTAAGTACTTTAGAACCATTTAGAACCATGATTGCACAGGCCTACTGATTAATAGTAATGGCTTCTGTAAACTATCTGAAGACAAATGGAGTAAGTTGATGTCAGTGGGGTATTTGCCACTGATAAAAAGTCAGGATTGTGTCCATATCTCAAATAAATGTGGTATTTTGAGAGTGCATCCAGTGTTTACAAGTCTCTAGTGAAGACGTTTACACAATACATCTAGTTTCCTGGATATTTGAAACTGAATCTGGATATGTTAAATTGAATTTATAGAAGCTGCATTTTTAAAGAAATCACGACCTTGTGTTCTTTAAAGCTTTTATGATCTAAATCTGATCTTAGGTTTTACAAATGTTTATTTTTTAAAAAAACAAATCAAAGTAAGATATCAAATTTCATTTCTGTTTGTATGAAAGATACTGCAACATCTTGCAAAAGCTGGTTTGTATTTTTATGGAATATGCTTATTTCTGTTGTTGCATTTATTGAGTTTGCATTTTTTCTATTGCTTATATACACTTAGGTCTTCACTCATTAGAAGAATGGAAAAAGTTAACTTTAGATCAAGAAAGAGTAACTTCTCATAGGCCATTGTCACATTCTATTTGCATATCAAGTGCATAGATATAGCTTTCAAAGCAATCTTGACTCTGCTGTAATCTGAGATTACAGATTGACTAATCCACAAATTAGGATTAGTAAAATAAACTCCTTGGATTAGGAGTGTCCATTTTGTTGGTAGTTTTTATAGCTCTTTGTTTTAAATATTGTTATCTTTCTTCTCTTAAGGTATTTTCCATTGATTCGTCATAAGCGGGCACTCTACCTTTTACTCATCTGTATTTAATTAATGTAAATGGTGTTTTAAATCACTGCACCTAAATCTGATGTAATCCTAATATGGAGTATGCCACTGCCACCTCTTCCTGCTAATGTTTTGGTTTTCAATAGACCATAAAAACGAACTCCTAAAGTGGAGTCACAAAGGATACATGGGCAGGCTATATATATACACACACACACAAACACACACCTACTAGGGCTGGGCAATCATGGCTCTAAATGGTTCTAAAGTACTTACAGAACTAAAGTTCTGGTGGTGAACACTAGGTGGCGCTGGTGCTTTGCTTCTACAGTGTTGCTAAAGTTCTGGTGGTGAACACTAGTGTACAGTGCTAAAGTTCTGGTGGTGAACATTTCAGAATCCTAACAAAACTTTCAAAACGTCATTATTATTTCATTACTGGTGATTTTTAAGACAGAACCAATTAGGAACTGCCCTTTATAACGAAATTTTGAAAGTTTTGTTAGAGTTCTGAAATGTTCACCACCAGAACTTTAGCCACACTGTAGAAGCAAAGCACCAGCGCCACCTAGTGTTCACCACCAGAACTTCAATTTTGTAAGTGCTTGAGAACCATGATGGCCCAGGCCTAATACTTACCTGTCCATATGAAAGCACAACCACATCTAGATTTATTTTTTTGCCACTGTAGTCAGATAATACCAAATTTTAACTAAGCGAATTCAAAATAATAATATTGAAATAGAGCATCAGTTTTAAAAAAAATAAAATCGTGTAGTCTTCCTTGTTGACAGAGTTGTCAGAAAAGTATTTGGCCTTTTTATGACCACTCTTCCTTTTGCATAAAATCCTGCTGTTTCAGCAGTTGTGGCATAGAGTGAATTATTGCCTCCTGGAATGGAGAGCAAAGTATTGTCTAATGTCTGTGTATGATAATATAACTATATTTCTTTATTTTTATTTATTGCCTCTCAGGCTACCAAAGCCCACAGGATAGTGTCTAGTGGGCATCTAAACACACTGTTAGCGATTGGTACACATTATAAACTTATAGTAGAAACCTGTTATTGTAAAGCAATATTATTAGTACAGGTTGATTATCCCTTGTTTGGAATGCTGAAATCCAAAACAGTCCAAATGAGTGGCTGAGATAGTGACACCTTTGCTTTCTGATGGCTCAGCGTAAACACAAAATTTGTTTCATGCATCAGTTATTAAAAATAGTGTATAAATTCATGTTCAGATTTGGATCCCATCTCCAAGATCTCATGATGTGTATTAGGCCTGGGCAATCATGGTTCTAAAGTACTTACAAAACTAAAGTTCTGGTGGTGAAAGCTAGGTGGCGCTGGTGCTTTGCTTCTACAGTGTTGCTAAAGTTCTGGTGGTGAACATTTCAGAACTCTAACAAAACTTTCAAAATTTCGTTATAAATGGCAGTTCCTAATTGGTTCTGTCTTAAAAATCGCCAACAATGGAAAAAAAGTGAAGTTTTGAAAGTTTTGTTAGAGTTCTGAAATGTTCACCACCAGAACTTGAGCAACACTGTAGAAGCAAAGCACCAGCGCCACCTAGTTTTCACCACCAGAACTTGAGCAACACTGTAGAAGCAAAGCACCAGCGCCACCTAGTTTTCACCACCAGAACTTTAGCAACACTGTAGAAGCAAAGCACCAGTGCCACCTAGTTTTCACCACCAGAACTTTAGCAACACTGTAGAAGCAAAGCACCAGTGCCACCTAGTGTTCACCACCAGAACTTTAGCAACACTGTAGAGGCAAAGCACCAGCGCCACCTAGTGTTCACCACCAGAACTTTAGCAACACTGTAGAAGCAAAGCACCAGTGCCACCTAGTGTTCACCACCAGAACTTTAGCAACACTGTAGAAGCAAAGCACCAGCGCCACCTAGAGTTCACCACCAGAACTTTAGCAACACTGTAGAAGCAAAGCACCAGCACCACCTAGTGTTCACCACCAGAACTTTAGCAACACTGTAGAAGCAAAGCACCAGTGCCACGTAGTGTTCACCACCAGAACTTTAGCAACACTGTAGAAGCAAAGCACCAGTGCCACCTAGTGTTCACCACCAGAACTTTAGCAACACTGTAGAAGCAAAGCACCAGTGCCACCTAGTGTTCACCACCAGAACTTTAGCAACACTGTAGAGGCAAAGCACCAGTGCCACCTAGTGTTCACCACCAGAACTTTAGCAACACTGTAGAAGCAAAGCACCAGTGCCACCTAGTGTTCACCACCAGAACTTTAGCAACACTGTAGAGGCAAAGCACCAGCGCCACCTAGTGTTCACCACCAGAACTTTAGCAACACTGTAGAGGCAAAGCACCAGTGCCACCTAGTGTTCACCACCAGAACTTTAGCAACACTGTAGAGGCAAAGCACCAGTGCCACCTAGTGTTCACCACCAGAACTTTAGCAACACTGTAGAAGCAAAGCACCAGTGCCACCTAGTGTTCACCACCAGAACTTTAGCAACACTGTAGAAGCAAAGCACCAGCGCCACCTAGTGGTCACCACCAGAACTTTAGCAACACTGTAGAAGCAAAGCACCAGTGCCACCTAGTGTTCACCACCAGAACTTTAGTTTTGTAAGTACTTTAGAACAATTAGAACCATGATTGTCCAGGCCTAGTATGTATATATATGGAAATACAAGTTTTTAAAACACATGTAATTCCAAACATTTTGGATAAGTTATAATCAACATAAATTGTGTAATTTCATACACTATCATATAAAATAAAGGATGACATGTAATTTTTCCCATAATCTTCCCAATAAACGTCCAAATCTAATTTCTTAATTAACTTAGACTCATTGAATCAATTTTCTTAAGTGTAATTGATAGGACATTCACCAGTTAATTCTATGGTTCTAATACTGGATATAGGAATTATGTAGCGTTCCCAATATTGTTAAGATTGTAATTCCTAGATACTCTTTGCGTGCTGGCCCACAACTTTTGGATTTTTAACTGAGGATGGCTGCGTATTATGTTAAGTGTTATTTAGAAGAATTATGATGTGATTTACACATGTGACAAAAACTTCCAATCAAAGCCAAAACTAGTTAGTTTGTAATGGTGTTTGTTTAAAATTATCTATACCAAGCCATTAACCCTTCTATAGAATTGCAATTAATATTAGGCCTGCAGTCCTCATCGGCACACTTCCAATACATGAACAATAGCATGCGTCAACGTTGTTTCTGCTTGTGAGGTTTGTACAAATTGTGTTGCCAGGATTTTAGCTCTTCTCACTATTATCTTTTAGTAAATGTGAGAGCAATCTGTAATGGGAAAGGAGGTTCATTCAAACCGATCCAGTGTGTCTTCTTACTGTTGGATATCTTGCATTCTACTTGTGAAAAGAAGACAAAATACAATTCTAATACAGTGGGTCTTTTGTATCCTCTGGGGATTGGTTCCAGAACACCCCATGGATACCAAAATCAAGTCCCATTATATACAGTGATGTAGCAAAATGGCATCCCTTACACCAAAAGACAAAATCAACGCTTGCTTTTCGGATTAAAAAAAATATTCCAAGTCTTGGATGGTTGAACTTGTGGATGTATAATCTGTAGTTACAAAGGGCCCAACTGTATACAGGGCTGGATCTTACATTACGCAAACCACGCGCCTGCGTGGGGTGCCACATATTTAGGGCCGCATCTGGCCACCGAATGCCCCTTCTCAGTCTCTGGCCCCGTAGAAGGCGCCCCGCCCGCGCTGCACCAAATGCACATGTGCGGAACCAGCTGGTTCCGTGCATGTGCATCCGGTGCGGCGTGAGCAGGCCAGAGCCACCCGCAGCGGCTCCACGAGGCCGGAGACCGAGGAGGAGTGCCCGGCAGCCGGAGACAGAGCCTCCGCCCCCGGCCACCAAACCCTCCTCCTCAGTCTCCGACCCCGTGGAAGGCGGTCCGCCCGCGCTGCACCAAATGTGCACGTGCGGAACCAGCTGGTTCTGTGCATGTGCATCCGGTGTGGCACGAGCAGGCCAGAGCTGCCCACAGCGGCTCCACGAAGCCAGAGACTGAGGAGGAGTGCCCGGCAGCTGGAGGTAGAGCCTCCGCCCCCGCCCACCAAACCCTCCTTCTCAGTCTCCGACCCCGTGGAAGGCGGTCCGCCCGCGCTGCACCAAATGTGCACGTGCGGAACCAGCTGGTTCCGTGCATGTGCATCCGGTGTGGCACGTGCAGGCCAGAGCCGCCCACACCGGCTCCACGAGGCCAGAGACTGAGGAGGAGTGCCCGGCAGCTGGAGGTAGAGCCTCTGCCCCCTCCCACCAAACCCTCCTTCTCAGTCTCCGGCTCCGTGGAAGGCGGTCCGCCCGTGCCGCACCTGGCGTTCATGCGCACCCTCCACAAGGCAGGAGACCGAGGAGAAGCGCCCGGCAGCTGGATGCGTCCCCGAACATGTGAATAATATTCTACCTTTTATTTTTCAGTGATTGGTGGTGGTGGTGCCAAAATAATGTTCGCTTACCATTTTTAATTACCTTAGTCCGGCCCTGACTGTATATAATCAGTGCAAAGGTGTATGTAAGGGAACAGTCCCAAAGGTTGAGTGGCGTTAGACTTGTGGCTCTCCAGATAGTTGGGCTTCCAACTTCTGGAAGCCATAGCCAGCTTGTTCAATAGCCAGAAATTCTGGGAGCTGACGTCCAAACACCCGAAGAGCCACAAGTTTGACACCTCTGCAATAGCTGGTACCCTTCAATGAAATTCTTCTCTTTGTATGCAACAGACAATCCGCAAGGTATAGCGAGTTTTGGCAGTAGCAGGCCCTTGCTAGATAGGGCTCACAAGATGTGTACAAAGTATATCTCCATTCTAACCTCACAATGGAGAGTGTCTTGCATTGTGTGCATTTGGGTATCAATTGTTTAATTAACTTATATTTATATCGCCTTCCAGGCCCAAGGCAATGAACCAAAAACCCCAATTAAGGGATAAAAACATTTCGAAAACATATTAAAACACTTTCTGAAAAACTGAGAAGCAGAGTCTTAGAATACGGTTTAAAAGCAGTTGAAATAGCAATTTCAGACATTGTGTTGTTCACGAGCAAGAGGGCTTGCACACCTTGTTATACTATGGAATCAAACCTGTGCTGGTCTGCCAGTGTGCAAGTTTCCTATTTTAACCAACTGTCTTCTAGATATAACCAATATAGTATTCATTTTCAGTCAAGGAAACCTGGTAAAAATATCTAGCTCATCCATGAAACTAAATGTTCTCACTAGATCAGGGGCCGGGAACCTATGGCTCGCGAGCCATACCTGGCACTTTTGATGATTCCATCTGGAATTTGAGGTGAAGGAGGGCGAAGGCTGAGAGCCGGCGGGAAGAGCTTTGCGCTGGCCCCGCCTCCAGCCAAGCTGTGCGCACCGCCTTCGCCCTCCTTCACCCCAAATTCCGCAAGCGCAGCTCACCTGGAGGAGGGCCCAGTGCAAAGTTCTCCCTGCCGGCTCTCAGCTGCGCATGCAAAATTTGAGGCGAAGGAGAGTGAAGACGGCACGCACAGCTGAGAGCCAGCAGGGAAAGTTTTGCACTGGCCCCGCTGCCAGCAGAGCTGCGCGCGCCGCCTTCGCCCTCCTTTGCCCCAAAAATTGCATGTGCAGCTCAGCTGGAGGCGGGGCCAGCGCAAAGCTCTCCCTGCCGGCTCTCAACTGTGCGCGCTGTGGGCAGAGGAGGCTGCGGTGGCGTTGTTGCTGCATGGTGCTGCTGCCCCGCCTCCATTGCCTCTTGCCTCTTTCCCTCTCCCGTGCGAGGGGCCTCAGAGGGTGCGAGTCGGGACGCGTCGTCGCACAGCTGCCCTCGCCCCCGAGTTCGCATTTCGCAAGAAAGGGGACCGGTGTGGACGTGCCTGCATTGGAGCGGCGGCACTCTGAGGAGAGGAAAGGGCCTCACCTCCTCCTCCAACCTCTGCGTCGTGCGGTTGGGCCAAGTCGCCGGCAAGGTGAGAGAGCGGGGTGGGAGGCGGGCAAGGCCCTTCGCTCCCTCACAGGCCGGTGACGCTTCCACAAGCCCCTGTCCCGGTCTGAAAGGAAGAGGGGCGTTTCTTCCTCCCTTTCTCCCCCTTTCGCTGTATTGCAACATGGTTAGATATCAGGCCTGGGCAAACTTGGGCCCTCCAGGTATTTTGGACTTCAACCCCCACCATTCCGGCTGTTAGGAATTGTGGGAGTTGGGAGTCCAAAGCCTCCGGAGGGCCCAAGTTTGGCCAGGATGGATGGATGGATGGATAGATAGATAGATATGGCTCTCACTGAAATAAATTTCCAAACATTTTGCTTTTATGGCTCCCGACCCCTGCACTAGATGCAACTAACTAGGATAAATAAAAATGGTAACTTGAGAAAACAAGTGAGGAGAAAAACCATTTTCGGTGCCTAGAACTATCTTAACTTTGTGTGAAGAGGAAATATCACATTAGAGAAAGTGGCACAAAAGCATTTTTTTTTTAAAAAATAGGTCTTCATTTCATATATACTTGCTTATATGAAAAAAAAGGAACATGTTTATTTACATTTTGAAAATAGGATGCCTGTGCATGTGGAAAACGTGGAAAACGTGTATATAACGTGTGTGGGGAATGGGATTGTGTTGCACCCTTGGCTATGCCTACCACACTCCCAGGGGCATGTTGCAACCAGTTGTTGGATCTTGTGTTAGCACAGATTCTTCTTTTATTGTCTTTACCCCTTGAAATTAAGGGTTAAATATCACATGGATTGGATTTATGTAGATTTCAGTGACATAAGTTAGAATTCACTGCAATATATGGAAGTGAGTGGGGAGGGGTGGGAACAGCTTGTACATGCTTTTTCGATAGACATGAAGAGGATCAACCATTTATGTAATCTAAACGGAGAAAGTGGAAGAGACGTAGTTGGATGCTACTGTGCATACTTGGCATGCGGAAGTTGTAACCGACTCCTTGAGTTAAAGGAATCTCAGGCTGAGTTACCATAGATGTCTCCCTGAAATTCTTGGGAATCACTATCAGAGCTGGCTTTCTTGGACTAGGATAGATGGACCAACAGTCCAACTTGACAGGCAGCTTCAGGTGTTCTCAGGCCCGGATCACCCATAAGGCCACACTAGGCCACGGCCTAGGGGTGTAGCCGAGAGGGGGCGCCAGATCCGGACCTTCCCCAAAAAATTATTTTTTAAAAAAAAAAATTTAGGGCCCGAGTGACGTCACTCCCTCCGGGGGCGGGGCCTGAGCGACATCACTCCCTCTGGGGGCGGGGCCCGAGCGACGTCACTCCCTCTGGGGGCGGGGCCCAAGCGACGTCACTCCCTCCGGGGGCGGGGCCGGGGCCCAAGCGACGTCACTCCCTCCAGGGGCAGGGCCCAAGGGACGTCACTCCCTCTGGGGGCGGGGCCCGAGTGGTGGCGCACGAAATGGGGCGTAATTCCAAAGTGTAGCCTAGGGCGCCAAAAGGTCTTAATCCGGGCCTGTGTGTTCTGATGTAATAGCTCCTCTTGTGCCACTTTTCTTTGAAGAACCCAGCTAAAGCCTAAACCAGAACATCTTCTGCCATTATCCCAATATCTTTCTGTTTAGAGTTGTCTTTTTAGTGGTCAGGGTTTAAATGCTGTATTTAAAATTAATGGGATTTAGGAGATATTTTGATATGTATGTGTGTGCTTTTCATATATTTTTTTCTTTTGTTTGAAAGCTTTGTAATAATTGGCCCTACACTCTTTGGATAGAGCAGAATTTTTTTAATGAACATTAAATTAAGGATACATAGTCTGCCCCATCCTTTTACAAGAAGTTTGTGTATCACTTCCTTTTCCTGGATGTTAATGTCCTGTCTTTTTACTGATGCCTCTTTTTTATGGTACCTATCAGTTGGTGAAGATTTACAATGTACAAAATTAATAAATAATTTTGAATATAGAATATTGTGAGTCAGTATTTGTTTTGCCTGATCATTTCAAACATGTCATACATTTGACACGGTCGATTATAATCTTTTGATCCACCGTCTCGCCGTTGCCAGAGTCAGGGGGAAAGCCCTTGACTAGCTGTCCGATTTTCTCCTCAATCGGGGTCAGCGGGTGGAAAGGGGAGGCTTGGTCTCTGAAAGGTCCCCTCTACTATGTGAGGTTCCTCAGGCCATCCTCTCCCCTCTGCTATTTAACATCTATGTGCAACCATTTGCTGAGCTGGTTCGAAGTTTTGGGTTGATGTGCTATCAGTACGCTGATGACACTCAGCTTGTTCTGAGGATGGAAGGCCGACCGAACTCCGTACCCGATAATTTCCATCAGTGCCTCGAGGCCATTACTGGATAGTTGCGTGCCAGCAGGTTGAGGGTGAATCCAGCAAAGACAGAGATCCTTTAGCTGGGTCGTCCAGACTGTCCAGTTGCCTACCCTGGATGGCGAGGCATTACGCCCATCGTCATTGGTTAAGGGTCGGAGAGATAGCACAGTGGTAACACAGCTGTGCTTGCAATCTGAAGGTTGCAAGTTTGATTCCCGAGCTGGCTTGGACAACCAGCTGTGAGCCCTGTCCTCTGCTCACCCAGCAGTTTGAAAACAGCCCAGCTGTGAATAGATAAAATTGGGAACCGCGAAGCGGGGAAGGATTTTTACAGAAGGACTTTACAACACCTGAAAAAGTTCAGCTGTCGGGAAGGTGGAATGCGGAAACAGAAGCTCCCCGTCATGAGGATGGAACAACAGCACCCCCTTGTGACGTAACGACGCAATGACATAACAACAATGATGTAATGAAGCAACCACACACTGTGATGCACACCCTGTGACGCTGCCAGGAAGAAGAAATCCTTCTAAAAATTGCACTGTGTACTGCGTATTGTAATTTGTATGTCTTTCGACAGGGACTGTCTGTCGTATGTGTAATGTAATCCGCACTGAGTCCCCTTCGGGGTGAAAAGAGTGGAATATAAATAAACAGTATTATTATTAAGAGTTTAGTAGTCCTTTTGGACCCTCTGCTGACGATGGAGGATCAGGTCTCTGCCATCAGTAGAACCACTTTTTTCCATCTGTGCCTGGCTAGACCGCTGGCCCCCTATTTGTCCAGAGGCGATCTGGCTACGGTGATCCAGGCCACTGCCATCTCAAGACTGGATTACTGTAACGCCCTCTATATTGGCCTGCCTTTGTTGGTGATCCGGAAGCACAAACTGGTACAGAATGCAGCCGCTAGACTCCTCGCCGGAGTCCCGGCGAGATGCCATATAACATCAATTTTGCAGCAACTGCACCAGATCGCCTTCAAAATGATGGTTATTACCTTCAAGGCCTTATATGGCCCAGGGCCGGTGTACCTGAGGGACTATCTCACCCCTTACCAACCACAGAGATCACTTCGTTCAGAGGATCAAGATCTACTGGAAATCCCCAGCTTCAAGACCTTTCGGTTAACAGCGACCAGGCGTAGGGCCTTTGTGGTTGTGGCACCATCCCTTTGGAATGCTCTTCCGTCGGAAGTTCATGCCCTGAGAAATTTGCCAGCTTTCCGCAGAACATGCAAGACATACTTATTCTGACAGGCATTCGAATCTTGTTGATCTGCTCTTATTTGGTTTGATCAGTCTTGTAATGTATTCGTCAATATTTTATAAGCCGCTCCGAGCCTTTAGGGAGTGGCGGCATATAAATTCGAATAATAAATAAATACATTTGCTGTTGTTAAGCTCTGAATTTTGTAGCAGATTAAGATAGCAGGTTCCTGTGAAATATATTAGTTTAAATACCATACTGGGATTGTGGTGTTTATATTTCTTTGATTCTAAGATGCCATTGATTTTCAGATGCCAACTAATTTTCGTACCACCAAGAGAAAAAGCTTTATTTATATATAGAAAAAAGCATCTACAATTCTAAGACACACCCCATTTTTTGGAGATGTTTATATGGGTGGAAAAGCATGTTATAGAATCGAAGAAATACAATACCACATTTCTTCAATTGTAAGGCGCAATCCATTGTAAGATACAGCCTAATATCAGTACTACTACCACAAACAAAAATGCATAAGATACACCTACGATTCTAAGATGCACCTCATTTAATGATGTTTATATAGGGAAAAAGTCCATTTTATAATTGAAGAAATGTGTAATTGAGACACTGGCACTCCCTCTGCTGGAAAAACATTGTTATAGCCGATCTAGTTAAATAAAGGTATCCGTAAATCTCTTGGGAATAAAAAGCCCACCTGGAATTGCCCTACTGATTTAAAGGATGCTTAAGGTCACCATCTAAATATATGACTTTAAAATATTTTTGTTTAGGTGCCTTACATTCAGATTGCTATGGAACACAAACATTAACATTGTTAACCACTGAGCCGTCTTGCAAGAAGGTTCAAAATGTATATTTGTCATATCCCAGATAACAAACGGTCTTGAAATCACTTTTGTGACAAGGTGCCAAAGGTCCTGAAGTCAGGGAATTGTCTCTTAAGCCTGTCAAAGCTTCTCATTCCAGTTGGTCTGAACCATGTGGGCCTTTCCCACATGATTTTGTCTCTACACACATTGCAATTCTTAGATGAGAAAGACCTGCAAGATTGGTTCCAATACTAAACATGTATGGGATCATGTAAAATGCACACGGTGCCCAGCTGTGCCTCTTCTGAACCAATGTAATAATGAATGAGAGCAGTATTTCCTTATGTTTTCACTATTTATTTTGTTCACTACAGTCTAGTCCAAACAAAAGACACAATAACTTTGTGCAATGGCAAGAGGAAAAAAAACTGAAAACTTTACTCTTGTCAGCAGAGTCTAAACATAAACTTCCAGTGTTGCATATATAATAAACAATGCAACGAACTTACATAGTCCTTGTAAGTATTACAGAATGCAAAGAGCATGACTTCTTCATATTCCTTGTCGATGACAGCCGATATGAGCGGCAGCTAGGAATCATCAAAAGATTTTGGTCAATGGAGCACAGTGACCTCTGGGGTTGATATGGGGTAAGACGGTCCCTCAGGTACGACAGCCCCATACCATATAAGACCTTGAAGGTGATAACCAACACTTTGAAGGAGACCCAGTGCTCCACTGGTAGCCAGTGCAGCTGTTGCAATATTGGTGTTATGTGAGCTCTCACCGGCATACCAGTGAGAAGCCTGGGAGCTGCATTTTGCACTAGCTTGAGACATAGGTAGGCCAATGTAGAGGGCGTTGCAGTAGTCTATTCTCGAGGTGACCATGGCCTGGATCACCGTGGCCAGATCCTCCCTGGTCAGATAGGGAGCCAGTCGCCTAGCCTGCTGGAGATGGGAAAAGTCCACTCTGCTGGCATTGGAGATCTGAGCCACCATTGATAGCTGAGAGTCCAGCAGGACTCCCAAGCTCTTCACAGAGGACGACGGACACAGGGGTACACCGTCAAGGGTAGGCGACTGAACAGTCCCTCCACTAGGGTGACCCAGCCACAAGATTTCCATCTTTGCCGGATTCACCCTCAACCTGCTAGCACGCAGCCATCCAGTCATGGCTTCAAGGCACTGTTGGAAATTATCAGGTACAGAGTCCAGCCGGCCGTCCATTCGCAGAACGAGCTGAGTGTCATCAGCATACTGGTAACACTCTAGTCCGTAGCTCCGAACCAATTGAGTGAGAGGTCGCATATAGATATTAAAAAGCAGAGGGGAGAGAATGGCCCCTTGGGGAACTCCGCAAACAAGTGGAGACCTCTCGGAAACCAGGTCTTCCCTCTCCAATCTCTGTACCCAATCGCTGAGGAAGGAGGACAGCCATTTCAGGACTGTCCATCGAACTCCAGATACGGCGAGGCGGTGGGTCAATAGATCGTAGTCTACCATATCAAACACTGCTATAGATCTAATAACACCTTGGTCAAGCTGGCATTGGAGCTGATCTGCGATGGCCACCATCACGGTCTCTGTCCCGTGCCCAATACGAAAGCCGGACTGGAAGGGATCAAGCCAGGCTGTGTCCTCCAGAAACTGCTGCAGCTGCTCCGCTACTGCCCTCTCAATTACCTTACCCAGGAACGAAAGGTTCGACACCGGGCGGTAAATATCTGGGCAACTTCCTTCTTAGGGTTAATATGATGAATTCATCCACACTAAAAGTATTTCATTGCTCTGCCTTACATGTAATCAGGTTCTCTGAATTAATAACTCCTACAATATGCATTTACATTATCTAGAAATGTTATCTGCTCAGTTATCTTACTCCCGAGTTCTAAATTTGTCAGAAGCGATATGGTAATCCAGTTTTTTTCTTTTATGCAAGGCCCTTATTTCAGTTACTTAGAGTGAATATGTGGAAATGAAGAAATGCGCTTAATGCATTGCCTTGCAGAGATGTTCTCCACTTTTTGACTTTTCCAGATTTTGTTATGATACAACCAGGAATGGAAAGGGATTGAACTGAAGTTGTTACCACTTGATGTATGTTGATGAAATACTGTGGGAAGGTTTAAAACTTTTATGATGGAACAAAACAAACTGACATTTGTTGCTCGTAGAAATAGTTGGAAAAAGACATATTTGGCAGCAAAGGCAGTCAACACTTCTTGGATAAGATTCTACACAACGCTGTTCAGGACAAACCAGACAAGACAGAGGTACTCCTGGTCAGTCGTAAGGCCGAACAGGGCATAGGGTTACAGCCTGTGCTTGACGGTGTTACACTCCCCCTGAAGGCGCAGGTTCGCAGTCTGGGAGTGATCCTGGACTCATCGCTGAGCCTGGAATTCCAGGTCTCGGCGGTGGCCAGGGGAGCTTTTGCACAGCTCAGGCTTGTGCGCCAGCTGCGCCCGTATCTTGCGAAGTCGGACTTGGCCAAGATGGTCCACGCTCTGGTTACATCACGTATAGACTACTGCAATGCTCTCTACGTGGGGTTGCCTATGAAGACTGCCCGGAAGCTGCAATTAGTCCAGCGCGCAACAGCCAGACTACTAACAGGAGCGGGGTACAGGGAGCGCACAACTCTCCTGTTGTGCCAGCTCCACTGGCTGCCAATTAGCTTCCGAGCACAATTCAAAGTGCTGGTGTTGATCTACAAAACCCTGTACGGTTCCGGCCCAGTTTACCTGTCCGAACTTATTCTCCCCTATGAACGGTCAAGAGTGCTAAGATCGTCTGGAGAGGCCCTGCTCTCGGTCCCACCACCTTCGCAGGCGCGTCTGGTGGGGACGAAGGACAGGGCATTTTCTGTGGTGGCCCCCTGGCTGTGGAATTCCTTCCCAAATGAAATTAGACCCGCCCCCTCCCTCCTGACTTTTAGGAAGCAGGTGAAAACATGGCTGTGCAATGAGGCCTTCACAGAATGAAGAAGGAGATCACGAATCAACTAAAGTCGCTAACCACTAGATACGGACTGACTATATGGATTAAGTTGGACCTGATTTTACTTTGGTGAAAGGCTTTTAAAATGTATTTATTGTATGTGTAATAGATACTTTTATTGTAAATTTATGATGTTTTTAGATTTTAAATGTTAGCATTGAATACTTGCTGTTTGCCGGTCTGAGTCCCTCTGTTCTTCTTTTGGGCAAAATAGGCCCAGCCCTTTGCAGTTACATGAAAACCATTGGTGAACATTCACTTTCAAGTCTTGCCACAGATTCTCCATTAGATCGGTCTCCATCAGGACTTGGCCTGAGCCACTGTGAGACATTCAAGGCACTTCTCTGTTTCTTCGGCTGTGCATCCTGCTGGCCGTTGCCCTGCTGGAAGATCAATGCTGTGTTCCAGGCACAGGTACTACGTTACAAGAGAGGGTCCTCTATAATTGTCCAGTATTTGGCATCATCCATCTTGCCATCAATGGCGGGGTTGGTCTTCTCAGCGCAATGAGCAGTGTTGGCTTTTTGCCACATATAGCAAGGCCAAATCAAAATCAAACTTGGCCTTGCCTGACCAGATAACCTTTTCCACATGCTGTGTATCTTGTGTGTGTGTGTGTGTGTTTATTTTATTTTATTGCAAATCCCAAACAGGCTTTGGCATGGATTTATTTCAACTAACTACAGGGTTAGCACAAAAAGAGTGAGTCAATAATTCTTATATAAAGAATTTAATTACTATTTCAGGATATTCAACTAAAGTAGACCGTAAAGCGCATACAATACCATACTGTTTGTGTTGTATCGATCTTATGCGTTAGCTATAAACATGTTGTATAAATCCTTACAGAAAAGGGACAAATGTATGTGGATTAAGCCTTGATAAAGCTTTCTGAAAGCGAAACGGATCTCAGCGGCCTCGATGCATGTGGACACGCACTCCGTCGGCTTCCTGCCATCCCGGATCTTTTCCAGGAGCCTGAATTGTAGCTCCTTTGTTGTCCGTTCTTCATGATACTTGGTTATTGAGTCCTTACCTGCGCTCTTGTGGATTATTCCTCCAGAACTTTATTTAAGTATTGGGACTATTACGGACAGACATTTATGGAACTGTTGATATTGTTTGTGGAGGATCTTCCTGTATGATTTATACCATTTTATGGACATCGATACAACACAAACAGTATGGTATTGTATGTACTTTATGGCCTACTTTAGCTGAATATCTTGAAATAATAATTTATATTATTTATATAAGAATTATTGACTCGCTCTTTTTGTGCTAACCCTGTAGTTAGTTGTTCGATACTACCCTTGCTCTATTGCTTTAGATGGATTTATTTCAGCAATGGCTTTCCCCTGCCAGCCTTGCATAAAGCCCAGCTATGGGGAGCATGAGCGTGATTGGTTGGTGCCCTGTAATGTTTACTTCCATCTTAGCTGCAGATCTCTGCAACTCCTTACCATTTGCTTCTTGGTTCCCTCTATGCCATTCAATGGATTTTCCAATGAGATGCTATCCAGCTGCTTCTGTGATGTCTAAAGGTTGTGGATTGCATGAGAGCAGGCATGGGAAAATTTTGTCCCTCCAAGTGTTTTGGAGTTAAAATCCCACAATTCCTAATAGCCAGCAATCTTTGGCCCTCCAAGTGTTTTATTTATTTATTTATTTACTTTATTTGTATTCTGCTCTTCTCACCCTGAAGGGGACTCAGAGCGGATTACAGGTACACATACTTAGCAGACAATCTCTGCCGTTTCCACATACAACATATAGACGAACAGAGGCAAACTCTGGCCACCAGGGGGAGCTGACGCACTCCTCATCTCTCAGCGTTCCCAGCGTCACTTGTTGTTCCTTCCACATTCCTCAGCGTTCCTGGAGTTCTTTAATGGCCTCATAATTCAGTCAAAATTTGCCTCCCCACTTAATGTGGTACCCTTATCTCCTAGTTGACAGATGCAACTGTCTTTCGGGCTGCAAAGGTCGACAGCAGGCTACACTTAAAGGTCGAGCACCCACCTCGACCTGGGCAGGTCTCAAACTCATGACCTACTGGTCAGAGAGATCTTATGCAGCTGACACTTAGCCAGCTGTGCCATATTCCCAGTTTTGGACTTAAAATCCCACGATTCCCAGACTGTTAGGAATTGTGGGAGCTGAAGTCCAGGGCTAAAGTTTGTACATACCTGCACTAGAGCCTATTTAGGTATGTCACAGCAAAGGGGTTTTATACAGTACAATACAGTACAATACAAATGTATTTGAAATAAGTGCTAAGGCTGTTATTTATTTATTTCACGACATTTATTTGCCGCCCTTCTCAACCCCGAAGGGGACTCAGAGCAGCTCACAAGCAAAATGCAAATACAACATACTATGTTATTGCCACAGCATAACATTAATATTACACATCACATTGTACTATAACATTATACCGCAATATTATTAGTAATATTACATATAACATAAAATATACAATTATAATATATTATTATTATTAGTATTATATTGTATTACATTACAACATTATAAACATTATATGCATATACAATATTGTACCATACCATTTTATCCTATATTATATTATACTACATTATATTATTATAAAATAATAAATAAAATTATTTATTTAAATAAATACATTTATTTGCTTAATGATTGTGGCACATTATTTTATAACTACACATTGATGAGTATCTTGAGTACATCAGGTAGTAGAGAAGTCTGAATGTCATCTTACGAGGGCGGGTCAATAAGTCTGACTTTTTAAATGAAACACAGGTTTTTGGATTAAAAAATCATTTTATTTTTCAACGTCGTCTCCTTTGAGCTCTATACACTTTGTCCAATGTTTCTCCAATTTTTTTAATCCCTTCCAAAAAAATAAGATGTGTCGAAGTCATCAAAACAGGTATTTGTTTGTGAGATGATTTCATCATTGGAGTCAAATCTCTTTCCGCCGAGCCATTTCTTCATGTTTGGAAACAAGAAATGGTCACTCGGGGCTAAATCCGGAGAATAGGGCAGATGAGGGAGCAATTCGTATCCCAATTCATGGATTGTAGCCATGGCAACTGCACATGTGTGCACCCTTGCATTGTGAGTAAACACGGCACCCATCTTGCGGAAAGCTTTCTCATACCCAATCTGTGATCTATCTCCTTATCAATCTGAAGAGATGATGCTTCCCAGGTAGGTGAACTGCTGAACAGACTTAAGCACAGATGTGCCTATGCTGACGTGGGGATGACGGTGTTCTTCCTGTGGTGCGGGCTGGTAGAGGACTTCCGTTTTCTTCAGGCTGACTTCCAGCCTAAACAGCTCTGCAGCTGTTGCAAAGCAGGATATGAGGCGCTGCAGAGCTGCTTCTGTGTGGGCGACAAGAGCAGCATCATCTGCAAAAAGCAGCTCACGGACTAGATAGTTTAGAGTCTTAGGGCAAACCCTCAGACGGCTTAGATGGTCAGTCTAACAATGATCCAGACCCATATAGGAGAATAGACAGTACGATAGCTCTGTACAGACTGATTTTGGTGCTTTCCCTCAGGTGTTTGTTACTCTAGACTCTTTTGTGAAGCCTTCCGAATGCACGATATGCTTTTGCTAATCTGTGCTCTATCTCTTTATCAATCTTGGCGTCTGAAGAGATGATGCTTCCCAGGTAGGTGAACTGCTGAACGGACTTAAGCACAGATGTGCCTATGCTGACATGGGGATGACGGTGTTCTTCCTATAGTGCGGGCTGGTAGAGGACTTCCGTTTTCTTCAGGTTGATTTCCAGCCCAAACAGCCCTGCAGCTGTTGCAAAGCAGGGTGTGAGGCGCTGCAAGGCTGCTTCTGAATGGGCGACAAGGGCAGCATCATCTGCAAAAAGCAGCTCACGGACTAGATAGTTTAGAGCAGGCCTGGGCAAACTTGGGCCTTTCAGGTGTTTTGGATTTCAACTCCCACAATTAATAATAATAATACTGGCCTTTTTTTGATTCACCCTGAGAAACCCTCTGTTTTGACTGCTGTTTAGTCTCTGGTGTGTTGTGGTGGATCCACGTCCAGGGTCATGAAACGACAGACAGTCCCTGTCGTTGAACAACACCAAACAGTCCTGCGAAATTGTCACATGATTGTGTTTGTGGCAATTGAAACTACTGCACCCATCTTGAAAGCTTTCTCTACCTGAGTGATCATTTAAAATTGAAACCACTGAGCCGTGTGAGATGCCTATGGCTTCCACCATCTCTCGCACTTTCAATCTCCGATCGGCCAACACCATATCGTGAATTTTTTCAATTGTTTCGTGTGTAGAGACCTCGTAAGATGTGCACTATTTCCTCACTATTTCATCATTCACCTCTGACTAGGAACTAGGAACAACTCAACACGATAATGGCTCACTAGTTAAATAAATTAAGTCAAACTTTTCTGTAGAAGCAACATCATTTTCAAAGTAGGATGGTTAAATGCAGCAAGGTTCTTATTAAAATCAGCTTATTGCTTCTTCTCTCCCTTCCTTCACAGAAATACTTAAAAGCATTACATTAAATTGCCTATGGGAAGCATTCCTGCAAGAAGAAAGGACACGGAGAACCCTACCCAGAAATGCTGGTTGCTTGTTGCACTTTTTTTTACCATGGTGTCCACTACAATAGTTGCAAAGCGGTGTCTTTTTTTCTTAATGAAAGGAGCTAATTATACTGGGAGTGCAGGACGAAAGGAAAGAGGAGGCCAGCATTCGGTGTGATGAGCTGTGCCTGTCGGGATGGTAACCCTGTTTCCACATCAGCAGCGTTATGAAAGAGTTCCTCATTCGGGCATAACTGGAAGAGCAACATTCATTCTCAGAGAGAAAAGAAAAGGCAGTAAATCCGAATTTTGGAACCAGAGACGCAGCGTGCTTTTCAACCTGGCGCGAACCCTGAGAGAGCCGTGATACCGAGTGAGTGATTCTTTTAAGCTCTTAGCATGGAAATTGTGTACAAAAGCAAAGCTTGCTTAGGAGAATTACAAAGAGGCATGGCTTCTCGTAATTACTTCTAATGAGCACCGGGAATGTGGCGCAGCTGGCTGGGTGTCAGCTGCATAAGATCTCTACTAACCAGAAGGTCATGAGTTCGAGGCCTGCCCGGGTTGAGGTGAGCTCTCGACCTATTGTGTAGCCTGTTGTCGACCTTTGCAACCCGAAAGATAGTTGCATCTGTCAAGTAGGAAATTAAGGTACCACTTAGTGGGGAGGCTAAACTTAGCTGATTTACGAGGCCATTAAAAAGATCTCCAGAAAACACGCTGAGAATCCCATACCTTGTGTGACTGTGGAGCCGAACGTGTACATTGACGAAGTCCCCAAGTGGGTGAGAAGGGAAGAATCTGTATGCTTGTCCACTGTGCCCTGCCTCATGTATTCTTGGCTTTTCTTCATGAACGAAGATTCAGGAGCGACTCATCCCACGCATCTTCTACAATACTGGCATGAACGAAGATTTGATGACTAAAAAGGCCAATCCGAGATAAATAAGTCCGGTTGCAGAAAGCACAGCAGAAAGTCTCTTTGGGTGATGTTTCCAAGTTGCGGTTCTTTCTGCGTTGTCGTTTCTCTTCAAGACCCATTTGGCGTGTCTTCTCGAAAGAGACCGCAGCATTGTGGATAGTGCGTATCCATGCCTCCCGATGTGAGGCCAGGGTGGACCATTGTTGGTGATCAATCTGGCTGAGCCTGAGAAGTTGTTTCAGGGAGTCCTTATATCTCTTTTTTGGGGTGCCTCTCTTGTGGTGACCCGTGGCGAGTTCACCGTAGAGTAGTATCTTTGGGAGGCGGTGGTCCTCCATCCTAAAGACGTGCCCTGCCCAGCGCAGCTGTGTTCTCAATAGCATGGCCTCAATGCTGATGATAAAGATATTAAATCTTTTACCATACCCTTTCTTATTTCCTCGTGTTTCAAATCAATATAGTACAATACATGGTCCTACAGGAAATACATATCCTCATGTCGTCTAACAATACAACAATATATTCGAAGCATCAAAACAAACAAACAGGAAATCCGCATCAATCCTCAATGCTACCGTGTGTGTATTCCAATAACAACAACACATGAATCGGCTAAATCACCGTCCATATAAATTTACAAAGTCCCATATGTTCTGGCAATCATGTTCAGAGTCTCATACAATAATAGTGAGTTTTTAGATACTTCTCTGTTCTGTGAACGCACAGCCACAGCAGCTCCCGCTGGTTACTATCGTGGGAGTACGCATGGACAACGAACGGAGCCGCGATCTCCCCGCCAGCAAGAATCTGGATGCCTGATGGTTCACCACAACAACCATAACAGAGAAGTACCTAAAAACTCACTATTATTGTATGAGACTCTGAACATGAATGCCAGAACATATGGGACTTTGTAAGTTTATATGGACGGTGATTTAGCTATATTCATTTGTGTTGTTGTTATTGGAATACATTGAAGATTGAGGATTGATGCGGATTTCCTGTTAGTTTGTTTGTTTTGATGCTTCGAATATATTGTTGCATTGTTACACGACATGAGGATATGTATTTCCTGTAGGACCATGTATTGTACTATATTGATTTGAAACACGAGGAAATAAAGTTTATGGTAAAAGATTTAATATTTGGTCAGCATATCTTTATTGTTGTTGCTAGTCTTTAGCAAGCCCTCCTGTACTTTGTGTTTTGGCTCAATGCTGGTGATCCCTGCTTGCTCAAGGACAGCAACATTCGTCACATAGTCGGTTCAGTGTATATTTAGGATTGTGCGAAGACAGCGCTGATGAAAGCGTTCGAGGAGCTGTAGCTGTTGGCGATAGGTGACCCATGTTTCAGACTCATAGAGGAGAATAGACAGTACGATAGACAGACACACTGATTTTGGTGCTTTGCCTCAGGTGCTTTTTGCTCCAGACTCTTTTGTGAAACCTTCCGAATGTATTATATGCCTTTGCTAATCTGTGATCTCTCTCTTTGTCAATCTTGGCGCCTGAAGAGATGATGCTTCCCAGGTAGGTGAACTGCTGAAATGACTTAAGCACAGATTCGCCTATGCTGACGTGGGGATGATGATGATAATAATAATAATAATAATAATCGTTATTTATAAGCCGCTTCCCTCTCCCCAAAGGGGACTTGGAGCGGCTTACATGGGGCCATGCCCAAACCACAAATCACAAAATATCAGACATCAAAAAACAATAAACACAATAAAAACAGTAAACACAGTAAAATGAATACATCTAACAAATCCACAATAACAAATGCGTCTAAAACAGAAGGAAAAAAGAAGACGAGAGGGCGAGCCACATGTACATATAAGATGTTTAAAAACTGGGGGAGATAAATGGAGTAGGGCCAAAACGTGAAGAGTCGCAAAGGGGAAAGAAATCCAAAAAAAACGGGCGTTGAAGGATCTAGTCTCCAAAGGCTAAGCGGAAAAACCAGGTTTTCAGTTGTCCCTTAAAGGCTTCCAGTGATGGGGCATTCCTGATCCCTGATGGTGTTCTTCCTGTGGTGCAGGCTGGTAGAGGACTTCCGTTTTCTTCCAGCTCAAACAGCTCTGCAGCTGCTGCAAAGCAGGATGCGAGCCACTGCAGGGCTGCTTCTGAATGGGCGACAAGGGCAGCATCGTCCGCAAAAAGCAGCTCACGGACTAGATAGTTTAGAGCAGGCCTGGGAAAACTTGGGCCTTTCAGGTGTTTTGGACTTAACCCACCATTCCTCACAGCCTCAGGCCCCTTCCGAAGGAGGAATTGTGGGAGTTGAAGTCCAAAACACCTGAAAGGCCCAAGTTTTCCCAGGCCTGGTTTAAAGTCTTGGTGCGAGCCCTCAGGCGGCTTAAGATGAACGAGCTGCCATCAGTATGATAGCGTATATTTTATTTATATTTATAGTATTTTATTTATATTTATAGTATTTTATTTATATTTATAGTATTTTATTTATATTATATTTTATTTATAGTATTTTATTTATATTATATTTATATTTATAATATTTTATTTATATTTATATTTATAGTATTTTATTTATATTTTATTATATTTATAGTATTTTATTTATATTTATAATATTTATATTTATAGTATTTTATTTATATTTATAATATTTATATTTATAGTATTTTATTTATATTTATAATATTTTATTTATATTGATAGTATTTTATTTATATTTATAGTATTTTATTTATATTATATTTTATTTATAGTATTTTATTTATATTACATTTTATTTATAGTATTTTATTTATATTATATTTTATTTATAGTATTTTATTTATATTTATAATATTTTATTTATATATTTATATTTATAGTATTTTATTTATATTTTATTATATTTATAGTATTTTATTTATATTTATAACATATTTATATTTATAGTATTTTATTTATATTTATAATATTTATATTTTATATTATTTTATTTATATTTATAATATTTTATTTATATTTATAGTATTTTATTTATATTTATAATATTTTATTTATATTTATAGTATTTTATTTATATTTATAATATTTATATTTATAGTATTTTATTTATATTTTATTAATATTTATAGTATTTTATTTATATTTTATTATATTTATAGTATTTTATTTATATTTATAATATTTATATTTATAGTATTTTATTTATATTTATAATATTTTATTTACATTTATAGTATTTTATTTATATTTATAATTTATTTATATTTATAGTATTTTATACTAATTTATGCAAAGCTTTTGATACAAAAATAAATAAATCCGGATTATAATATGGCAGTGTAGACTCATATAATCCGGTTCAAAGCAGACGTGGATTCTCTGCTGCCATTAAAAGCTGTCACAAGGGGCTGGTGTTGCGAGTACACGTGTGTCCAAGGCTCTTGTTTACCAACGGGCCGAGAGGCTTCTGGGAGTTGTCGTTCCTCAGCTCCGCCTGGAGCGCTCTTGTTAAGGAGAACCGAACCACAATTCCCACAGGCCTCTTCGGCTTTGGGAGGCGGGGTTTTTTTCGTCTCCGCGCGGTGTGATTGGCTCATCGCGCTGTCAAACAGGCTGCGCGAAGGACATCAAAACAAGGCTGCTGTTAACGGGAAAAAAATAGTACAAGCAGTTCGAGCGTCCAATGAGGAGAGGGGAATGCGTGACGGACGTTGGCGCCAGCCAATCAGAGGCGGAATGTCGACGAAAGTGGGCGGGGAAGGAAAGGGGTAGGGAAAAAAAACAAACCTGAGGGGAATCTGGTAATGGCGACGGGTTTGGTAAGTACCTCAGAAGTTTTCGACCGCGCGCCGGAGTCCTGAGGCCGAGGGGAAGGGGGAAATGGGGGCCACCGCGCGGGAGGCCTGCTCCCCCTCACAGCCCGGGCACTGTCACGGCGCGTCGTCGTGATTCCGGACTTTGTGAAGAGAGGAAGCGGGGGGAGGGCTCTTAGAGGTGGGGGGGAACGGGGACCAGGCCCGGGAGTGTCCCCCCCAGCTTTTGGGGCGCCTCCCCCTCCCCCACCGCCTTCGCCCGTTGTTGTTACGCACTTCTGAATGAATGGGGGCTCTTCTGCGCATGCGCAGTTCCCGGAGAGGAAAAGTTTATCAACAAGGGCCTCTTCCAGGCACCGAGCACGTGACCCGAGCGGGAGGGAGGGGGGCGAGGCGGAGGAAGGCTCGAGGGCGCATGCGCGGAGGGAGGAGGAGGAGGAGAGGCGTGGCTTTGGCAGTCGCCGCCGCTCTCTCCTCTCCTCCCTCCTCCCTCCGCCCGGTTCTCTTCAGGGAACCAATCAGAGCCTGCTGCGCCTGACTCCGCCTCCCCCCCGCCTGCCTGCCTGGAGGGCTGTTCGACGCTAGATGGCGCCAGAGAGGCCTTTGCCTTTCAACCTTGTATAACACCAGGAAGTGTTGAAATAACCACAGCTGTGTTGTTTCTCTTTTGAGGGCCTGTTGTGCTACCTTGGTATTGGGCAAAAGTGATAGGCTTTCAAAGATATTGGTGGTGGTTTTATTTGTCTTAACAACTCAAACTATTTTATTTATTTGTCACGTTTCTATACTGTCCCTCTCAGCCCGAAGGCGACTCGGGACGGTTTAATGACATGAACATAAGAAGAGCCATGCTGAATCGGACCTCAGCCCATCTAGTCGCGCATTCTGTATCACACAGTGGCCCACCAGTTGTACACGGGGATCTCGAGCAGAAGGGAGGGCAAAACCCTCACCTGCTCCCGACCCCCCACAACCAGTACCCGGGGAAATCCTGCCTACCTCAACCAACTCCGAGGTGGCACTTGAATGTCCTTTTCAGTAACTACCGATACACTTGGTATCCATGAATCTGTCTAATCCTGCCTTGAAGTTGTCCAGGCTGACAGCTGTCACAACCTCCTCTGGAAGTGAGTTCCATAACCCAATGACCCTCTGGGTGAAGAAATATTTCCCTTTATTAGTCCTAATTTTCCTACCTTGGAGCTTCAGGGAGTGCCCTCTAGTCCTGGTGTTTTGTGACAGAGAAAATATTTTTCTTTATTCACCTTTTCTATCCCATGCATGATTTTATACACTTCGATCAAGTCACCTCTTAAACGCCGTCTTTCAAGGCTGAAAAGACCAAAGGCGTTGCAGCCTGGTTTCGTAAGAGGGTGCTCCATCCCTTGGATCATTCTTGTTGCCCTTTTCTGTACCTTTTCCAGTTCCGTTATATCCTTCTTGAGGTGCGGAGACCAGAATTGTACACAGTACTCCAAATGTGGCCTTACCATCGATTTGTAGAGAGGTAATACAACATTTGCTGACCTATTTTCGATTCCCTTCCTGATCATGCCAAGCATAGAATTTGCTTTTTTCACTGCTGCTGCGCACTGGGTTGACATCTTCATTGAGCTGTCCACCAAAACCCCAAGATCCCTTTCCTGGTTTGTCTCGGAAAGCTTTGACCCCATCAATTTGTAGGTGTATTTGGGGTTCTTTGCCCCGATGTGCATGACTTTACACTTGTTTAGGTTAAAATGCATTTGCCACTTTGTTGCCCATTCACTCAATTTCAAGAGATCTTTCTGGAGCTCTTTACAGTCAGTTTCATTTTTAACTACCCTGAACAATTTAGTGTCGTCTGCAAACTTTGCTACCTCAGAATTCACTCCTACATCCAGATCATTAATGAATAAATTAAAAAGTAACGGACCCAAAACTGAACCTTGGGGTACGCCACTTCTCACCTCTTTCCACCCAGAGAAATGTCCGTTTATTACCACCCTTTGTTTCCTACAGTTTAGCCAGGTTCCAATCCAGGACAAGACCTGTCCCCTGATTCCATGGCTGAAGAGCTTATTTAGGAGCCTTTGGGGAGGGACTTTGTCAAAAGCCTTTTGAAAGTCAAGGTAAACAATATCAATTGGGCCCCCTTTATCTATGACGTTCAAAGATACATGTTACATACATGTTACATGTTGAATATATGATTTATGATTATATGTATCAAGTGAAACCCTACCATACAATATATTCATTTTAGATACTTATTGTGTTAATACCATCTTTGAACGTCATTGATTACTAACCCTGACTCTATTGTGCTAGACTCGGGACGGTTTACACGGGCAGTCTCTGCCCTCAATACAACACAGCAACAAGTCAACCCCCCCCCCAGAAAAAACATATAATAACAATGTAACAATTAAAAACATACAATTGCAGCCTCAGCGTCCTGTTGAAATCAGTTTCCATCACATCGTCGCCATTCCTTATATCCAATTAAGCCTTATATTTCATCAACAAATGCCTGCTCAAATAACCAGGTCTTGACTTTCTTGCGAAACGTCAGGATGGAGGGGGCCGATCTGATGTCTCTAGGGAGGGCATTCCAAAGCCGGAGCCACCACTGAAAAGCCCTGTCTCTCGTCCCCGCCAGTCGCGCCTGCGAAGAAGGCGGGACCGAGAGCAGGGCCTCTCCAGATGATCTTAAACATCTCGATGGTTCATAGGGAGAGATGCGTTCGAACAAGTAAGTTGGACCCGAACCGTTTAGGGCTTTAAAGGCTAAAGCCAGCACTTTGAATTGTGCCCGGTAGCAAACTGGCAGCCAGTGGAGCTGGCACAACAGAGGAGTTGTGCGCTCTCTGAATGGCGCTCCTGTTATCAACCTGGCTGCTGTCCGTTGGACTAGTTGCAGCTTCCGAACAGTCTTCAAAGGCAACCCCAAATAGAGAGCATTGCAGTAATCTATACGGGAATCTAAACTACAACTGGGAAACTAATAAATAATGTTATTTATTATTTTATAAATAATATAATATAATATTTTGAGGAGATATAATATAATGTTACATTACATTATAATTTAATATAATATAATATATTATAATGTCAATATATTGTATTATGTTATAGTATAATAATTGTAATGTAATAATAATAGTATGATTACGGTATGGTGTGTGGAATATGCATTTGGTATTGGTGGTGTTGTATCGTAACACAGTATAATACTGCCAATGATAATGTGATATAATAATTATATCGTGATATTATAATTTGTATATTTGTATTACATGCAATATTGCTAACAATATTGCGATACGTTGTAGTGCAATATGATGTGTAGTGCTAATGTTGTGTTATGACGATAATGTTAATTGTTGTTTTTTCAGTGTGCTGTAAGCCACTCCGGCAATATTGTTATATGTACATTGTAAGCCACTCTGGCAGTATTGTTGTTTGCTGTAAGCCGCTTTGAGTCCCCTTCGGGGTTGAGAAGGGTGGCATATAAAAATTTTGAATCCCACCAACAATGGAATTGAGCCAAACTTGGCACACAGAACCCCCATGACCAACAGAAAATACTGGAGGGGTTTGGAATGAATTGCCTCCGCCGGGGAAGGCAGTGCTTTCTTCCGCGGTGGCGGGGAGGCAAAGAAAAGGGCCGCGTGACCTCTAAATGGGCAATCGCTCACTGCCCCCTTAAAGGGGTTCACCCCCCCCCAAATTCCCCTGAGCCTCCCACCGCCCCCTTGGATCGCCTCACTGCCCACCAGGGGGTGGTACTGCCCACTTTGAGAATCAGTGTCATAGGCTTTGAAAGATATTGGTGGTGGTTTTATTTATCGTGTCAGAATAATAGTAATAAACTTTATTTGTAATCCGCTCCCTCTCCCCAATGGGGACTCGGGGTGGTTAACTTGAGGCCAAGTCCAAACAACAACTAACAAAATCAAACATCAACAATAAATGCCATAGAAATACATACATATAAATAAAAACACACGATACAACTCAAATCACAGAGACAGGGTGGGTCGCAGGCACATTAAAAATTGTTAAAAAATCGGAGTGAGGTAAGCAGAATAGCATCCTTTTCACGGGGGGGAATAGGCCAGAAACAGGAAGCGAATAGAGAATACTTATAATGTATAAAGAACCACAAACAAAAGTTAAAAACTTGGCATTATACTAATATTTTTCCCCCACTTGGAGTGCCTCTGATGTCGCTGTAAGGACACCCACCATTGTGCATGTGGCAGAGCTCAGCCTGCATTGGAATGATACACTTTATTTGTATTCCTCTCTTCTCACCCCGAAGGGGACTCAGGGCGGATTACAGGTACACATACTTAGCAGACAATCCCTGCCGTTTTCCACATACACAACATATAGACGAACAGAGGCAAACTCTGGCCACCCGGGGGTAGCTGACGCACTCCCCATCTCTCAGTATTCCCAGCGTCCCTTGTTGTTCCGCATTCCTCGGCGTTCCTGGAGTTCTTTAATGGCCTCATAATTCAGTCAAAATTTGCCTCTCCACTTAATGTGGTACCTTGATCTCCTACTTGACAGATGCAACTGTCTTTCGGGCTGCAAAGGTTGGCAGCAGGCTACACAATAAAAATACATATAAATAAAAAACAGTATATAACTAGGTATCTAAAATCACAAGGACAGGGTGGGCCACAGGCACAAATATAAAGTGTTAAAAACTCACGCTGAGATAAGTGAAGTAGTATGCTTTACATGGGGGAGGAGGATAACTCCAAGAACGGGGCATTGAAGAGAGCAATGGTAGAGATTAAATAATTACTCTCCAAAAGCATAGCAGAAAAGCCAGGTTTTAAGGTGTTTTTTTAAAGGTTTCTACAGTGGGGGCTTTCCTAATCTCTCCAGGCACGGAATTCCAGAGTCAGGGGGCCACAGTAGAAAAGCCTCTTTCCCTTGTGCCCACCAACCGAGTCTGTGAGACTGGCAGGGGCGACAGGAGGGCCTCCCCCAAGGAGCGGAGGGTTCGAGCCGGTTCATGGAGGGAGATCCGATCACTTCTCAAACCCCGAAGGGGGACTCAGGATGGCCTTACAATTAAGCCCAATTAGGGGCTATTTACAAAATTACAATAATAAAAACGTATATTAAAACATCACACTATAAAAACAATATACTTAAAAACCATACAAAATTTGAACAATAAAAACCAGTCTTGACAGTCATATCACCATTGCAACTTGCCCCTTACAGTGCTGCTACATCTATTGCCCGAAATCCTGGTCCAAAAACCATGCCTTTAATTTCTTATGGAA
Source organism: Anolis apletophallus (assembly GCA_030556195.1). NCBI lineage: Eukaryota > Metazoa > Chordata > Lepidosauria > Squamata > Anolidae > Anolis > Anolis apletophallus. The sequence goes on from JARBWK010000012.1 coordinate 7,931,705, forward strand.
AGCCAGGAGGGAGGGGACCGATCTTAATTCAGTTGGAAGCGCATTCCATAGTCGGGGAGCAACTGCCGAGAATACCCTGTCCCTCGCCCCTGCCAGGCACATTTGAGCTGTTGGCGGGAGCGAGAGCAGGGTCTCCCCGGATGATCTTAGATTTTGAGGAGGGATGTAGGGGTGGGTGCGTTCGGTCAAGCAAGCTGGGCCAGAACCGTTTATAGCTTTATAGGTCAAAACCAGCACTTTGAATTGGGCTCGGAGATGGACTGGCAGTCAGTGCAGCTGACACAACAGGGGGGTGGTATGCTGCCCCAGTTAATAATTTGGCTACCGACGGTGTAGTAACTGAAGTCTCCAAACCATCTTCAAAGGCCCCACGTAGAGCGCGTTGCAGTAATCTATACAGGATGTAACTAGAGCGAGGACTACTGTGGCCAAGTCAGACTTCCCAAGGTACAGGCACATGTCGATTCCACTTTGTAGCCCCATTTCTTAAGGTTGGCTCTGCATCTCATGGTGCCAGAGCACAGTGTTCAGCACCTTCCAAGTCATCCAGTCTTCTGGGTACACAGAAGAGAGTTTCTCAGTCAATCAATCAAAACTTTATTACGGTCACAGACCAGCAGGTTCTCAGTCACTTATTGAGGTTCCAGGTTTTTATCTGCCTCTTTTGGACTCTTGTTTGCGGAGGTGTTCCGGCGAGTATCTCTGTAGATCTTAGAAAGCTATTTTTTGATTCAAGACGTTGGCATGCTGGTTGTTATCCTAACAGCGGATGGGCCAGATATGTCAGTCCTTTCATTATTGGTTGCAACTTCCTGACTGATAGGTAAACAAGAACACACAGAGGAAATAGTATTCAGTAATAAATATACACATATAATGTAATTCATCAAATAGAGAAACAATTATTCCAATTGAGGTAAATACAGAGCACTAATTACATAGACACAAGGGAACATATCATGAGACCAGATGTGTAGTATCAATATACATATAACATATGCCCCGATAGAGGAACGAAACAATATCATACAAAATAAATGGTGCAATACCTACATAATCTTCAAGGAATTAGTTCACAGCCCCCCGAAGTTTCAAAAGAAAATGTTGCAGGATATACTTCTCAGTACTTGGGATGCTACTGTATAGGAATCCGCCAAGGTTTAGAGTGGAGAGTATGGCCCGTTGGGAGTAGACCAGAGTAGTCGATGGTTGATAATGCAGATGGTATGGTGTCACTAAATGAGCGTCCAATGGGGAAACCGGAAAAGGTGGTTTCAGAAAGTCATTCCAGAAACTTCCTGATTGATATGTGGTGCAATATCAGCTAAAGTGTATAGTTTCTGCAGTGGTATAGGTCATAGGCATCCTGTGATAATTCGGCATGTCTCATTAGGAGCCACAGCCACTGTTTTAACGTGGTGAAGTGTATTCCACACTGGGCATGCGTACTCAGCAGCAGAATAGCAAAGTGCAAGGGCAGATGTCTTTAGTGTATCTGCTTCTGATCCCCAGGTTGGGCAGGTCAGCTTTCATATGATGTTATTTTTAGCACCCACTTTTTGCTTGATCCTCAAGCAGTGCTTCTTGGTGATGGTGGTGTTTTGTTTTTGTTTTGATCATGTCAGGAGCACCTTGAGAAACTGCAAGTCGCTTCTGGTGTGAGGGAATTGGCCGTCTGCAAGGACGTTGCCCAGGGGACGCCCCCCGGATTCGAACCTGCGACCTGTTGGTCTTCAGTCCTGCCGGCACAGGGGTTTAACCCACTGCGCCACCGGGGGCTCCTATGGTGGTGGTGATCATGATCAATTTCATTTGTTCTCCACCTCCTCCAGCTCCGGGGGGGACACACAACACTGCCAGAACACATATACCAAAATACAGACAGTCCCTGAGTTACAAACATCCTACTTACAAACATCTCCATTGGATTTGTGTCATTCACAGATATTAATAACACCTATGTCAGTGTTTCTCAACCTGGGGATCGGGACCCCTGGAGGGGTCAGAGGGGTCTCCAAAGTCCATCAGAAAACTCAGTATTTTCTGTTGATCATGGGTCTCCTGTGTTGGCAGTTTGGCCCAATTCTTTCATTGGTGAGGTTCAGAATGCTCTTTGATTGTGGATGAACTATAAACCCCAGTAACTACAACTCCCAAATGTCAAGGTCTATTTTCTCCAAACTCCACCAGTGTTCACATTTGGGCATATTGGGTATCTGTGCCTAGTTTGGTCCAGATCCATCATTGTTTGAGTCCACAGTGATCTCGGGAGGTAGGTGAACTATAACTCCAGAACGCAAGGTCAATGCCCACCGAACCCTTCCAGTATTTTCTGTTGGTCATGGGAGTTCTGTGTGCCAAGTTTGGTCCAATTCCATCATTGGTGGAATTCAGAATGCTCTTTGATTATAGGTGAACTTTAAATCCCAGCAACTACAACTCCCAAATGACAAAATCAAGCCCCCCGAAAGCCCCACCAGTATTAAAATTTGGGCATATCGGGTATTTGTGCCAAATTTGGTCCAGTGAATGAAAATACATCCTGAATATCAAATATTTACATTACGATTAATAACAGTAGCAAAATTACAGTTATGAAGTAGTAATGAAAATAATGTTATGGTTGGGGGTCACCACTACATGATGAACTGTATTAAGGGGTCGCGGCATTAGAAAGGTTGAGAAACACTGACCTATGTGAAGTTGCAACCTCAGGCCTGCGCTGAACAATTATTTATACAGGCAGTCCCCACGGTACACACATCCAACGTGCATCCCACTCAAAGTTAAGAACAGTAGTGAGACAACAGGAAGTGAGATAAATCTACCCCTCGGAAGGGAAAATCACTCCTGAAAGAGTTATCACGGGGAAAGGAGTCTCCACTGAAGCTGTATCACCAATCCTTGTTTCCACAACAAGCCATATTTTTCAAAATCCAATTCTCACAGGGACAGAAAGTGAAATCTTTTGAACAGAAATCTTCTGACTAGCAAAACAATCATCACAGGGACGTTTACCCTTCATTATTAGATAAACCCATATTACATTTATTATCTATTAGTTTTGTAAAATCTTGTAATGGATATTTTGTATGCAAAGGTACATCTAGCTACAATTTTCTCTGTATGGTGACTTTTGGGACACCCTGTAGTATTGATTTGTTATGTTAATAAATTCTGCTGTATCAAAAGTGCTTGAGGTGATGTTGCGCACATTTAGATGGAAAATCCAGTCCAAAAATAATACAAGTCTAGATCAGGTCTGCACAGCCTACAATTCTCCAGGTCAGGGATTTTGGGAACCAAAGTCCAAAACAGTTGGAGGCCACAGATTGTACAGGTGTGGTTTAAAAGTTAGTGCTAACAGTACTGTACTAATTTTCCCTTCTGTCATTATTGTTGTGTGTATCTCAGACTGGGTCTACGCTGCCATAAAATCTAGTTTCTGAATCCAGATTATCTACCATGATGTAATCCAGTTTAAAGTATATACCGTATTTTTCGCACCATAAGACGCAGTTTTTTTCCTCCCAAAGTAGGAAGAAAAATGAGCCGCGTCTTATGGAGCGAAGATGCAGGCAGGGAGGGGGAGGCGCTGGAGCAGGGGGCGGCGATATATTCACGCTATATTCGCGCGCCCCGGCGGCTCCCAGCGGCGCCGCGCATGGCCGTCTTCGGGCCCTTCCGGGGGCGCTGCTGCTGCTACCGCTGCGTCTCCGGAAGGGCCCGAAGCCAGAGGCGCATCTTCGTGACGTCACTCCGTCGCGCCTCTGGCGAGGAGGAAGGCCTCGCCGGCCGCGCGCTGTAAGGACGGCCGGAAGAGAGGCCGGAGGGAGGGAGGGAACTCTTCCTCCTTCCCTCCCTTCCTCCGGCCTCTCTTCCGGCCGTCCTTATAGCGCGCAGCCGGCGAGGCCTTCCTCCTCGCTAGAGGCGCGACGGAGTGACATCACGAAGATGCGCCTCTGGCTTCGGGCCCTTCCGGGGGCGCTGCTGCTGCTACCGCTGCGTCTCCGGAAAGGCCCGAAGCCAGAGGCGCATCTTCGTGACATCACTCCGTCGCGCCTCTGCCGAGGAGGAAGAGGAGGAAGGCCTCGCCGGAGGGAGGGAGCCCTGCGGAGGCGCTGCGGCCTCTTCCTCCTTCCCTCCCTCCCTCCCACCCCGTGAGTCCCGTCTTCCGCCCCCGTTCCTCCCGCCGCCCGACTGGCTGCGGCGACACGGCAGCGGGAGTCTGGCCATGCGCGGGCGCATCCGGGAGCCGCCGGGAGCCGCCGGGGGGGGGGGGGCGAATATAGCGTGAGTATATCGCCGCCCCCCCCTCTGCTCCAGCGCCTCCCCCCTCCATATTAGTGTCCCATATAGTAGACAGCCCCCATTTTTCCCCCAATTTTCCATCTCTAAAATCTAGGTGCGTCTTATCAGCAGGTGCGCCTTATGGTGCGAAAAATATGGTAATCTGCATTCAGAAACTGGATTATTTCAAAATACGTAATGATTCAGTAACTCTGAAGAATTTGAGGAAAACTATAACAGCTGTCTTCTTTTTTCTAATATACATAGAGTCCTCAGCATAGGAACAACTTCAGAACACATATGTTAGAACAGTTTCAGCAATCGTCCTCATCTTCTTCCTGGAATAGCTGTTTCTAAAATGGGAGCCAATGCTTTTCTCTCTTTCTCATTCAGTTTCAATTTCGTACAGCAATTTTACTGGTGAAAATATTTGTTTCACTTTTGCTCCTGCTTCAGTTGTCACCTTTCCCTGTCATGATTTAAACAATGTACCGTATATGCTCAAGTATAAGCCGAACCGAATATAAGCCGAGGCACCCAATTTTACCAAAAAAACCTGGGAAAACCGATTGACTTGAGTATAAGCCGAGGATGGGAAATACAGCCGCTACGGGTAAATTTCAAAATAAAAATAGATACTAATAAAATTACATTAATTGAGACATCGGGAGGTTAAATATTTTGAATATTTACATAAAACTGAAGTTTAAGATAAGACTCCCCAACTCTGATTAAACCATTATTCTAACCTTCTTCAATGTAAATGTGCTTAAGTATCCTTCCAATAACAATAAAGAGAAGAAAATCATAAATGTTATAACAATAATAATAAAAGAGTAAAATAAGGTAAACATAATAATAACAGTAATAATAGAGTAAAATAATAAATGTAATAATAACAACAATAAAGTAAAATAATAAATGTAATAATAGTGAATAGAGTGAAATAAATGTGCTTAAGTATCCTTCCAATAACAATAAAGAGAGGAAAATCACAAATGTTATAACAATAATAATAAAAGAGTAAAATAAGGGAAACATAATAATAACAGTAATAATAGAGTAAAATAATAAATGTAATAATAACAACAATAAAGTAAAATAATAAATGTAATAATAGTAAATAGAGTGAAATAAATGTGCTTAAGTATCCTAATAACAATAAAGAGAAGAAAATCATAAATGTTATAACAAAAATAATAAAAGAGGGAAACATAATAATAACAGTAAAATAAGGGAAACATAATAATAACAGTAATAATAGAGTAATAAAATAAAGAGAAGAAAATCATAAATGTTATAACAATAATAATAATAAAATAACAACAATAAAGTAAAATAATAAATGTAATAATAGTAAATAGAGTGAAATAAATGTGCTTAAGTATCCTAATAACAATAAAGAGAAGAAAATCATAAATGTTATAAATAATAATAATAAAAGAGTAAAATAAGGGAAACATAATAATAACAGTAATAATAGAGTAAAATAATAAATGTAATAATAACAACAATAAAGTAAAATAATAAATGTAATAATAGTAAATAGAGTGAAATAAATGTGCTTAAGTATCCTAATAACAATAAAGAGAAGAAAATCTTAAATGTTATAACAATAATAATAAAAGAGTAAAATAAGGGAAACATAATAATAACAGTAATAATAGAGTAAAAATAATAAATGTAATAATAACAACAATAAAGTAAAATAATAAATGTAATAATAGTAAATAGAGTGAAATAAATGTGTTAAGTATCCTAATAACAATAAAGAGAAGAAAATCATAAATGTTATAACAATAATAATAAAAGAGTAAAATAAGGGAAACATAATAATAACAGTAATAATAGAGTAAAATAATAAATGTAATAATAACAACAATAAAGTAAAATAATAAATGTAATAATAGTAAATAGAGTGAAATAAATGTGCTTAAGTATCCTAATAACAATAAAGAGAAGAAAATCTTAAATGTTATAACAATAATAATAAAAAGAGTAAAATAAAGTAATAATAGAGTAAAACATAATAATAACAGTAATAATAAAGAGTAAAATAATAAATGTAATAATAACAACAATAAAGTAAAATAATAAATGTAATAATAGTAAATAGAGTGAAATAAATGTGCTTAAGTATCCTAATAACAATAAAGAGAAGAAAATCATAAATGTTATAACAATAATAATAAAAGAGTAAAATAAGGAAACATAATAATAACAGTAATAATAGAGTAAAATAATAAATGTAATAATAACAACAATAAAGTAAAATAATAAATGTAATAATAGTAAATAGAGTGAAATAAATGTGCTTAAGTATCCTAATAACAATAAAGAGAAGAAAATCTTAAATGTTATAACAATAATAATAAAAGAGTAAAATAAGGGAAACATAATAATAACAGTAATAATAGAGTAAAATAATAAATGTAATAATAACAACAATAAAGTAAAATAATAAATGTAATAATAGTAAATAGAGTGAAATAAATGTGCTTAAGTATCCTTCCAATAACAATAAAGAGAGGAAAATCACAAATGTAATAATAGTAATAATAGAGTAAAATAAGGGAAACATAATAATAACAGTAATAATAGAGTAAAATAAATGTAATAACAATAATAAAGTAAAATAATAAATGTAACAATAATAATAATAATAATAAATAGAGTATAATAATAATAATATCAACATTAGAGTAAAATAATAAATAATCTTGACTTGAGTATAAGCCCAGGCGGACTTTTTCAGCCTACGAAAAGTGATGAAAAACTAGGCTTATACTCGAGTATATACAGTATTTTAAATCCTATTTAGTAATGCTTATTAGTAGTAGTTGTAGTAGTTGTAGTAGTAGTAGTAGCATTTTCTTTGAACTCTCACATCGGTTTTCTGAAGTTGTAGAACTACTTTGCAGGAAGATCATGGCATCTGTTTCATTGGCCAGTAGAGGCTGTGCTTATCTGACTTTGCCTTCTGACCTATAGAACCTCTTTTCTCTGAGCCTAAGCAGTACGTGCATCTGATACCAGTAAACCAGTTGTGTTTCGGTATGCCTGTAGATGTCTGTATATTGCTTTTCTCACATACTGTTTTATAAATACGGAAGAGGTGGGCTAGAGAGGTACCTAGTCTATGGCACAGCTATATAGGCAAGCAGCGTATGATATCATAAAAATATTTGTTACTGGGCACTCTGGAATTTGTTTAGACTTGTTTTATGTGTATATGTATTTCTTAAAAATACATATACACATGGAGTCAATGTCCTGCATGTGGTACATTTTAAAATGCATTTCAGAGTCATTTTAGGCCACCTCTACCCTTTTTATCCTGGTGGAAGTCTTGAAATAGTTTTCAGCTCTCAGAGAACGACTGCATAAAATTATTATATCTATGGCTCAAACAAAATTTATTTCCCAATCCTAGTCTCTACAGAACCCTTGTCAACCTTTTGTTAAACCCTAAATTTCCAGGGAACCGTGATTAGGCACTAGATCTCACGTCCTTTGAAGAATAAAGGAGGGGTGGCAAACTATCCAGTTCTCAGGCAGACTTTCCAGAAGGATAATTTGGAGGGGGGGGGGGGTGTTGCCATCTAAACTTGACCTTTTCAAGAATTGGTGGCCAAGCACTATAATGAAGTTGTTGCTGTCTAGAGCAGTGTTTTTCAACCTTTTTTGAGCCACGGCACATTTTTTACATTTACCAAATCCTGGGGCACACCACCAACCAAAATGACACTCTTAACACAGTAATACATATCGTTAATATGTTTTTAAATGTATTTATACACTCAGTGTGAAACCTGGGCCTGTTTCGATGAACACAACATATATATGACTTCCTCTCACATATTTATACATAGCTATCATGTCTTCTCTCAGCCTTCTCTTCTTCAGGCTAAACATGCCCAGCTCTTCAAGCCGCTCCTCATAGGGCTTGCTCTCCAGACCTTTGTGAAATTTCATCCTGAGTGAAACTTGCTTCCAGTTAACTATGGATGTCATGAAGCTGTTATAAACAGTTCCTTTGGGTGGGGTGGGGGTGGGGGGAGGCAACCTTCAAAAAATCCAGTAAAATAGTAAAAAAACAAACCTTTCCAAGCGGAGAGGCTTAATTTGTTTCTTGGAAACCTGTGAGGGGGCTGCTAGGAGGGGGGAGAGTGCTAATTTCCCACGGCACACCTGATGATCGCTCACGGCACACTAGTGTGCCATGGCACACTGGTGGGAAACACTGGTCTAGAGCTTGCTTCTAGTTATGGTTCCTATGGCCCCTTCCTATATCCTAGGTCAGATCCCGATTACCTGGGATTAAACTGGATTATATGAATCTCTGCTGCCAGATAATCTGGGATAAGAAAATAATCTGGGATCTGATCCTGAGACATAGGGGCAGTGTGGAAGGGGCCTATGTATGGAAACAGGATTAGGATAAGGGGCACGTTGCTGGGGAGATTGTGGGAGGGATTTATGGGGGGGAATTTGATGTTTTAAAATGTATTTCAATTGTATTCATTGTATTTTTTTATTTTATAAAGTATTTTTATTATCTAGTTTTCATCTTATAACATTACATACATAAAATCACAAGACATACATATATCAGGGGAAAGGAGAGATTGGTGACTTCCGCTCATATTCCATACCAGAAATATCAATGTTTTTTTTAACCTGACACACAACTTTGTTTAATTGTTTTTTTTTAATGTTTGCATATTCCTTTGTTTTAAATTTAAAGTGTGTGACTGTTAGCTGCCTTGAGTCTTCTCGGGGAGGAAGGTGGGATATAAATAAAGTAAATAGTAGTAGTCGTCGTAATAATAATAATAATAATGATGTACAAGCTGACATGTTACAGACAGATACAAGAGACAGAAACAAATGTTTTGTCTAAGTAGTGAAGCTCAGGACAAACATTAAACCAAACCCTTTAAACCTCCAAATATAATTGCTGTGGTAACAGGACGTGGCCCTTGGGTATACTGGCTGAGATCCTACATAAATTGCTGTATAAATACCTGCAAGCAAAGTTACATTATGCAACCCAATCCCTATATTGAGTACTGTTGACAAATAGTGAATGCATATATCTGTCACCCCATTGCACAAAACAGAAATGGTGTGCAATGCACATTGACACACTATTCCAGATGCATTATTGCATACCTGCAGTGCTTTTACACGTAGAAGTCTCTTCCCATCACTGTCAGGTGGATAAATCCGTTTCCACATTGTCAAAAAAGTAACTCATCACGGTAGTGTTACTAGTGCCTGAGTAAGTCATCAACAGGATTCTGACCGTTCTTTGTCTACCCAAGTGGGGCCTACAACAAAATGGTGTGTTCCAGAGCACTCTGATTCAGAGATTTTGCTGTAACCATTTCCAGAACATTCTACTTTACCTCTATAATAAATTTTATTTGTACCCCGCCACCATCTCCCCAAGGGGACTCGGGGCGGCTTACATGAGGCCACGCCCATCAATACAGTAAACACAATATAACACAAGAGCACAACAGAAAATCAAACAATAAAGTAACTTAAAATACAAAACCAATATACCGTAAATAAAACAACACAATATAAAATCAAAACATTTAAGACACTAAAACACTCACACACCCCCCGGCTTTTCACTAATTTCTGTGATGATTACGTATCGTTTTGTGACTATCACACATGACCAACCTTCATTGGTTTACGTTCATAAGAGGAGGTGAAATCTCTCCTTGTTTTTTGGGTACTTTAGTCCAGTGTTTCCCAACCTTTTTTGAGCCACGGCACACTTTTTACATTTACAAAATCCTGGGGCACACCACCAACCAAAATGACACAAAATGTCACTCTAACACCGTAATACATATAGTTAATATGTTTTTAAATGTATTTATACACTCAGTGTGAAACCTGGGCCTGTTTTGATGAACACAACATATATATGACTTCCTCTCACATATTTATACATGGCTATCATATCTTCTCTCAGCCTTCTCTTCTTCAGGCTAAACATGCCCAGCTCTTCAAGCTGCTCCTCATAGAGTTTGTTCACCAGACCTTTGAGAAATTTCACCCTGAGTGAAACTTGCTTCCATTTAACTATGGATGTCATGAAGCTGTTATATACAGTTCCTTGGGGGGGGGGGGCTCTCAAAAAATCCAGTAAAATAGTAAAAAAAAACATTTCCAAGCGGAGAGATTTGTTTCTTGAAACCTGTGAGGGGCTGTTAGGGGGGGGTGCCAATTTCCCACGGCACACCTGATGATCACTCACGGCACACTAGTGTGCCACGGCACACTGGTTGAGAAACACTGCTTTAGTCAAGCTTGGCTTTCCAGTCAACATACTTGTTTCTCAGTGGCCCCATTTTGGCAAATGCACACAGATGTTAAGATACAGATTTAAAGTCTACTGATAGTTGCACATTGATAGATTCATGTTTGCATTTTTTGTCCTTAAGTCTGTTTTTGCATTTTAACATAAACTGCATGCATAATGAATAATGTATTTAACACAGATGCAGCTGACCATCAACTGTATGACTCAGCTTTAATTTGTTAAATTGCCCATTGGAGGTTTTCATGTGCAAAGGTCTTACTGTTAGCTTAGTAATATAGTATTTACCTGAGGAGCAGGTAACCATACTGCTTAGCTTAGTTCACCTTTTGTTGTAATGATGAATCATCACAAAGGAAATATGTATGATATTATAGGTTGTAGGTCACAGTGTTTTTTCCCAAACAATAATTTCAGCTTACCATTGGAAGACGGTGAATTTGTGTATGCCAAGTCTATTAATGTCTTGTTTATTTCTGTTTAAGTCAGATAATTTGAACCACCCTACAATGGTTTGGGAAGTAAAGACAAATCAGATGCCTAATGCAGTACAAAAACTTCTGTTAGTGGTGGACAAGAGGACTTCAGGGATGAATGAATCGTTGGAATTGTTGAAATGTAATGAGAACCTTCCCTCTTCTCCTGGATATGCATCTTGTGATGAGCACATGGAGCTTGGTAAATACTGCTTTAGCTTTCTTGACGTTATCTTATCTGTCTGTGCCATGGAGGACAATGAATACTGTCTAGGGCACTGATGTGGTATGCCCTAAGACCATTTTGAAAATTTAGAAAATTTCGGGTTTGTACAAGAGAACTGTGCTAGCTTATTGACATTTTTTTATTTCCGTCAACAGTCTAATTTCCTTGAGTGCATATTGCCCTAACCTGACTTCCAAATCACAGATAATTTGGGAAATTTACTTTAGTTTCCCTGAATGAACCTTGAATCTCTCTCTCTCTCTTTTTTATTCATTCATTCATTCTTCCCTGTTGTGGTCCCTGTGAATACGTACATATGGTAATTTCTGTGCATGCGCAGACAGTTCGGAATCTTTTAGAAAGATGATATCACTTTAAATGGAAGCCCCGCCCACTCCCCTTGAGTATATATAGCCAGTGGGAGGGGCTGCCACCTCAGATCCTTTCATCCGCCGCGTTACGACAGCTAGGAATCGTATCTCATTTTCTTTGACTAGCGTATATTCTACTGTTCTATTTAAAATAAATTTTTGTTATTTTTTGTTTTGTTTTATATAAATTTCATTTTTTTTGCGGTTAGGGTAGGTTTTACCACCACTTGCCGCCATTATATCTAAGAGCCAAAGTGACCTCTCTTTCTTTGGGCCACTGACTTGGGCTTTTATAATTATTGGATATTTTACCCCCCACAGAACTGAAAGCTGGCAGTCAGGCTTTTAACTGTTCTTTTGTGGGGTCTTCTGTCATTTGCCAAACTTTTTCTCCTCACACATTTGAAATTACCGTTGGCTGCCAAGATGGCGGCACCGCTGGCAAAAAAGACTGAGGAGAAGTGCCGCTAAAGTGGCCGCCACCCCCCTCGTGAGTCCTACAACGTCACGGCCTAAAGAAGCCATAGAAGAGGTAGCAGCAGCTCCCCGGGCCACCACTCTGAAGAGCGCCTCTGCTCTACCTTCGGGTATGAGGCATGCACTAGGCCGTCGGGGCTGGAGTTCCCCAATCAGCGCCTCTCATCCGCTTTTGAGCGTGAGTCATGCGCAAGACGGCTGGGACTGGAATCCCTCTAATGGCGCCTCTGCTCCACCTTTGGGTGTGAGCATGCGCGAGGACATCGGGACAGGAGTCCCTGCAGACAGAGCGAGGAGCGTGTCCTCTGACACTGGAGGCCCTCCGTCGAGCTCAAGCCCGCCATCGGGGCCAGTTGATGCCGGAGGAGTCACCCGACCCATGAGGGGCAGAGAGTGCCTTCCATACGGGCGCCTCCCTACATGACCCTCCCACTGGCTATATATACTCAAGGGGAGTGGGCGGGGCTTCCATTTAAAGTGATAATATCTTTCTAAAAGATTCCGAACTGTCTGCGCAGGCGCAGAAATTACCATATGTACGAATTCACAGGTGACCACTCAGGGAACTACCGTTACAGGTAAGCAACCAATAAATTCATTGAATATTGTGGTTCCATTAAAACACCTTTTGTTAAAGGCCAGTATCACCAAAGAAAGTAATATCTTGGAAAAACTCAGACTGTGGAGATTGTCTTTTTGAGTGCGGAATCTGATGGTCAAATAAAGAACAGGAAGTATCTGTTCTCTTTACAAAAAAGAGTCGTAGAAACATTCCTCCATACTGTTTGTTTTTCAGTTTCCTATGTTTGAATATATGTTCAGTTCAGACAGTTTCCGATATGTTGTAGTCTTTGTATTTTCCATACTGATATCATACGAGAAGAACTACCTTACATACATGTGATGGTCCTAACCACCCAGCATTGACTTTTCAGCAACTGGAATAATACTGATATAGCTAACTGTGTTGTGCTGTCCTGCTAATTCAGTGTGGCGCTGCAGTGTCTCCATAGTGGTAGCATAATGTAAAAAGGGGATCTCAGAAGTGAAAAGGATCCACAAAGTAATCGTTATTTGGCATAAATCAATGTGAGGATGCAATACGCTTGCAGACATTATGTTGTGTTGGCTTTATCTATGGAATGATCCATAGGAATAAATGTGACTGTGTATATTTTTGCAGATGATCTGCCAGAACTGCAGGCTGTCCATACTGATTCTACCCCACCTGCGCTTTTCCAGCTGAGTGCTAATGTCTCCCATCAGGAATATTCAAGGCCTTTGTGGAAGCAGCATCCCTCCAGCAGCAGTCCAGAAAGTTCTTACACTCGTGAGAATGGAGTGAACTGGTTGACAGAGTTGGCAAACATAGCTACTAGTCCACAGAGTCCTCTAATGCAGTGCTCTTTTTATAACAGGTATGACACAGTTTTTCAGTTCTTGTCATTCTAGATCAGGGGTCGGGAACCTATGGCTCGCGAGCCAGGTGTGGCTCTTTTGATGATTGCATCTGGCTCGCAGATTTTGGCTTTTCAGATAAGACCAATGCTGGAGCATTCCCCAAACAATACGGCCAAGAAAGCGGTGTGTAAATAAAGCCCTACAATGCTCCCAGGCTCTGCAGGAAGGCAGAGAGGAACGGAGTTCACATGAGGCTGCTGCGAAGGACCAAAATAACCAATTGCCGAATGGGGGTTCGAGTGGCTTGCCTAGAGCGTTTCTCCAAGCCCCATTCGGCGATTGATTGCTTTGGTCCTCTGCAAAAGCCTCATGTGAACTCTGTTTCTCTCGGCCTTCCAGCGGAGCCTGGGAGCATTGTAGGGCTTTGTTTACACACCGCTTTCTTGCCTGTACTGTTTGGGGATTGCTCCAGCATTGGTCTTGGTCTACGGATTCTTCGGTTGGGCATACGCACCGTCATTCTGCCGGGGGAATACTTTTCTCATAATATGTACGTATATACTCACATTTAGTTGAATTCAGTCTTAAAATATAGTGTGTGTGTGTGTGTGTGTATATACACACACATATATATATATTATATGGCTCTCACTGAAATGAATTTCCAAATATTTTGCTTTCATGGCTCTCTGAGTCAAAAGGGTTCCCGACCCCTGGTCTAAAACGTGCAGCGTTGTGCCCTCATCCCAAAAGGGACCTGACAGGATTGACAGTCAGTTATTATTTTGGAATCTGAGATACATGAATAGACTATACACGTAGAATCACAGAATCATAGAGTTGGGAGAGACCTCATGGGCCATCCAGTCCAACCACCTGCCAAGAAGCAGGAAAACCACATCCACCCTGACAGATGGCCATTCAGCCTCTGCTTAAAAGCCTCCAAAGAAGGAGCCTCCACAACACTCCGGGGCAGCATTGTATAGCATAGTTGTGTTTGATTTATCCATTGTACAAGCAGTACCTCAAAATATCAGATACATGAGTGTTTGAAGGAAAAATTGCTGGATTCTACCATTTCATGATATTTGTCAATGCATTTCAATGGATTTTGTTTTAGTACAGAAACACCATGCCATAATATAATATATTGTATATACATATAATATTGATAATATTATAATGTAATACAATATAATACTACTAAGAATAATATGATATTATAATTATATATTTTATATTACATGTAATATAATAATAATATTATAGTATAATGTTATAGTACAATGTAATATATAATATTAATATTGTGCTATGGCAATAATATAATATATTGTATTTACATTTTACTTATAAGCCGCTCTGAGTCCCCTTCGGGGTGAGAAGGGCGGCATATAAATGTCGCAAATAAATAAATAAATATAGGTCAGTATATGATGTGCTTTCCACAAAAAGGCCGTTGAGCCTTTGCAGGGATTAGGATTCCTAATTTAAATAACATGATAACTAAATTTATTTATTTATTTAAAACTTTTGTACCCCGATCGTCTCACCTCAATAGAGGGACTCAGACCGGCAAACAGCAAGAATTCAATGCTAACATTTAAAATCTAAAAACATCATTAAATTCACAATAAAATTATCAATTACCAGTACAATAAATACATAAAAACTATTCGCCACAGTAAAATCATGTCCAACTCAGTCCTTGTATACAGTCCATGTCTAGTGGTCAATTAGTGATCTCCACCCTCATTGTGTGAAGGCCTCATTGCACAGCCACGTTTTCACCAGTTTCCTAAAAGTCAGGAGGGAGGGGGCAGATCTAAGTCCGGGCAATTACCGATTTACTTGCCTTTTGGAAAGCATGTAAAACAACCCTTTTCCATCAGGCATTTAACCAGTAATCACCTTGGTTGAGCTAATGCTACTAATCTGTCTTGAGTTGTTATTGTGTACTTGTATTGTTTTAACTGTTATTGGTTGATATGCTGTAAACAGTCCTGAGCCATTTGGAAGGACGGTATACAATTCGAAACAATTAAATAAATAAATAAATAATTTCCCTGGGAGGGAATTCCACAAGCAGGGGGCCACCACAGAAAAGGCCCTGTCCCTCGTCCCCACCAGACACACCTAGAAGTAATTCTGTGGCATTACCTGGAATATTTCGTGGGCTATCCTTTTCCCATCCATATCTTTTTGTAAATTAGGAAAAGAAAAAAAGAAATGGAATTAGCAAGGAGCCATTATTTGTGGTCTTGTTCAATGAAAAAGTATTTTGCGCATTGTTAGAGAATTATCAATCAGTAGCTCTCGGTGAATCTTTCTTGCCTTCCTTTGTTTCCATTCTGGACCGAAATCTAATCATGCTTTTTTCAAACTTGCGTAGGTCATCTCCTGTTCACCTGATAGCTACAAGCAAAAGTTTACATTCCTATGCACGCCCTCCGCCAGAACCCTCTCAGAGTGATTCTGGTTTTCCCAGGCATAATATTGATGAATCACCAGTCAGGCATGAAAGGGTAAGTTATAACTAGTGTATCTACTCTATTTAAATTAGCTGTGTAACAAAAATATATATTTTAGAGACATGATAGCTGTATATCAGGGCTGCTCAAGAAGTTGATCGTGAGTTGAAATCAGGTCGATTGCAGGCGGATGTGCGTGGCTTCCTTCTGCCTGCGCGGCACTTCTTCCGCCTGTGGGGCATTGCGGGAATGAGGGAGCATGAGGTGGGGCCTCCGGAGGCCCCGCCTCACGCTTCCTCGTTCCTGCAATGCCCCGCGGGCGGCAGGAGCAGCACGCGGGCAGCAGGAGCCTTCTGCCTGCACGGCGCTTTTTCCGCCCGCGGGGCATTGCGGGAATGAGGGAGCGCAAGGCAGGGCCTCGGGAGGCCCCGCCTCGCGCTTCCCTCAATGCCGCGCGGGCGGCAGGAGCGTGCGCGCGGTGGCAAGAGAAGGAAATCTTTTTGACTTGGTTATTTTAAAAGTAGCTCGCATGCTGAAAAAGTGTGGGCACCCCTGCTGTATATGATACGCTATTCTCAGAATGGCAGTAGGAGCAATTCACAACTGCTGGGTTCCTTGTTTACATTTCTTGACCATTTAGTGTTAATTAAGCACTAATATTAAGCTGATCTAGTATCCAATTTGAATATTTGATATAACCAAAGAGAAGTACAAAATAGAAAAGGAAAAACCACATTTTGCATTTTTCAGGGTTTATTTGCTTGGATTAAGAACAAATAGATTAAAAAAAATAAAGAAGAAAATACATGCATTCATTCATTAATTCATTTGTGTAATTGTTAAAACATACCCTGTGGGAGCTTTTGGGGATCAGGGAGTTTGAATTTTCCTTGGGATCCGGCGGTATAGCAGTCTTAATATAATTAATGTTACATTTATATAAATGCTGGGTGAAGTTTTAGTGTTTGTCTGAATACAAAAACTAGAATTTCTAGGCAAAAAAATAAACCCCCAAAACTTGGGTTGAGTTATCCACAGATCGGTCTGAGCTCTGCACCTTAATTCTTATCAAAAAAGAGAGAACCAGCCCCTTCTCTGAATAAGGTCGTATCAAAATCCATAATTTTGGCCCCAGAACATGTCTTTGACTTATATGAGGTCGACTTATGGAAGAGTACTGTATATATGGTAGTTTAAAAATATCATTAAGTGAGACCAAAATACAACCGGATAGGGTGGGATTATGAGTGAAGGAAAGGAAATACTATCAGCTATTTTTCTTTGTGGTGTCTGTGAATACACACATGTGGAGTGACTGCGTCTGCACCAATGGAAACCTTCCCAGTTTAAATTTTTCAAGTTTTGGCGGTAACCCCGACCAGCTCCCAGCAGGGTACATAAGGCGCCCCGCGCACGCGCCTCCCCAATTCCTTTGTTTCCGCCGCAAGGCTCGCATCGGAACTTTCCAGTATTGTCGGTTGGCTATGTCCACAATGCGTTTCAAGCATTGTATTTAGGTGTTTCAGGAAGATTCCGGATTCGGACGGTCACACCGAGTGTCTGTACTGCCTCGGTGAGGCCCATGTCTCTGCTTCCTGCCGCTTTTGTCAGGCGCTGACGGCACAGACAAGGAAGAACCGGGCCCAGCGTTTTTATTGTACACTAGCTTGGGGACCCAGCAGTGCCCGGGTTATTTGAGGAAGGCATTGTGTGCCAAGGTTGGTTCCTATTAGATGTTTATGTGGCTTGCAGTGGTCTCAGGAACTTAGTGAAGGTACTGCAAGTCCCATTGGCCATGGTCCATCCCCCTCCAAACAGCACCAGGATGTAGAGTGGGTCATGGGGGCTCTGTGTGTCACATTTGGTCTTGATCATTATTTGGATCAGGGTTGCAGCGGTCTTGGAAGGTGAGTGAAAGTATTTCAAGTCCTTCCTCCTTGAAACAGCACCAGGGAGTGTGTCAAGGGGGCTCTGTGTGCTAATTTTGGTCTGTATTGGTCATTGGGTGAGGGTCGCATTGTGAAGTGGGGCATTGGGCCTGATCCGTCACTGCTATGGGCCGCAGTGTCTGACTGCCCGAGGCCTTTCCTTTTCCCTCTACGTCACCTTAGAATGTTGAATGTGAATGGCCAATCGGAGTCCTTTATGCAAATACCATTTTAGTGGCAACCAATCCCCTCTGTCTGGGGCTGTAGAATATTGGAGTCCTGAGGCTGGCCAATCAGAGTCTTTTATGCAAATAATCCCATAGTGGCAAACTATCGAACCGCTGTCACATATTCCTTGGCACCTCCCAGAAAATGAACATTCCATTTCCAATGGAAAAAAATTGTCATTTGGCTAACTCAAGCATTCAGTTGCATTCTGTTTTGCTGGCCAATCAGAGTCCGTTATGCAAATAGTTCCTCAGTGGCAATCAATGCCTTCTGTCTGGTGCCTTAGATTGTTGGAGTTCTGAGGCTGGCCAATCAGAGTCCTTTATGTAAATAATCTGGTGCCTTAGAGTGTCGGTGTTCTAAGGCTGGCCAATCAGTGTCATTTATGCAAATAATCCCACAGTGGCAACCAATCGAAATGTTGGCACATATTCCTCCGCACCTCCCGCCCTCCGCACTGCCGCAAACACTGACTTTTATTATATACATAGATAGATAGATAGAGATGTTGCTGATAATGTGCTCTATGTTGGGCCATTGTTGATGCTTATGAAACCACTGTGCATGTTTCTCGTCTATGGGGACGCACTGTTTATAATGTTTGCACTTTTGGCTCTTCTGAGCATTTGGGGTCTGCGTATCCCAACGTTTACTCTTGTTGGACGAACGTCCGGTTATTTATTACTGTTGCTTGTTGCAATAAAATATATTTTGGTCCTTAAGTGATGGGTGGTTTGTTTTTCCCGCCTCCTGGACCTAAGCTTGCTAAGTCTCCACATGTGTGTATTCACAGACACCATGAAGAAAAATGGTAGGTTACATACCTGTGACCATCTTTCTTCGAGTGGTGCTCTGTGAATTCACACAAACTTGCAGAGCCTTCCCCTCCAACAAACCTCCCCCTTTCTCGTTGCCTTGTGACGTAGGAATTGGGAGGTGCGCGCGGGGGGGGGGGCTTAATATGCCCTGCCGGGAGCTGGGTGGGGTTACCGCCAAAACTTGAAAAATTTAAACTGGGAAGGTTTCCGTTGGTGCCTGCGCAGGCGCAGTCACTCCACATGTGTGAATTCACAGAGCACCACTCGAAGAAAGATGGTCCTAGTTATGTAACCTACCATTTCTTGTATCTGAATGTGGAATGGAACAGGCCCGGATTAACTCTTTTTGGCTCCCTAGGCCACACATTGGAAGCCATGCCCCCGGGCCGATGCTGAGCATGCGCGTCAGAGGCCCTACGGGTGGGGCTTCTCTCCACGTCTTCTTCCTCGCGCTAGGCGCCCCTCCTTCCTCGAGTGAAGGAAGGAGGGGCCGGCACGAGTGAAGCAGATGCCCTAGGGGCGGGGCTTCCCTCTGCGTA
Source organism: Anolis apletophallus (assembly GCA_030556195.1). Lineage (NCBI taxonomy): Eukaryota > Metazoa > Chordata > Lepidosauria > Squamata > Anolidae > Anolis > Anolis apletophallus. Next base: position 7,951,273 of record JARBWK010000012.1, read on the forward strand.
TTCCTCCTCGCGCCGGGCGCCCCTCCTTCCTTGAGTGAAGGAAGGAGGGGCCGGCGCAAGCGAGGAAGAGGTGGAGGGAAGCCACGTCAGAGGCCCTAGGGCAGTGTTTCCCAACCTTTTTTGTGTCGCGGCACACTTTTTACATTAAAAAAATCCGGGGGCACACCACCAACCAAAATGACACAAAATGACACTCTAACACAGTAAAGAACGGTTGGGGGTTGGTGGCCTGCTGGGAGCAGCTGCTGGGAGTGCTGAAGCCGGGGGAGGGGCAGAGCCAGGCCGCGCCATGCCCCGCCCCTCCCCCCGGCTTCACCTCTCCCAGCAGCTGCTCCAGCCTTGAGGGGGCAGTGCCAAGCCAGCGGTGCCAGAGCCAGCACAATGCTGGCTTTGCACTGTCCCCTCAAGGCTGGAGCAGCTTCTGGGAGTGCCGAAGCCGGGGGAGGGGGCGGAGCCAGGCTGTGGCATGCCCCGCCCCTCCCCCCGGCTTCACCTCTCCCAGCAGCTGCTCCAGCCTTGAGGGGGCAGTGCCAAGCCAGCGGTGCCAGAGCCAGCACAATGCTGGCTTTGCACTGTCCCTCAAGGCTGGAGTAGCTTCTGGGAGTGCGAAGCCAGGGAGGGGCGGAGCCAGGCTGTGGCATGCCCCGCCCTCCCGGCTTCACCTCTCCCAGCAGCTGCTCCAGCCTTGAGGGGGCAGTGCCAAGCCAGCAGTCACAGAGCCAGCACAATGCTGGCTTTGCACTGTCCCCTCAAGGCTTGCACTGGGAGTGCCGAAGCCAGGGGGGGGGCAGAGCCAGGCTGGCCATGCCCCAGCTCAGCTCTCCTACAGAGGAGGAGCATGAGCGGTGGATGGGCTTCAGTGGCGGGGGGCTTCAGCGAGCCAGAGTCAGGGTTGGAGTCATGGCAGGCTGGCCCCAGGCGGCGCCCGGTCCCTTCTTCTTTTTCTTCACCACTGCCTGGCCCTTCCTCCTCCCCAAGCAGCAGGAGTTCAGCAGGAGGAGGGGGAAGGAAGGGGGCATCGCAGCACAGCAGGAGGTGGACTGCCCTAGTGTGCCACGGCACACTGGTTGAGAAAGACTGCCCTAGGGGCCAATGCCGCTCCGCGCGCAGGCACAGAAACGCCTGAGAATTGACCTTTTTTTTTAATAAATAAAATTGGGGGGTCCGGATCTGGCGCCCCCCCCCCATGGCTGCGCCCCTAGGCCGTGGCCTAGTGTGGCCTTATGGATAATCCGGGCCTGGAATGGAACGCATGTTTTTTCAAAGATTTGTTTCAACAATTGAAATCTTTAAAAAATATCAAAAGTATATGATTTGAATCTATTTGGGAAAAGGTGTGGAGTAGTTTAGTATGACCTGTCCTAGAAATATTCAGTTAAAATGTGTGATACGGCTATGTTTTTTTAACAGACACATAGCGAATCAGAGTCTGGCATTTTCTGTATGTCGTCGCTGTCGGACGATGACGATCTAGGCTGGTGCCACTCTTGGCCTCCAACTGCCTGGCACTGTTTCCTTAAAGGTAACCTGCCATACATTATATTGTTGTGAACTGCCATGTAAATGACTTTGGCGTACAGTACCCCTATGCGCGAGAGACCTTCCGAGGGTCCTGCGCCTGTTTAAAAGCAGATCTGTACCTTTGATGGCACTAAATTTCTTATTCTTGTTGATTTTTTAAAATTAGGAACACGCTTATGCTTTCACAAAGGGGCGAAGAAAGAATGGAAAGATGTTGAAGATTTTGCTAGGTTCACAGGTTATAAAAATGAAGCTGATGATTCAATGAGTTCTTGCAAAGTAAGTTAAAGTAATTAGAAGCTGTGGTGAGGTGTTTTCTGATACATGTAAAGCCTTACTTGGATTAAAGTTTTATGCCATATATTGTTATTTGGATAATATATCAGTAATCGTATACATTAATGTGATTTTTGAAACATGTTTTTATGCTTTCCACACATTTTTGTGACTAACAGTATTACAGGCAGTCCTCGAGTTACAAAAATCCAACTTACAAATGACTCATAGCTAAGAACGGGGGTGAGACAACAGGAAGTGAGAAAAATCTTACTCTAGAACAGTGTTTCCCAACCTTTTTTGAGCCGCGGCACACTTTTAACATTAAAAAAATCCGGGGGCACACCACCAACCAAAATGACACAAAATGACACTCTAACACAGTAAAGAATGGCTGGGGGATGATGGCTTGCTGGGAGCAGCTGCTGGGAATGCCAAAGCCGGGGGAGGAGCCATGCCCGCCCCCTCCCTCGGCTTCAGCTCTCCCACAGCTTCTCCAGCCTGGAGGGGGCAGTGCCAAGCCAGCAGTGGGAGAGCCAGCACAATGCTGTCTTGGCACTGTCCTCTCAAGGCTGGAGAAGCTTTGGGAGAGCTGAAGCCGGGGGGAGGGGGCGGCGCAAGGCCGCACCATGACCCGCCCCCTCCCCCTGGCTTCAGCTCTCCCACAGCTTCTCCAGCCTTGAGGGGACAGTGAGTTAGGCGCTACTAGGAGTCAGTGTCTGGAGGCCCAAGGAAGAGTCTCCGGATGACTCCTAGCAGCGCTGGGCGACGGCGTGCCTTGGATGTGCTCCCAGAGGCATGCTGGGAGCTGTCTTACATAAGGTAGTTCGGCGTGGTCGCCACAGAGAGCGGAGGAGTTGCGAACCAGGAAGTAGCGAGTTCACGGAGCGCTCCTCTATGGAAACCTCGCGATATTTGATGAAATCACGGAAGTGAGTGCAAAAAACAAAGTGTATCCTCACAATATTATCCAGTGTCAGTTCTGGGATCTGCACAAAACACAGTCAGTTTGCGGACAATTTAAAGAAGCAGCACCATAATCATAGCGACAAGGTAGAAAATCACGTAGATAATCACATATATTCAAACCACCAGAGGCTGAAGATAGATGTGGCGATGGAATCGAAAGCTGGCATGGGCAAACTTGGACCTTCAAGGTGTTTTGGACTCCAACTCCCACCATTCCTAGCAGCCTTGGGCCCTTTTCCTCCCCCCCCCCCCTCAGCCACTTAAGCAGGAAAGGGCCTCAGGCTGTTAGGAATGGTGGGAGTTGAAGTCCAAAGCACCCAGAGGGCCGAAGTTTCCCCATGACTGACAGCTGTTGAGCAAGACCTTCGTGTGTGTCTTTCCGCCATTCCTGCCAGGATATCTATGTTGAGTTCATCGAAACAGGCCCAGGTTTCACACTGAGTGTATAAATACATTTAAAAACATCTTAACTATATGTATTATTGCAGTGTTTCCCAACCTTTTTTGAGCCGCGGCACACTTTTAACATTAAAAAAATCTGGGGGCACACCACCAACCAAAATGACACAAATTGACACTCTAACACAGTAAAGAACGGCTTGGGGATGGTGGCCTGCTGGGAGCAGCTGCTGGGAGTGCCAAAGCCAGGGAGGGGGGCGGAGCCAGGCTGCACCATGCCCCGCCCCCTACCCCGGCTTCACCTCTCCCAGCAGCTTCTCCAGCCTTGAGGGGGCAGTGCCAAGCCAGCGGTGCCAGAGCCAGCACAATGCTGGCTTGGCACTGTCCCCTCAAGGCTGGAGCAGCTGCTGGGAGTGCCGAAGCCGGGGGAAGGGGGCAGAGCCAGGCCGTGCCATGTCCCGCCCCCTCCCCCCAGCTTCAGCTCTCCTACAGAAGAGGAGCATGAGCGGTGAACGGGCTTCAGTGGGCGAGGGGCGAGAGTCATGGTGGGAGCCATGGCGGATTGGAGGCTGGCTGGGAAGCAGCCGAAGGAGGCGGCGCCCGGCCCCTTCTTCTTTTTTCTTCGCCACTGCCCGGCCCTTCCTCCTCCTCCCCAAGCAGCAGGAGTTTGGCAGGGGGAGGAAGGGGGCAGAGAACTTTTCTCGTGGCACAGCAGGAGGTCCGTCACGGCACACTAGTGTGCCATGGCACACTGGTTGAGAAAGACTGTATTACTGTGTTAGAGTGTCATTTTGTGTCATTTTGGTTGGTGGCGTGCTCGAAAATTTTCTAAATGTAAAAAGTGTGCCGCGGCTCAAAAAAGGTTGGAAAACACTGACATAGAGTAAGAGCGGCTGCAGTTTCCACAGGTTTGCTTGTTCTTCCAATGACCAAATCTCACCTGTGATACAGGAATATGGCTCGGATGGCTTGAAGTTGGTATCACACGAAGAAACAGTTTCATTCGGAGAGTCTGTACTAGAGTTGACCTTTGACCCAGGCACAGAAGGAGATTCCTTGCTTACTGTGGAATGTAAACTCGATCACCCTTTCTACGTGAAAAATAAAGGTAGGTCATTCTTGTGACTTCAAATGTCATGTATTATAATGCGCGGTTGAAAACAACTGGAGTGTGACTTCTGTGGTGCGTTCATGGAACGGCAGCGAGAGCAAAAGGATCCAATGCATTTTTATGCATTTCTTCTCTTTCTTTAAAAACCTGCAGCAGAACATTGTGACAAGAGAGACATTGGCAGAAATCACCTTCCTCTAATACAGGCCTGGGCAAACTTTGGCCCTCAGGTGTTTTGGACTCCAACTCCCACAATTCCTAACAGCCGGTAGGCTGTTAGGAATTGTGGGAGTTGGAGTCCAAAACACCTGGAGGGCCAAAGTTTGCCCAGGCCTGCTCTAATACATTTTGTGAATTGAAGGAATTCTCTGGATCCAGCTCATTATTTTTGATACAGAAATGTCAAATTGTAGGGCTTCCTGGTTGCACTACATGTTTCAGTAAAACAGTGACTGTGACAATGCCACGGAGTCCTACCATTATTGTTAAGAATCACTTCTAATCTGATTACGTTTCAAGCCTTAAATAAGTGACTCAAGTGCTTTCCGAGGAATTAAAGATGATATTTATGACAGCTGCTATTAATATAACCCCAAATAATGAAAGGCTCGGTGAGGATCTCATATAAAACAAAATCATACGAATAGTTGAACAATGGCTGTCATGAAATTACTGCTTTTGTATTGCTTTGATCATACCCTTTCGTGCTCACAAACTGTTATTCTAAGTTTTACTCTATCCTGAAAGCGTTAAGAATGAGTTGGGTGGGGGGAGGGGAACCCTTGCGCTCTTCCATCCCACTCACATCATATATTTAATATTTACATTCATAAGTGCATAGGTTTTTCTAGCTTCTAAATCAGGGATCGGGAACCTTTTTGACTCAGAGAGCCATGAAAGCAAAATATTTGGAAATTTATTTCAGTGAGAGCCATCTATTATATAAAGGAGGGCCCATCACTGAACGACTGACAGAGACAGAGAAACCTTCCAAGGCAGAGACACCAAACTTGCCAACACAAATAGGCCTCAGGCAAGGAAGGTTTTTAGCAAAGAAACTTTCCTCCCCAAAACAACGATTAAAAAAACTACACTTCCCAGCATCCTCTGCGGCAGCCAGCAAAACCCATTGGCCAACACCGGCCCACACAAAATGCAGGGAGGCTTAGTATTTATTTATTTATTTATTATTTATTTATTTATTGAGGCTTCTTCGCCGCCGACTCCCGGGGGCTCGCGGCGGCTCACAGAGCCAATGGCACAGCGCCAGTGGTTAAAACATAAAAACAATTAAAAACAATTTAAAACAACAGAATACAATATAACAATTGACAATTGAGCAGCAGCAGATATCGCAACCCAGAGCGTCTAGACTAGGCCTGCTCGCCAAAGGCCTGCCTGAACAAATGAGTTTTGCAGGCCCGTCTGAATGGCAGCAGATCTCTCAGGGCTCTAGCCGGCCCGGAGGGCGTTCCATAATGTGGGAGCTATAACAGAGAACGCCTCCGGCGGTCGATGTTAAACGTGCCAACTTTGCAGGTGGTACTACCAACAGGTTGGCCTCTTCGGACCGAAGTGATCTCGCTGGGCAATATGGGGTGAGACGGTCCCTCAGATACGCTGGCCCCAGGCCGTGTTTGGCCTTAAAGGTAAGAACCAGCACTTTGAAGGCGACCGGTGCTCAATAGGCAGCCAGTGCAGATCGTGCAAAATTGGTGTTATACGGCATCCTGCTGGTGCCCCAGACAGGAGCCGGGCGGCAGCGTTCTGCACCAGCTTTTGAGCTTCGGATCGGCGACATAGACAGGCCAACGTAAAGCGCGTTACAGTAATCTAGCCTTGAGATGACCGTGGCTTGGATCACCGTGGCTAGGTCGTTCCGGGAGAGGTAGGGGCCAGCCTCCTTGCCTGGCGGAGGTGGAAAAAGCAGCCTTGCTGGCCATGGAGACCTGGGCCTCCATGGTCAGCTGGGAGTCCAGTTGGACACCCAGGCTCTTCACAGATGGCGCTGGATGCAGCGCCGCACCGTCCAGGGTCGGAAGCCGGGCACCCACCTCGCCCGGGCGGCCCAGCCACAAGATCTCCGTCTTCGCGGATTCACCCTCAACTTACTGGCTCGCAGCCATCCAGTACTGCCGAGGCAGTGCTGGAAATTATCGGGGACGGATCCCGGCCTGCCCTCCATCCTCAGAATGAGCTGGGTGTCATCAGCGTACTGATGGCAGACCAGCCCATAACTCCGCACCAGCTGTGCAAGCGGCTGCATGTAGATGTTAAATAATAGAGGGAGAGAATGGCCCCTGAGGGACTCCACACACTAATGGGGAGCCCTCGGAGACCTCCCGCCCCTCCTCACACGCTGAGACCGCTGGCGGAGGAAGGAGGACAGCCATTTAAGGACAGTCCCCCTCACTTCGCCATGGCCAGGCGGTGGATCAAAAGATTGTGGTCGACCGTGTCAACGCTGCCGTGAGGTCCAATAACACGAGCAGCGCAGACCCGCCTTGGTCGAGCTGGCAGCGGAGTTGGTCTGTGATGGAGACCAGGACCATCTCCGTCCCATGCCCCGAACGGAAGCCGGACTGGAAGGGGTCTAGCCATGTTGTATCATCTAAGAAGGACTGCAGCTGCTCCATTACTGCCCTCTCAACTACCTTGCCCAGGTATGGAAGATTCGACACTGGGCGGTAGTTGGAGGAAACCGCAGGGTCCAATGATGGTTTCTTCAGTAATGGAGCCACCACCGCCTCTTTTAAGCACTCTGGAAAGACTCCTTGCTCAAGGGAGCTGTTTATGACATTCAACAGAGGCCCACGTAACCCCTCCAGGCAAGATCTAACAAGCCAGGAGGGCACGGGTCGAGGAGCAGGTGGTGGGGCGGGCCGCAGTCACTATCTTATCAACAGCATCTCGTCCAGTGGCCGAAACCGGTCGATGGTGGGCCCGGCGGAGGGCCACGGAGTCTCAAGCTCTCTCACTGTATCAACTGTGGCCGGAAGGTCCCGGCGGAGGCTCAGTATCTTGTCTGCAAAGAAGCTCTGGAAAACACCGGCGGTAAGGGCCTGATCGCTATTTTTTGGGACGGTAGGGACCGTCGTCAGAGATCGAATTACCTTAAAGAGTTGAGCCGGGCGTGAGCTAGCAGACGCTATCAAGGCAGAAAAGTATACATTTTTGGCTGCCTTGACAGCTTGCTCATAAGTTTCATTGAATAACTTATAAGCTGATAATGAGGCTCCGTCACGGAGTTTCCGCCACTCGCGCTCTAACCGTCTCCTCTCCCGTTTCATAACCCTGAGGTCCCTAGTATACCAAGGGGACCGATGATTGCGGGGTCGGAGAGGGCGCCTAGGAGCAATCTCGTCGAGAGCTCTAGCTAGTGAGGCATTCCAAGCCTGCACCTGCTCGTCGACTGAGACACTGGTAGACTCCAGATCCCTTAGAGCATTCAGGAACCTCTCGGGTTCCATAAGTCTCTTTGGGCGAACAAAAATCCGTTCGGCGCCCTTGCATGGGGGAGGCGGTTGCTCAACCCGGATACTTAGAGCACAGTGGTCCGACCATGGAACCTCGATTACCGAGGCTAGGTCCACTTGAACCCCTGCACTGAACACCAGGTCGAGGGTGTGCCCAGCCGAGTTCGTGGGTCCCAAGTTACATAAGGAGAGGCCCAATGTCGCCATGGTCGAAGTAGGTCCGCGGCTGCAGATGGAATGGAGGCTGCGTCGGCGTGGACATTGAAGTCACCCAGAACAATAAGTCTGGGAAACCTCAATGCCCACTCCGACACAGTCTCCAGCAGCCGCGCCTGGCTCTCTGCCGGTGCGCTAGGCGCACGGCACACACCAACAGAATCGCCAGGCTCTCCGGGGACTCCCACACTAGGCCAACACTCTCCAATCCCGAGGTGACCAGCGCAGGGGGTCGCTCTAAGGTGTAATCCATCACGGGAGAGTATTGCCACCCCCGTCCCTCCTTCCTATTCTGGTGCGTGGCAACGTAATCAGGGGGGACCACTTCATGGAGGCAGATGGAATCGCTCTCTTGAAGCCAGGTCTCGGTGATACAGAACAGGTCCGCTTTGAGATCTTCGCAAAATTCCCTGACCGTGGCAGTCTTGTTCCGAATGGTAGCCATAGTAACGCTGTGCAGAGCCAGCCAAGGCTAGGATAGAATGCTGAGTGATTTGAGTTTCGTCAGTTGGTGTTTGAGGGTTAAACATACCTCTGCTAAACAGAAACCTACACAGTACAACCAACTAACACAGGAGGCCATAACAACTCCCAGGAGGACATAACAGTAACACAAATAGGGCACAAGGGACACAGGCACCACTGACAAACACATACCGCCAAAATAACACAAACTTGCAAAACCCACAAAAAAAAATCCTGCAACACAAAAACCCACCCCAACCAAAATTCACAACAATCACCACTGGCAAAAGCCACACCCCCTCCACATCACCAACTATGTCACCACAACACAAACAAAATAAACCCCACAAATACCTGACAACTTCCCCAACACAAAACCCAGGACTGCACTCACTACTCACCACCACGCACACCTCCAAATACACATATGTCCCAGGCACAATACTCCAGCAATTCCTACACACACAACACAACACAACTTCCTATCACAACCCATCCCCCCAACCTTACGGGACCCCGCACACACAACACCTACCACCACCACAAACAAAAACCAACTCCACCTATACTCCAACCACAACACAACACTACACTGATACTCTGCAAACACACACAAACACCCAAAACACCCCACCCAAACAAGCATTCCACAACATACTACCACCCACAGTGCCACCACACACCCACTAACTCACCAAAAAAGTAATACCTACACACAACACAATACGCACATGACCCCACCAAGACCATAACTAACATCAATTCCAACCCTTACATACTCAGACTTTCTCGCATCTCCTAAATAGGGCACAGCAGTGCGTGCCGGGTACAGCTAGTATAATATAGATAATATATTTTAAGACTGAATTCAACTAAATGTGTGTGTATATATATATGAGTGTGTGTGTTTATATATACAGTATATATATATGTGTGTGTGTATATGTATATATATATATATATGAGTGTGTATATATAAATGTGTGTATATATGTGTGTATGTGTATATGTGTGTTTACGTGTGTATAGTGTGTATATGTGTGTTTACGTGTATATATGTGTATATAAATGTGTATATACATTTGTGCATAAGTGTGTTTACATGTAAATATACATGGGTATGTGTGTGTGTGTACAGAAGGCCCAGAAGACTCTAAAGCTGGAAGGAAGAGAACGGGGAAAGCAAGGGAGGAAAGAAGGAAGGAGACAAAGCCTCTCCCGCCCTCCTTCCTCCCCAGCTGGCTTCTCCTCTCCCTCTCTCTGGCCCTGAGGACGGCGGGGAAGCTCCCCCCCCCCCGCTCTCTACCCTCCCCACCCCCAAGGCTTCCAGCAAACCCAAACTTGTCAAGCCAGAAGGTCCAGGACGAATGGAGCGTGATCCTGGGTGCGCTGCCGCCCTCGGGTTCTAGGGCGCGGAGCCTCTGTGGGTCCAGCTCAGTTTCCTTCTCCTCGACGTCGCTGCTACTTGGCGGGGGCTCTGGCTGCCTTTCGGGGCCATTCAGCGCCATGGCCTGCCTGCCTGCCTTCTGCCCTCCCTTTCTCCCTCTCTCTCTCCCTTCCTTCCTTCCTCCCTTCCGAGTCAGCGCCGCCTCGCTGCATTCCCTGCCGCCGGCCAGAAGGAAGGAAGGGACTGCTGCCGGAGGAAAAAGAGAGTGGGCGCCCAAGCCTTCTCCAAAGGCGCTTCGCCTGCTGCCTCCCTTGCCTTCTCCAGTCATCGGGATGCGCTGAGGCACCGTTCCGATGGCTGGAGAAGGCCAGGCTGGGCCCAGGGAGGCGGTGGGCAAAGCGACCCCAAAGGTGCTTCGCCCGCCGCCTCCCTCTCCCTTCTGCCTTCAAGAGCCAGATGCAATCATGAATAAAGCCACATATGGCTCACGAGCCATAGGTTCCCGACCCTGTTCTAAAGTTACAAAGGGAAGTAGAAAATGGTTGTGGGGCAGGTCTCGATTTATTCCTGAGTTATCCATAATAATGTTATGAAAAGTTATTGCCCAAATAATTCACTGTAACTTGGTTCCTGAGCTGTAATGTCATTTGCAAAATTAAATTGAGAATGCCATGTAACTAAATATAGAAAATTGTTTTTGCATTTTGAAATACTATTTTTTTAAAAAAAAATTAATTAATTTTATTTTATTTTTCCTATACAGGTTGGTCCTCTTTCCATCCAAGCCTGACTGTGGTTCAGCATGGAATTCCATGTTGTGAAATGCATATAGGAGATATATGCCTACCTCCTGGACACCCAGATGCAATTAATTTCGATGATTCAGGTGTTTTTGATACATTCAAAAGGTAACTCTTAAAGCGATCATTCCTTTCTGCTCATCTTCACTTTTGTTTCTTCTAAACGGAATCTCCAGATTTTGAGGAAAACATAAAGGCATCGAGATGTTTAAGATCATCCGGAGAGGCCCTGCTCTTGGTCCCGCCTTCTTTGCAGGCGTGATTGGCAGGGACGAGAGACAGGGCCTTTTCAGTGGTGGCTCTTCGGCTTTGGAACGCCCTTCCTAGTGACATCAGATCAGCCCCCTCCCTCCTGACTTTTCATAAGAAAGTCAAGACCTGGCTGTTTGAGCAGGCATTTGCAGATGAAATATAATTGTTTAATTAGATCTATGGAATGATGACGATGTGATGGAAAGTGATTTTAATGAGATGCTGAGAATTGTATTTTTATGTTGTAATTGCTAATTGTTATTGTTGTTATATGGTTATTGTTTTAATTGTTTTAATTATGTTTTATCTGGAGGGCAGTAATTGCCTTATGTAAACCGCCTCGAGTCGCCTTTGGGCTGAGGGGGGCGGTATAAAAATGTAGCAAATAAATAATAATAAATCAACATAGTTTCTAGCAGCCTCAAAAACAAAGTTTTTGGAGTATAACAACTACTTTCAAAGTAAGTACCACACAATTTAACAGGAAACAACACTTTCAAACCAGGGACAGATTTGTTTCAAATTTTGTTACCTAGTGCAGTGTTTCCCAACCTTTTTTGAGCCGTGGCACACTTTTTACATTTGCAAACATCCTAGGGCACACCCCCAACCAAAATGACACAAAATGACACTCTAACGCAGTAATACATATAGTTAACATGTTTTCAAATGTATTTATACACTCAGTGTGAAACCTGGGCCTGTTTCGATGAACTCAACATAGATATCCTTGCAGGAATGGCAGAAAGACACAAACTTCCCACACAGAACTCCCATAACCAAGAGAAAATGCTATAAGAGTTTGGTGGGCATTGACCTTGGGTTTTGGAGTTGTAGTTCACCTATATCCAGAGAGCACTGTGGACTCAAACAATGTTGGATCAGGACCAAACTTGGCATGAATACTCAATATGCCCAAATGTGAACGCAGATGGAGTTCAGGGGAAATAGACCTTGACATTTGGGAGTTGTAGTTGCTGGGATGTATAGTTCCCCTACAATCAAAGAGCATTCTGAACCCCACCAATGATAGAACCGGGCCTAACTTCCCACACGGAACCCCCCAGGAGGCAAGAGGAGGTCTCTACTTGGGGAAAGGGAGGTGTGCCTTCCCAATGCATGGAGAGGGAGAGACCAAGTAGACAACGGGTGGGGAGGGGTGGTGGTTGTAATTTTGTGCCTTTATTGAGGTACGTTTCTTAGGGTTTTTATACTTCAACACACTAGACTCTTCCCCCGCCCCGCCCCCTTCCTGGAGGTTCCAATTTCCCACGGCACACCTGATGATCTCTCACGGCGCACTAGTGTGCCCCGGCACACTGGTTGGGAAACACTGACCTAGTGTTATGGGATGGGGGAGGATAAGGACAATAATAAGGAAGTCCAGGGCTTGTGTTCATTTTGCAGTGAAGCCCAAAAAAAACAACAAACAACTGATTTAGACTCAAATTTTGGCAGGAAGAGAAGATAATGTATTGTACGGCATTTTCTCAGGACACAGAGAGACTGGAGTATTCTCATTTAAGATTAAATCCTGAGTCGAGGCACAAAAGCCATTTAGTTTCTAAAAGGATTTCTCCCATTTCAGTTACGATTTCACACCCATGGATTCCTCTGCCGTCTATGTGCTGAGCAGCATGGCCCGCCAGAGGCGCGCTTCTCTGTCGGGAGGAGGGCCAGGAAGCCAAGACTTTGAAAGATCGGAGTGCGGCACAAACTACGGGCTCGCTCAGCCACCACAGATGTCATCCCAGTCTATGTACAGAAAAGCGGGCAAGAGCCACAGCTCAGGGACTGCAACGCCTGTGAGTGCCACTTCTCCCAACAAATGCAAAAGACCAATGAATGCCTTCATGCTTTTTGCCAAAAAGTACAGAGTGGAATACACTCAGATGTATCCAGGAAAAGATAACAGGTAACAGCAGTTATTCTAAATGTGGTTTGTGCATGTGTGAACTTTGAATCGTGAGTTTTGGATTTGCATTCTATGGCCTCTATATATTGAGCTTTGTACCCTCATGTGTGTGTGTGTGTGTGTGTATGTGAATATATATATATATATATATATATATATATATATATATATATAAATAAAATTTGTTATATTGCTGATGCTGTTGTTATTATCAGCATTATCAGGAGTAAGGTGTTATCTGTACTTAATCCAGACAAGACAGAGGTCCTCCTGGTCAGTCGAAAGGCCGAACAGGGCATAGGGTTACAGCCTGTGTTAGATGGGGTTGCACTCCCCCTGAAGACGCAGGTTCGCAGCCTGGGAGTGATCCTGGACTCATCGCTGAGCCTGGAACCCCAGGTCTTGGCGGTGTCCAGGGGAGCTTTTGCACAGTTAAGACTCGTGCGCCAGCTGCGCCTGTGCCATGGGAAGTCTGATCTGACTAGGGTCGTCCATGCTCTGGTCACATCCCGAATAGATTACTGCAACGCACTCTACATGGGGCTGCCTTTGAAGACAGTTCGGAAATTACAACTAGTCCAACGGGCGGCAGCCAGATTACTAACTGGAGCTACCTACAGGGAGCATACCACCCCCCTGTTGTGTCAGCTCCACTGGCTGCCTGTCCACTTCCGAGCTCAATTCAAAGTGCTGGTTTTGACCTTTAAAGCTCTGTACGGTTCTGGCCCAGCTTACTTGTCCGAACGCATCTGTAATTTGAGATCATCCCGCCTACTTCTCAAACGCGGTTGGTGGGGACGAGAGAGAGGGCCTTCTCGGTGGTGGCTCCCCGTCTGTGGAACGCGCTTCCAAGCGACATACGATCAACCCCATCCCTCCTGGCATTCAGGAAAAAAAGTGAAATCTTGGCTGTGGGACCAGGCGTTTGCACATTAGCACAATGCAGCACTTTGGACTGGATTTGTAATGGCCAGTTGATGGATATGGCTCAATGCTCCTGTTATGGACGAAATACTGTTTTTAACTTAAGAGAATGTGTATGATGTGTTAATGTTAATTGTATTTTAATGTATTTTAATGCTGTATGTTTTTGGTTTTATATTGTATTTTATTATGTTGGCATTGAATTGTGTCTTTTGTTAGGCCGCTCTGAGTCCCCCCTCGGGGGAAGAGAAGAGCCGGGTAGAAATGTTGGAAATAATAAAATAAATTATTATGGTGGTGTGTATTAAATTCCCGAAAACAGCTTCCTAGTTGGAATATTATAGGACATTATTTTCAACAGACCCAGAATCCCCCTCTGAAGAAGGAAGTGTTGAATGTTGGTTCCAACAAATCATAGTTGGTCAGATGAGGAAAAGTCTGTCTGAACCAGATCAGTGCAAACTGCCATTTTCAAAAGCTGTGGATTCTATTTTAGTGTTGCGTGCACTGACTGACTGACTGGCTGGCTTCATTTATACCCCCATCTTTCTCACCCTACAAGGGACTCAAGGTGGCTTACAGACAGAGGCAAAATTCAGTCCGCATATGAACATGCTTGCTTGTCAGAATGTATTTCCCCTTATGTCCCACCTCGAAATTTACGATCTTCCGGGGCGGCCCTGCTCTCGATCCCACCTTCGTCACAAATACGTTTGGTGGGGACGAGGGACAGGGCCTTCTCGTTGGTGGCCCCTCGCCTATGGAACTTGCTCCCCAGAGAAATTAGATCAACTTCCTCCCCGCTTTCCTTTAGGAAAGAGTTAACGACGTGGCTTTGGGACCAGGCATTTGGGACATTGTCAGCATTTTATTGTCCGCCTGCTGCCCAACATCTAACCAAATGCCTGGTCCCAAAGCCACGTCTTTAACTCTTTCCTAAAGGACAAGTAAGCTGGGCCAGAACCGTAAAGGGCTTTAAAGGTCAAAACCAGCACTTTGAATTGTGCCCGGAATTGGTCAGGCAGCCAGTGGAGCTGACACTCCAGGTAGTAACCTGGCTGCCGCCCGTTGGACTAATTGAAGTTTCCGAACAGTCTTCAAAGGCAGCCCCACGTAGAGTATGTTGCAGTAATCTATTCGGGATGTAATAAGAGTGTGGACCACTGTTAGAGTTTTCTCATATGTAATTGTGGGGCTCTGTTGTCATAAAAATAATTAGGCACTTTAAAAAGTTAGAATTCTTCGGAGTCCTTCACTGATCCCCCCCCCCCCCAAATGTTTCTTCTGCAGAGCCATAAGTGTGATACTTGGTGACAGGTGGAAGAAAATGAAAAATGAGGAAAGGCGGATATACACCTTAGAAGCCAAGGCTTTGGCTGAAGAACAAAAACGTTTAAATCCTGACTGCTGGAAACGGAAAAGGACAAATTCAGTACGTTCACCCCTATTCTTATTTTTGTTTGTTTGTTTTGCAACACGTCTTTTATTTGTGAAATCTTGTGGACATACAGTATATGGTAATGCTACATTTTGTGGTGGGATGCAGAATGTATTACTTTCCAGCTCCATAATCCATGAGGGCGGGTCAATAAGTCTGTGACTTTTTGAATGAAACACAGGTTTTTGGATACAAAAATCATTTTATTTTTCAGCGTATCTTCTTTTTAGCTCTATACACTTTGTCCAACATTTCTCCAATTTTTTTATCCCTTCCAAAAAAAAGATTTGTCGAGGTCAACAAAATAGGTATCCTCATTAAATTCTTTCCAATAAGTTGGCATAATATCACTTGGGGCTAAATCCGGAGAATTGATTGTTTGATCCCCATGGATTGTTTGAAGGGAGTCAATGTGGAATTATAAGGTCTTTTTCCCTTCATCCCAAAAATAAGTTGGTCGCCATGACTTTATTTTGAAGGTTGTCAAACCCACCTTGGCCTTCTTTTGACAAACCCACCTTGGCCCGCGATTCACTTGAGAAACCCACTGTTTTGACTGCTGTTTGGTCTCTGGTGTGTTGTGGTGGATCCATGTTTCGTCCACGGTTACGAAACGGCGCAAAAATTCGGCCATATTGCGGTTGAACAACGCAAACACTCCTGCGAAATTGTCACACGATTACGTTTGTGGTCGATTGTGAGCAAACGCGACACCCATTTTGCGGAGAGCTTTCTCATACCCAAGTGATCATTTAAAATTGAAACCATGGAGCCACGTGAGATGCCTATGGCTTCCACAATCTCTCGCACTTTCCATCTCCGATTGGCCAACAGTTTTGGATTTGGGTGCTACCAATATGCAGATGACACCCAGCTTCTGCTGAAGCTTGAGCCAGGTGTAACATCGGTGCCTGAGAATTTCAGACAAGGACTAGAGGCAGTGACCAGATGGCCCGCTCATACAAACTCAAGATCAATCCATCAAAGACTGAGATTCTATGGCCGGGACGCCCAGAGCCACCCATTCCGCTGCTCTCTTTGAGGGAGAGCCGCTGATCCCGGCCCCGGCGGTGAAGAGTCTCGGTGTGATACTAGACTCGAGACTCTCGCTGGAGGCCCAGGTTGCTGCGACAAGTAAGGGAGCTTTTTCCACCTACGCCAGGCACGTCAACTGGCACCTTACCTTCCATCAGATGCGCTGGCTACTGTGGTCCATGCCACAGTGACATCACGGCTGGACTACTGTAATGCCTTGTACGTGGGGTTGCCGCAGTCAACCACTCGTATTAAAATCCAGCTGGTGCAGAATGCAGCCGCCAGACTCCTCACCGGGACACCACTGAGATGCCATATCGCGCCATCTCTGCAGCGCCTGCACTGGCTGCCAGTCGAGCTCAGAGCCATCCACAAGATCCTGTCGCTTACCTTTAAGGCCCTCCATGGTGCCGGCCCAGCTTATTTAAAAGACCGCTTGTCCGAACCAGCTCATTTAAGGTCGCGCGTTCAGGAAACAGGGACCTTCTCCGCATCCCAGGTGTGAGTGAGGCCCGCCTCGACACCACGAGACGGAGAGCTTTTTCCATCGCGGCCCCTGTCCTTTGGAACTTGATGATGCCGGGTTCCTGACCGCACTGAAGACCTGGCTCTTCCGAAAGGCTTATGGCTAAGGACACCTCCCAGACTTAGCCTGAGCTACTGGAACTATTTTAATTAATCTTTTTATTCTTTTAGCTTTTAACTTTGAATTCTTTTATGTGTTTTTGTGACCTCAACTGGGCGACTCATAAATAATAAAATCAATCAATCAATCAATCAATTTTTTCAATTGTTTATTTTCAACTGGGTGTCCAGAACGTTGTATTTTCCGGCCACAATGAAATTCAGTCAACCACTTTTTTTATCATTGAAATGGATGGTGCAGAGTCCCCATAGTATTTATCAAGCTTAGCCTTGGTTTGAGTGATGGTTTTCCCCCCGCAAAAAATAATGCTTAATGAGGACATGAAATTCACATTTTTCAATTTTCTCCTCAAATCCCGCGGTAGTCTGCTATCAATGGCTGTCAAACACAAACTAAATGACGCAGCTGGTTCAATTACAGCTTGGTGAAGCTGTAATTAACGATGGCGTATTCCGAATTGTCATGAAAAAGACCCATCTGTGAATTGTTTCATAGGTCATTTTTTTCCTGATCTCACAGTAGTTCGGAAAGGGACTTAAGGCCATTGACAGACCTATGACAGTGGGCTGTCCCCGTTTCACCCATATCCTTAGAAACCGCCCTGCTGTTTAATCTGCTGATGCGCTCACTACATCCTTATGCTGTGGAATATGCAACTGGCAAGAGAAAACAGATCCTCGTGTAGCAAGATTCTTACTTGAAGCAGTAGCGCATATTCCCAGCCATAGATGGCGCCATTAACTAAAGCATCTTTGTCCTGAATTCATAGCTTGGTATCAGCTGCTAAATTAAGTTTATTTTGGCCATACTTTCAAATAACGTAAGAGGAGTGTGTCTGTTTTTGTCTTCCGGCAAACTTACTGTATTTTCACTCAGCCACATTAAAGGTGATTTGTGGCAGACAGCCTAAGGAGAAGCCCAAAGGTTCCCTTATATCAGAGAAAAAGATTTTTAAAATTATTTTTATTTATTTTATTTACGACATTTCTATACCTCCCTTCTCAGCCAGAGGGCGACTCAGGGCGGTTTACAGTTGGCAATAATCCAATGCCACAACACAATAACAATTAAAATCAACTAAAAAAAAGCATTAAGCAATTAATATACAGTATAAAATTAACATTTAAAATATTACAAAATATTAAAAAAACATACAGCTTAAAACATTATCGTGAGCGTTAACCATGTCGTGTTACCATTCAATTTATCATTGGGTCATTTCATAAATTCATAGAGCTATGCTGTGCTCGGAAAAGCCTGTTCGAAAAGCCAGGTTTTCACCTGCCTTCGGAAAGACAGCAGGGAGGGGGCCGATCTTATCTCCCTAGGTAGGGCATTCCACAGTCGAAGGGCCACCACCGAGAACGCCCTGTCTGTCGTCCCCACCAAACACATCTGCGAAGAAGGCGGGAGCGAGAGCAGGGCCTCCCCGGAAGATCTTAACGTCCTAGATCAGGGGTGCCCACACTTTTTCAGCAGACGAGCTACTTATAATAATACCAAGTAAGAAAGATCTACCTACCTACTCAAGGCTGGAGAGGGGAGGGGGTGGGGCTTGCTGCGGCCTGGCTCCACCCCCCTCTGGCTTCAGCTCTACCAACAGCTTCTTCAGGCTTAACGATGGCAGTGCCAAGCCAGCCTTGTGCTAGCTATGCCACCACTGGCTTGGCACTGCCATCCTCAAGCCTGGAGGAGCTGCTGGTAGAGCAGAAGCCAGAGGGGGGCAGAGCCAGGCTGCGCCAAGCCCCGCCCCCTCCCCTCTGGCTTTGGAGCTCCCAGTAGCTTCTCCATGTTTGACGGTGGCAGTGCCAAGCCAGTGGTGGCACAGCTAGCACAAGGCTGGCTTGGCACTGCCATCCTCAAGCCTGGAGAAGCTGCTGGTATAGCGGAAGCCGGAGGGGGGCGGAGTCAGGCCGCCCCAAGCCCCACCCCCTCCTCTCTGGCTTTGGAGCTCCCAGTAGCTTCTCCATGTTTGACGGTGGCAGTGCCAAGCCAGTGGTGACACAGCTAGCACAAGGCTGGCTTGGCCCTGCCCTCCTCAAGCCTGGAGAAGCTGCTGGTATAGCGGAAGCCGGAGGGGGGCGGAGTCAGGCCGCCCCAAGCCCCACCCCCTCCTCTCTGGCTTTGGAGCTCCCAGTAGCTTCTCCATGTTTGACGGTGGCAGTGCCAAGCCAGTGGTGGCATAGCTAGCACAAGGCTGGCTTGGCACTGCTATCCTCAAGGCTGGAGAAGCTGCTGGTATAGCGGAAGCCGGAGGGGGGCGGAGTCAGGCCGCGTCAAGCCCCCTCCCCTCCCCTCCCCTCTGGCTTTGGAGCTCCCAGTAGCTTCTCCACGTTTGACGGTGGCAGTGCCAAGCCAGTGGTGACACAGCTAGCACGAGGCTGGCTTGGCACTGCCATCCTCAAGCCTGGAGAAGCTGCTGGTATAGCGGAAGCCGGAGGGGGGCGGAGTCAGGCCGTGCCAAGCCCCGCCCCCTCCCCTCTGGCTTTGGAGCTCCCAGCAGCTTCTCCAGGCTTGAGGAGGGCAGTGCCAAGCCAGAGATGGCATAGCTAGCACAAGGCTGGCTTGGCCCTGCCCTCCTCAAGGCTGAAGCAGCTGCTGGGAGTGCCGAAGCCGGGGAGGGGGCGGGGCTTGGTGCAGCCTGGCTCCGCCCCCTCTGAGAGGAGCCCCATCTGGATGGGATCAACCTCCTTCGGTCCCGGGATCGATTGGTCGATCGCGATCGACTTCCTGGGCAGCCCTGTTCTAGATGGTTCATAAGGGGAGATATGTTCGATTAGGTAAGTTGGACCGAAACCCAAATAGTTTTGTCTACATGCATTGCAACAAGGGTGCAAGAGGATGTAACAGATACACAAATTGAGTCTATTTCTCACTTTCCGTCTGTACTATATGTTGATCAGCTGAAAGGTTTGAAAATTGATATCTTGTGGTGCTAAAGAATAGTTATGGTGAGAAAAAAGTGGGACATAAATAAACATCATCATCATAATAATCACATCTGAATGCTTTCTTTTTGTCTGCAGGGTTCACAGTAAGCGTACATTGGGATTCTCCAAACACATGGCGGTGGAAGACTCGATCACTGTTTCATGGCCTGTTGTGAAGGTGTGAACGTAAAACGCCTGCAGCGTTCGGTAATTAGGAACGCCGATTTGCTTATCACAGTAGAGCATTGAGCAAGCTAAAAAAAAAACTATCAACATTTTAAACAACCAAATTGCCTTATTTTTTCTTCCAAACTGCATTATATGCCGATCAGGTGTAATAGGCTTGAAAAAATGGATATCCTGTGGTGCTAAAAGAATAGCGGGAAGAAGAGGAGCTTTGTATAAAAGTTTTTTTTTAAAGGCACAAAAAGGGGAATTTTAAAACATCTGTTTATACATTAATTCTTTATTGCTGATTAATATGTATTGCACAAATATGTAATTGACTTACAGATCTGGGAGCTGGGATTTTCTGACGTATAGGAATTTCTGGGTGCGTAGGCGGGGTGTCGGGGATGTTGCAGAAGGCACTCTCTGCATGGCCGCTCCTGTGGTTGGCCTTTTTGACCTCTGGGCAGTTTGGAGCATTGCCCCCCCTCCCCAAGACCGCTAATGCACCCCCAGGGTAGAGGGAAACGACAGCAAGGGTATGTTAGTGTTCGAATTGGATCCCAGTCGTCATCTGCCCGGTGCCAACCAGTTACCAGAATGTGTGTCAAAACAGATAGCGTAGAGTTATACTATATGTAGCAAGGTGGTTGTCTGGGAAGACCGCCGCACGCCCCCTTTCTATACGTTACTTGAGACGTGATCCCTTCCCAGTGGAAATGAAAGGCTTTTCGAATGGCCTGGGCCATGCCTCTCAGTCCAGGAACAAATCCATTTCGTAGCATTGCATTATCCCCCCCAAAATATTCAAAAATGGTGCTTTTGTGGTGTCACCATTTTATTTTAAATAATAATAAAATTTGTCTCCAATGCTGCATATTTTTTTAAAAAAATATTCGGCCATAAGACTTTTTTTTTAATGGTGGGGACGAACTTTGCACTTGCTGTAGGTGCAACATTTGCACTTTACTTTTTTTCCCTCCATCTTTTTTTTAAAAAAAAATACTTAACAGCGGATATGTTAGATCGATTGCTCTTTTCTTTTTTTTTGCTGTGAACATTTACGACATAGCTTTTCAACGTTACTAAGAACGTGCTTCTGTTTAAGAATCACAATATAAATTTCAGCACCTGACATGTGTCTCTCTCTCCATAATGTTGCTCCTATGATTTTGCACACTATATTCATGTATTATTACAAATAAATTTGTAAAGCATATTGTTGTATATTTTACAAACATAAAATAACTAAATACCGTTCTCTTTGTGATTACTTAACCGTGGGGACAATTGGGGGGGGGGGGGGGGACAAAACAAGGAGGTACATCTTTCTATGACACAAAATCGATGAGTTCAGAATCAAAACACTGTACGTGACTCTTTATTATGTGTCAATTGGGAGATAAAATACGTTAATTTAAAGCTGTAGAACGGTTGCCGAAAAGGATACCAGCCTCGTTCCCTTTCGTGGTCACTGTGAATCGTGCTTATGGTATTAAGCGCCAGCGCAAGCAATGTCGGAACCTTCTAGAAATACAAATGTCAATCATTATTAAGCCCCGCCCACCTCCCCTATAAATAGCCCGTCGAGGGCTGCCTCCTCAGTTCTCTTTATCCGCCGAGCAAGTAAGGATAAAGAAAGCTGCCTTTTTCTTAGTTGTCTGAGTATCAGATGACTGAGGGCGAAGAGCCTTTTCATACAAGGCTACCTTAAGCCTTGTCTCTCTGTTTTTTCTCGTTTGAGGCGTAAAAGCCCTACAAATACTGCAAGTCTGAGTCAAATGCTCTTCTCCCAAGCATACTAGACAAAGTGCATGTCCATCATTTAGCACACTTTTTGAAAGACGTCGTAGTAGACATTACGCCTTTATATCAGCAAATCAGAGTTAGGCTCTTGATTACAGATGTTCAAATCCTACTTTAGAGATGTGATATATAGCAGTCCTTCCCTTCAGCACTCTTCCCGAGCTGACCAGCGAAGGTTCCTTACTTGCTCGGCAGATAAAGAGAACTGAGGAGGCAGCCCCGCGACGGGCTATTTATAGGGGAGGTGGGCGGGGCTTAATAATGATTGACATTTGTATTTCTAGAAGGTTCCGACATTGCTTGCGCTGGCGCTTAATACCATAAGTACGACTTCAGAGGTGACCACTCAGGGAACTATGGTTACAGGTAAGCAACCAATAATTCACATGAAAATCAAGATTTTTAAAAATTCAATCAAAATGCAGGGAAAAAAGCCCTTTGACACAAAAATGTCACCAGATTTCTAAAATCAAATAAAGATCATCAAAGTTTTATACCAGAAAAGAACATATTGGGGATTTCGGTCATGAAAACGGTTTACGGTAGATTTTTGAGAGAAAGGCGGAGAGAGAGATGCGTCCATCTACGTTCTGAACCGTTGTCCTGGCATTGCCCTTTGTTGTCTGCAGCATCGGATCCCAAAGGCCTTCCACAAAGCGTCTCACTGGAGAGTAGAGAGCGCTTTCTGCAGCAGTTGTATCATTATGGGATAGACCGCCGCAAACTCCTTTCCTTCTCTACTTTTTACTGACTGAACATAAGCTTCCAGGGCACCTCTGTTAAAAGGGGAGAAAAACATTTAATAATTAGATGTTTGTTTGTATCGTACCAATTGCGAAATGAGTTTTTAATAGGCTTATATGCCCATTTACTTGTTTTATTTCTTTATTTACTATATTTTTATTTATACCGCCCCTCTCAGCCCGAAGACGACTCGAGGCGGTTTACATGAGGCAATTACTGCCCTCTAGATCAGTGCTGTCCAACTTATGCCAACCCAAGGGCCGGACTATCTGGGGGCCGATCACCTGGGGGCCGAGTGGCCACGCCCCCAGCCACGCGGGCTCGCCCCTCTCCAAAGCGTCACAATAGCCTTGGAAGCGGGCGATTTCGCCCACTTCTGAGGCTGTTGTGACACTTTGGGGGAGAGGGCGAAGCCGCGAAGAAGCTTCCGCGGCTCCGCCCCTCGCTCGCAGGCCTGGGACTCACGGGGAAGCGAGCGCCGGTTCTCGCTTCCCGCGAGCCATCCAGGCTTGCGGGAGGGTTTTTCGCCCGCTCTCGTGTCCCTCTGGTCAGAGGAATGCGAGAGCTGGGCGAAAACTCCCGCAGGCCTCCCTGGAAGGCCTGCCCCCTCACTCCTCCCGCCCCTTCCGACGCCGCCAGTGTCCCACCGCCGCGGCTCCGGGGGAAGGAGAAGGCGGGAGAGAGGATTCCTCCTCCTTCCCGGCGCCACAGCGATCGGGACACCAGCGGCGCCGGGAAGGAGGAAGAGGAGGAGGAAGGAGGATTCCTCCTCCTCCCTCCCCCGCCGCTGCGAACCGGATTGCAGCGGCGGGGCGGAGAGAGGGACAGGGGCAAGGCAAGGAGGAGGAGGAGCTAGCTCTCTTCCTCCTCCCTGCCCCCGGCCGCCATTTTTAAAAATTAGATTTTTTATAAAAAAATAAAAATGGCAGCCGGGGGCATAGCGGGGGGCGTGTCCAACAGGCTGGGGGGGCCATGTACGGCCCCCGGGCCGGCAGTTGGACAGCCCTGCTCTAGATAAAACACAATTAAAACAATTAGAACAATAACCATATAAGACAATTAGCAATTAGCATTTAAAAACATAAAAATACAGTTCTCAGCGTCTCGTTAAAATCACTTTCCGTCACATCGTCAAATCTTTCAGTGGATCATTATTTATTTATTTGTTTCGATTTGTTTGTCGCCACTCCCGTGTGGCTCGGGACGACTCGCAGCAAATTGGAATACAAATAAACACAGCTAAAATCACATATATAACTCCTCCTAAAAACACGATTAAAAACAGCTGAAACATTACACCTAAAATATCTTACATTCCCAGCTTATAGTCAAGTCAAACCACTTAGGGATTAAGGTTGTCTGCAGTAGAAGTACCCGTGGAATCGTTCAGCCGTCAAACGCTTGTTTAAATAGTAAGGTTTTACAGGCCTTCCTAAAGGCCAACAAGTTGGTCAAGGCACGAACCTCGGGCGGGAGAGCATGCCAGAGAGTTGGTGCAATGACGCAGAATGCTCTCCTCCTTGCTACTGTCAAACGATAACTTCTACAGCTCGGGATCTCAAGGAGGTTATGGGTTTCTGAACACAGTGGCCTGGGGGGATGATATAGGGAGAGGCAGTCCCTTAGGTACACTGGCCCCAGACCATTCAAGGCCTTAAAGCTCAGTACCAGCATTTTGAGGGTGATCCGGAATTCTATAGGAAGCCAGTGCAGTTCGCGCAGGATGGGAGTGATGTGGCAGCGTGTTGGCAAACCTGCCAACAAGCGCGCTGCAGCGTTCTGCACCAGCTTAAGTTTCCGGATCACAGACAGAGGAAGGCCAATGTACAGAGTAGTCTAGTCTCGAGATGACTGTGGCTTGGACCACTGTGGCTAGGTCGTTGCAGGACAGGTAGGGGGCCAGCTTCTTCGCCCGACGGAGATGGAGGGACGCTGCTCGACTGACGGCGGAAACATGTGTTTCCATCGTCAGTCGAGAGTCCAAGGTGACACCTAGGCTTTTTACAGCTGACGACGGGCTTAGTGCCGCGCCATCCAAGGTTGGAAGCTGAGCCCCTCCCATACCCGGACGGCCCAGCCACAGGATCTCCTTCTTAGCTGGATTCACCTTCAACCTACTGGCTCACAGCCATCCAGTAACGGCCTCAAGGCAGCGATGGAAATTATTGGGTACGGATTCGGGCCTGCCCTCCATCCCCAGAATGAGCTGAGTGTCATCCGCATATTGATGGCACTCCAGCCCGAGTAAACAGTAATATTTCATCTGCAAATGCCTGTTCAAACAGCCAGGTCTTAACTTTCTTTCGGAATGTTAGGAGGGAGGGGCCGATCTAATGTCCCTAGGTAGGGTGCTTCAAAGCCAAGGGGCCACCACTGAAAAGGCCCTGTCTCTTGTCCCCGCCAATCAGGTCTGCGACGAGGGTGGGACTGAGAGCAGGGCCTCTTCAGATGATCTTAAACATCTCAACACCACACATCGGTTCCCTTGAATACCAATACAGTCGGGCACAGTTCAGTGTAGAAACCTGAGGGTATTTGTAGGTGATTCTGATCAAGTGAGAGCAGTTTTCCTTGTGGTTGTCTCCAGATTCTCCAGACCCAAATGGTTTGACATTGTTTTGGGAAGGGTTGAATGCATATCACTTGCCCGGGTTACCAACGCAGTGCTCCACTGCTCACAACTGAGTCCTACGCAGACATGCCCCGGCAATATGCAAGGACCACACTTGTCACATAACACCATGTAACAAAAATTGACAAAAAATGTTCCCGGTTGGAAAGTGTTATTTCTTGTTTAATTGTATGGTGCTTACTTTGCAAGTAGTTGTTCTTCTGTGCTTAAGTCCGTTCAGCAGTTCACCTACCTGGGAAGCATCATCTCTTCAAATGCCAAGATTTATGAGATAGACCACAGATTAGCAAAGGCATAGAGTGCATTTGGAAGGCTTCACAAAAGAGTCTGGAGCAACAAGCACCTGAGGCAAAGCACCAAAATCAGTGTGTACAGAGCTATCGTACTGTCTATTCTCCTCTATGGGTCTGAAACATGGGTCACCTATCGCCAACACCTACGACTCCTCGAACGCTTTCATCAGCGCTGTCTTCGCACAATCCTAAATATACACTGGACTGACGGTGACAAATGATGCTGTCCTTGAGAAAGTAGGGATCACCAGCATTGAGGCCATGCTATTGAGGGCAGGGCACGTCTCTAGGATGGAGGACCACCGCCTCCCAAAGATGCTACTCTATGGTGAACTCGCCACGAGTCAGCGCAAGAGAGGTGCCCCAAAAAGAGATATAAGGATTCCCCAAAACAACATCTCAGGCTCGGTCTGATTGATCACCCACAATGGTCTCGCATTGGGAGGCATGGAGACGCACTATCCACAATGCTGCGGCCTCTTTCGAGAAGACACGCCGAATGGGTCTCAAAGAGAAACGGCAACACAGAAAGAACCGCAACTTGGAAACAACATCACCCAAGGAGACTTTCTGCTGTGCTTTCTGCAACCAAACTTGCCTATCTCGGATTGGCCTTCTTGGTCATCAACGCTCTTGTAGAAAACGTGGGATGAGTCCTTCCTGCATCTTCATTCGTGAAGAAAAGCCAAGAAAAAGAGTTGTTCTACTTTGTCTCTGTGGCCGCCACAAACTATGTTGAGTTGGTTGAGATTCAATGAGATTTTCATGGAAAAATTACAGCAAAATGTGCTGCAGGATGTCTCACAAAACCCAAGTTTTGGCAGTTTAATACACCGTTTCCATGTTTGTATGATGAAACTCATTAGGAAATGACATTCATAACCTAGGAACAAAAGTCATGTTAGATAGTGTAATTAACCGGTGTGGCGTAGGGCAGTGTTTCCCAACCAGTGTGGCGTGGCACACTAGTGTGCCGTGAGCGATCATCAGGTGTGCCGTGGAAATTGGCACTCTCCCTCCTAGCAGCTAGCCCCTCACAGGTTTCCAAGAAACAAATTGAGCCTCTCCGCTTGAAAATGTTTTTGTTATTTTACTATTTTACTGGATTTTTCAAGAGTTGCCCCCAGGAATTGTTTATAACAGCTTCATGACATCCATAGTTAACTGGAAGCAAGTTTCACTCAGGGTGAAATTTCACAAAGGTCTGAGAACAAGCTCTATGAGGAGCGGCTTAAAGAGCTGGGCATGTTTAGCCTGAAGAAGAAAAGGCTGAGAGAAGACATGATAGCCATGTATAAATATGTGAGAGGAAATAATATATATGTTGTGTTCATCGGAACAGGCCCAGGTTTCACACTGAGTGTATAAATGCATTTAAAAACATATTAACTATATGTATTACTGTGTTAGAGTGTCATTTTGTGTCATTTTGGTTGGTGGTGTGCCCAAGGATTTTGTAAATGTGAAAAATGTGCCGTGGCTCAAAAAAGGTTGAAAAACACTGGCGATATTCCATTGGACAGGGGCTTAGGAAATACAGATTCTAGTCCAGACATTTCACACTTTTTTAGATGTGTATCATTTTGCGACACAGTTATTCAGCTTTACTAGTAAACCGGCAGGTTAAATCAACCTTATTTATACGAGACATGGACACACACATACATTTTAATAAGGGAATGTATGAGGACACAATGAATCTCATGAAAACCTTTCATTTATATTCAGTTTAAAAGATATGATTTGTGAGATAAAACACATTTCCACAAACACATGTTTGTCCTTTCTTGTTACGTTTGCACGACACACCTTCAAACGGAAGCTGACGCAGCAACGTTTTGCGACACGCGGTTTGGAAAGCTCTGTTCTAGTCCTTACTGGGTCGTAATCATAAATACGTAAAGATGTGACTATGTGTAGGACAGTTTTCAACCTTTTTGAGCCGCGGCACATTTTTTACATTTACAAAATCCTGAGGCACACCAGCAACCAAAATGACACAAAATGACACTCTAACACAGTAATACATATAGTTAATATGTTTTTTAATGTATTTATACACTCAGTGTGAAACTTGGGCCTGTTTCGATGAACACAACATAGATATCCTGGCAGGAATGGCAGAAAGACACAAACTTCCCACACAGAACTCCCACAACCAAGAGAAAATGCTATAAGTTTCGTGGGCATTGACCTTGAGTTTTGGAGTTGTAGTTCACCTATATCCAGAGAGCACTGTGGACTCAAACAATGTTGGATCAGGACCAAACTTGGCATGAATACTCAATATGCCCAAATATGAATGCAGATGGAGTTTGGGGAAAATAGACCTTGACATTTGGGAGTTAGAGTTTTTAACTTAAATGAATGCGTATGATGTTTAATGTAATTGTATTTTAATGTATTATAATGTACAATGTTTCGGGGTTTTATATTGTGTTTTACTGTGTGGGCATCGAACAGTGCCTTTTGTAAGTCGATTGAGTCCTCGGGTTGAGAAGAGCGAGGTAAAATGCTGGAAATAAATAAATACAGTTTCTGGGATCTATAGTTAACACACAATCAAAGAGCATCCTGAACTCTTGCAACAATGGAATTGTTTGGCATATTGAAATTACCAACAGAAAGTACTGAAAGGGTTTGCTTGGGAATTGACCTTGAGTTTCAGTTGTAGTTCACCTACATCCAGGCCCTCCTGGAGGTTCCAATTTCCCACGGCACACCTGATGATTGCTCACGGCACACTAGTGTGCCCTGGCACACTGGTTGGGAAACACTGTTCTAGGGGATGCAGAGTGCCATCCATAACCAATATGAGTATGTGGGTACCTGCTCAGTGGCAGCTGATGTGCCTGGCCTCATACGTTTTTGGAAATATGAAAAGGCAATGCTTATCCACTTTCAGATAGAAACACAAGAGCGCTCTCCGAATCTAGTCCTGGAAGGGGGCGGGGAGCCTTGCACGTGTGCCTACAGCTTCCCAGTTTAGCACATGTTGTGAGCAAACACTTACATAGGGCTCTTAGTCACAGAGTTGACAAATATAGCACACTGGATAGAAATACATCTCAATATGCATCCCCACGCACATTCTGTCTCGGTAACCAGGTATATTTTTGTAAGACGAGCATGATCACAGTACAGCAAGACAGCCTGACCGCCTGGCCAATGGGACACGTTGCTCTCCTCCCCCCCTCGCTCCCCATATCAAAGAATCTGCTCTCTATTCTAGCAAATTGGTAGCCAAGTTCGACCGAGCATGTGCTATCAGACTTATTACACAATGTCTGGTAGATTTGGGTGATTCAGTAATGAAAAACCAAAGCCCCAAAGAGGCAAAGATTTCCCACCACCGGTCAAGTATCCGCTACTTGGAAATTCAAAATATTCCAAGAGGCTGAGATAGTAATTTCAAAATCCCAAACACTCCGGTCAAAGGAAACTCCATCTGTATTATGTTTTAAACGAACATGCTCTCTATCTATCTATCTATCTATCTATCTATCTATCTATGTGTATAATAAAAGTCAGTGTTTGCGGGCGGTGGGTGGTTCTATCCGAGCGAATATGTGCCATCTATCTATTTCGATTGGCTGCAACTGTTGGATCATTTGCATAAATGGCTGTGACTGGCCAGCCTCCCAACATTCCAACACAGCACAGAGAGGAAAGGGAAGGGCCTGAGGCTGGAGTTGAAGTTAGCCAGTTGACAGTTTTTTCTGTTGGAAATGGAAATGTTCAGTACCTTCACCCAATACACTTCTAAGGTGACTCAGAGGGAAAGCAAAAGGCCTCAGGCACTCAGCCACTGCGGCCCACAGCAATGACGGATCAGGACCAAACATGGCAAACAAGGGACCAATGGCCCACTTCACAACCTGGTGTGGTTTAGGGCAGGATGGGCCACGAATGATGGGATTTGCAGTACCTTCACCTCATTCACTTCCCAAACAACACTGCAGCCCCTATACATCGCAGACCAGACCCAAACTTGGCACACAGAGTACCCATGGCCCACTCTACATCCTGGTGCAGTTTTGAGTGGGACAGACCACGGGTGATGGGATTTGAAGTACCTTCACTCACTTTCTGAGACCGCTGCAACATTCATCCTGAGACTTCCAGTACCATCCCTCACTTCAGGACACCACTGCAACCCCAGAGAATGATCAAGACAAAATGTGACACACACAGCCCCCATGACCCACTCAACATCCTGGTGCTGTTTGGAGGGGGACGCACCATGGCCCCCTCGCAGTACCTTCACTAAGTTCCTGAAACCACTGCAAGCCACATAAACATCTAATAGGAACCAACCTTGGCACACAATGCCTTCCTCAAATAACCCGGGCACCGCCGGGTCCTCAGCGTAATATAAAGCAGGGTCATCCCTGATTAATACTTGAATGGGAGATACCCCCAACAAATACCAAGCGCCTTTGGGCATTCTTTCCTTAAGAAAACCCTATAAAATTCATGGGGTTGCCATAAGTCAAGTGACCTGAAAGCACATACACACATTTGTAAATAAAAGGGCATATAGCAAATTCAGGCTCAAGTAAACCAGTGCAAAGTCAGTGAAACAACAGTCTCATCCAAATTAAGAAAAGCCAATCTTTGGGGAAAGGGTTCAACTTTCTGAATCCATATGTAATAAACCTCTGCACTATAAGATGATTTGGCAAACCAGTCACTCTCGTCGCAATGGTGTAGTAAGGGTGAGGCCGCAGACTGTATTTTATTTATTTATTTACGTCATTTATATTCCACCCTTCTCACCCCGCAGGGAACTCAGGGCGGATCACAATGCACATATACAGGCAAACATTCAATGCCTTTGACATACAAGATATATAGACAGACATAGAGGCAATTTAACATTCCAGCTTCTGGCCACCAGGGGGAGCTGTCGCAATTCTTCGTTCTTTTTTGTGTGTATTTCCTGAAGATTGTATGGCCTCGTAAATCAGTTAAATCTAGCCTCCCCACAAAGTGGTACCTAAATTTCCTACTTGACAGATGCAACTGTCTTTCGGATTACAAAGGTCGACAACGAGCTACACAATTGGTCGAGAGCTCACCCTGACCCGGGCAGGCCTTGAACTCATGACCACCTGGTCAGTAGAGATCTTATGCAGCTGACACCCAGCCAGCTGCGCCACATTCCCGGTGGACCTTCCCGGTTTTTGCGTCACATTCCCAGTTCTTGTGGACCACTGGTGGTCTATGGATCACAGATTGGAAACCACTGCCTTACATATAATACAATCCCAGTATCTATGGGATCAGTATCCACAATTTCATTTATCCATACCTGGCAAAAGATATCCCCTCTAGGCATTTTGCATGCCTTGGTACGTGCCTTGATTACATCCTGGTTGGACTACTCTAATGCGCTCTACGTGGGGCTCCCTTTGAAAAGCACTCAGAAACGAAGGGGCTGGCTATAGGGAGCGTATCATTCCTCTGTTGCAAGAGCTCCACAAACACGTTTCCAGGCACCATTCAAAGTGCTGGTATTGACCTACAAAGCCCTATACGACTCCAGTCCAGGTTATCTGAAGCAGTGTTTTTCAACCTTTTTTGAGCCGCGGCACATTTTTTACATTTACAAAATCCTGGAGCACACCACCAACCAAAATGACACAAAATGACACTCTAACATATAGTTAATATGTTTTTTTAATGTATTTATACACTCAGTGTGAAACCTGGGCCTGTTTCGATGAACTCAACATAGATATCCTGGCAGGAATGGCGGAAAGACACAAACTTCCCACACAGAACTCCCATAACCAAGAGAAAATGCTATAAGAGTTTGGTGGGCATTGACCTTGAGTTTTGGAGTTGTAGTTCACCTATATCCAGAGAGCACTGTGGATTCAAACAATGTTGGATCAGGACCAAACTTGGGTTTGCTATTACTTGCAGCTTCCCTTTAAGTTCAGGAACATATGCCTCACAGAGGGGCAGGGGGTTGTACTATACAGCTACACACAAATACTTAGCGAAAGAGGAACGTAACAAATATAATATACAATAGAAATAATTCTTAATACGGAGTATAATACCCACAATTCAAGGTACCCTATATAAGTCAACTTAGTAAATAATCAACTGAAATGAATGGGTACTGTATGGGATCACCGGAGTGGTGTCTGTCCCTTTAAGGATGGCAGACACCACTCCGGTGATCCCATACAGCAGTGTTTCCCAACCGGTGTGCCGTGGGAAATTAGATTCTAATCTATCTGGTGTCATGTATAAAGTTTGCTACTCTGTCTTCGGAACCTCAGTGCACAGGTCCCTGTTTCCGGGAGGGCCGCGCAGTAGGGCGGACCTGTTTGGGCCCGTTCCCTCCTGTTCAGCTCCGGCGGGGAGCACTTCCGGCTCGGCCCAGCCCTGTTGGCGCTATGCGAGGTGTGAGTCCGAGAGCAGCGGACCTCGAGCGCTGAAGGCAGGCAGGCAGGAAGGCAAGCAGCTGGAGGGGCAGGTAGGTAGGCAAGCAGGCAGGGAGTCAGCCACCTAACTGGGGAAAGGAGGGAAGGGAACTCATGGGAGAAATATGGGTCCCCCAAAGGCCATCCAGCCTGACCCCCTTCAGCCAAGCAAGAAGGCACCACCCAAGCCCTCCCGACAGATGGGCATGGAGACTCTGGCTATACATTAAGGCATGTAGGGATTTCTACTAGGGAACTCCGGACATGAATTTGCGAGCACAGATCACGCTTTAAGACAGGCTATGATAATTCTGTGCTATACGCCCACTTTAAGTCTCAAAAACATCATTATGAACAATTCAATGTTATGGTCCTGGAGAAAGCTCGCCCCCTTCCCCATCAAAACACAAAGAAATTGCTCCTACAACTTGAAAGTAAATGGATAGTAAATTTACAATCCGAGGAACCACAAGGGTTAAACGACCAGCCCTTCGGGGAGAAACGAAGGCGCACAAAATAACTATTCGTTGACCACTTTGGATGCCTCCCAGTTATTGCCATTATTTGTGCATTTGATCATTTCTTTTGGCACTCTGATGGACTCTTATATTATCATTTGTATCGCGCCTGGGACGGCTTCCGGGTTTTGTGTCCGTCTTTGATGACGTAGGAACTCTCCTCCCAGCCGCGGCGTCTCTGCTCACTCCTGTGTGAGCCAGCAGCCCATATATGCTCTTTATGTAAAGTATAATGCGTTATATATAGGGCATTTGCCCATGTATGCATAATGATGTTATGTTTGATATG
This sequence comes from Anolis apletophallus, assembly GCA_030556195.1. Classification (NCBI taxonomy): domain Eukaryota; kingdom Metazoa; phylum Chordata; class Lepidosauria; order Squamata; family Anolidae; genus Anolis; species Anolis apletophallus. The sequence goes on from JARBWK010000012.1 coordinate 7,983,923, forward strand.
AATTTATGTTTTGGTACTCTTGAAACACTAGACCAGTGAGTCTGCTTAATTGTGATAAAGATATATTGTCGTGATATATAGATATTGGTGTGTTGCTTCCATTCTATCCCCACTATACATTAAGGCAGGCAGCATCTTGGCTTGGAAGAAGGTTTAGACTAGATATGGTCAAACTTGGGCCTTCCTCCAGATGTTTTGGACTTCAACTCCAACACTGTCCTGTTCTGGGCACCACAATTTAAAATTAAGATATTATAATTGTATATTTACGTTACATGTAATATTGCGAATAATATTGAGATATAATTGTTATAATACAATGTGGTATTTAATTGTTGTACCCAGGGCCGTAGCCAGAATTTTGGTTCGGGGGGGGGGGGGGCTGAGACTGGGTGGAAGAGGGTTTACCCTAGCAAACCTTTTGTATTGTTATCCCAATAACCTCATGAAGGTGAGATATAATGAGCATGGTGATCAGATCATGATATGAATAAACATAACAGTTTAAATAATGTCCCAGTAAGGCCTTCTCGCGGACCACCCTGAGAATTTCGGGGGGGTGAAGCCCTTAGCCCCCTGGCTACATGCCTGGTTGTACCGTGACAATGACATAGTATGTTGTATTTGATATCTATTATATAAAGGAGGTCCCGTCATGGAACGACCGTCCTAGGCAGAGAAACCATCCAAGGCAGAAACACCAAATTTGGCAACAAAAATAGGCCTAACGCAAGGACGGTTTTTACCAAAGAAACTCCCCCCAAAAAAAAAAAACATAGAAGGGCCCCAAAACAACGATACAAAAAAACTACATTTCCCAGCATCCTCTGTGGCCACCAGCGAAACCCATTGGCCAACATCAGTTACCATAGTAACGGTGGCCAAAGCCAGCCAAGGCTAGATTAGAATGCTGAGTGAACTCAGTTAAGTCAGTTGGTGTTTGAGGGTTAAAATGCCAAGGCCAAGACAAATAGGGTACCAGGGACACAGGCACCACTGACAAACACATACCCTCAGAATAACACAAAAGTAATACCTACACACAACACAATACGCACATAACACAACCTTGCGTCTACTGCTCAACCCATTTGTATGCCATTCCTTCCTTCCACACAGGCATAAGCTGACCCAAAAGACAAGCCATGCCTCCTAAAAGAACAGCATCGGACGACACACTCGCAACGCTACATACATCACACAAAAAGGGCAGAACAAACGCCAGAACAGAAAGACACTGCACTACACTAGCTTTTGCCATCACCATAAACAAGGCTCAAGGACAAACACTACAAATCTGTGGCATAGACCTTGACACAGAATGCTTCTCCCACGGACAACTCTACGTAGCGTGCTCCAGAGTTGGGAAACCACAGAACCTCTACATCAACACAGCAGACGGAAAGACAAAAAACATTGTGTATCCACAAGCTCTGCAGAACCACACACCGACAACTCCACAGGACTTCAACATCCCACCCACCAGAACAACCCACAACGACACAGCCATGACCCCACCAAGACCATAAGTAACATCAATTCCGACCCTTACATACTCAGACTTGCTCGCATCTCCTAAATAGGGCACAGCAACGCGTGCCGGGTACAGCTAGTTATAGTATAATGTAGTATGGTATACGTATATTGTGTATACATATAATATTGATAATGTTGTAATGTAATGCAATATAATAATTATATACTATATAACTATATATTTTGTGTTCATCAAAACAGGCCCAGGTTTCACACTAAATGAGTGTATAAATACATTTTAAAACATTTTAACTATATGTATGACTGTGTTAGAGTGTCATTTTGGTTGGTGGTGTGCCCCAGGATTTTGTAAATGTAAAAAATGTGCCGCGGCTCAAAAAAGGTTGAAAAACACTGCCATACAGTACCCATTCATTTCAGTTAATTATTTACTAAGTTGACTTATATAGGGTACCTTGAATTGAGGATATTATACTCCGTATTAAGGATTATTACTATTGTATATTATATTATATTTGTTACGTTCCTCTTTCCCTGAGTGTTTGTGTGTAGTTTTGATAGGTAGGCTCTTTCTGTGTTGTGTTGTGTTGGTTATAACAGGGTTGTACTATACAGACAGTCCCCAAGTTAACAAACACCTGACTTTCAAATGACTCAGAGTTAAGAACAGCGTTAAGATAACAGGAAGTGAGATGAATCTGTCCCTAGGAAGAACAAATCACTCCTAGAAGAGTTGTCATGGGGAAAAGGTGTCTCCACTGAAGCTTTTTCACTGGTCCTTGCTTTTTTTCCCTCCAAAATCCAGTAATCACAGGGACAGAAAGCGAGGTGAAATCTTCTGAACAGGGGCACAGCCAGCAAGACAAACAACACAGGGATGCTAACCCTTCCCTTTGCTATCCAAAGTTAATATCTCTATCTCTATTCTCTATATATAATAAAGTGGAATGTTTGTATGTATGTATGTTTGTTTGTATGTTTGTTTGTATGTTTGTTTGTATGTATGTATGTATGTATGTATGTGGCAGCGTTCTGATTGGCTGCCACTTTCACAGGCCACAGCGACCAGCGCGGGTGATGGGCCTGAACCAAACTTGGTACACATAACCCCCCTGACCCCCTTTACATCCTGGTGCGGCTTGGGGGAGATGTACCATGGATTATGGGATTTGTAGTACTTTCCAACACTTTGGTTCCCACAGACCACTGTGGCCACCTAAAAGGACCAATACAGACCACACTTGGCACACACAGCCCCCATTACCCACTCTACGTCCTGGTGCAGTTTGGAGGAGGGCGGACCATGGATTATGGGACTTGAAGTACCTCTACTCACTTCCCAAGTCCGCTGCGACCCTCATCCGATTACTGATCGAGACCACACTTGCCACACATAACCCCCATGACTGCCTTCACCTCCTGGTGAGGTTTGGGGGAGGACTGACAATGGATGATGGGATTTGTAGTACTTTCACAACCCTCTGTTCCCACAGACCACTGCAGCCCCCGACAAACACTGATAAAAACCACACTTGGCACACAGAACCCCAGTGACCCACTCTACATCCTACTGCAGTTTGGAGGAGGTAGGACCATGGATGATGGGACTTGCGGTACCTTCATTACTTTCATGATACCACTACAACTCCCAATAATGATGGATCAAGACTAAACTTGGCAGACAGAGCCTCCATGACCTACATCCTGGTGCATTTTGGAGGTGGGTTGACCACGGACGATGGGACTCGCAGTACCTTCACTAACTTCCTGACACCACTGTGAGCCACATCAATAACTACTACAGACCAACTAATACGTTTCTCTAAAAACCCGGGCACCGCCGGGTCCCCAAGCTAGTATATGTATATTTTTTGGCTGGAGTTATACTTAAAACCTGTTCCGACTTATATTACAAATTCAACTCCAGAACCTATCTTGTTTATAACATTTAAAACAGTCTTGGGCTTTACAGGAATGGACCGGAGGCCACTAACGTGAAAGAACAATAGAATAACAAGTCTCCACTGAAACGGTACTGGTCAGACCAGATCCTTTGATGCTGCCTTTTATTTACCTGTTAGCTTCAGAATAACCTTCCAAGGGAGATCTACATGAATTGCACTATAGTGGTCCAGTCTAGATGTAATTCAGATCCCCGTGATCATAGTCGGATCCATTCCTCCCAGGAATAGCTGCGGTTGGGGCAGGAGCCGCGGATCAGTAAAAGCACCGCTCTCAGACTTGAGAGACTGAAGCGAGGCTGAGTGCAGAGGCTCACCCAAAGTGCCAGGGAGAGTGCCTGAGAAGCTGTGAAGTGGTGGGAGGCTATTGCAGAGGATGTCTACATATCGGCTTAGTACTTAGTGATAGACGTGCTTTTTTTTGGATTTTTCCCCCTGAATATTTTTGGCTGAATCTGTGGATGTAGAACCCAGAAACTGTTGAATTGCAATTCCCAGCATTCCTCATCCTTAGGTATGCTGACCGGGGCTTCTAGGAATCCGAGTCAATCCACTGCTGGAAGGCCGAGTGGTTCCAAATCAACACCCAGCCTATTGTTACTCTGGTATTATTATTGATAAAGAGATAGCTCACAGATTAGCAAAGAGCTGTTTGGGCTGGAAGTCAGCCTGAAGAAAAGGGAAGTCCTCTACCAGCCCGCACCACAGGAAGAACACCATCATCCCCACGTCAACATAGGCAAATCTGTGCTTAAGTCCATCCAGCAGTTCACCTCACTGGGAAGCATAATCTCTTCAGACGCCAAGATTGACAAAGACATAGATTACAGATTAGCAAAGGCATATAGTGCATTCGGAAGGCTTCACAAAAGAGTCTGGAGTAACAAGCACCTGAGGCAAAGCACCAAAATCAGTGTGTACAGAGCTATCATACTGTCAATTCTCCTATATGGGTCTGAAACATGGGTCACCTATTGCCAACAACTACGACTCCTCGAACACTTTCATCAGCGCTGTCTTCTCACAATCCTAAATATACACTGGACCGACTATGTGACTAATGTTGCTGTCCTCGAGCAAGCAGGGATCCAGCGTTGAGGCCATGCTATTGAGAACACAGCTGCGCTGGGCAGGGCACATCTCTAGGATAGAGGACTGCCGCCTCCCTAAGATACTAATCTGTCATGCTCACTTCGGTAGCTCGAAATAACTCACAAGACACGTCTCGGATTTTACTCAGAACTTTTACCAAAGGAAATCAAAACACTGTTAAAGCCAATAATGGCTGGTTACAGTCATGCACATACTTAAATACCTCCCAACAAAGCAGTTCCCGTCCTGCACATTCCTACAGTGTGGTTCCCACCAAGGCTTGGAGCTTTCGTTTCCCAGGGCCAGTCTACAGGTGTCTTATCAGTGTTTACATTGTCAGGCGAGGTTTCAGAGCCTCCATTGCCAGGCACCGAAACTGAGATATGATATGGTGCCCATCCTCCTTCTTTGGGCCCAAGATGAAGATGGAATTTGCATCTGTGGATGAGCTGGGAAAGGAGAGCCAGTGAATCCGGCGGGAGATTTTCACGGACTTTGGGGTTTGCGCAGGTTGTTGATTCTTCGAATGTAGGGGAAGGTATATAAGGGAGTGCCCCATCTTGTAACGGCACTCCTGGCTCTCTATAGCCACTCCTAAATGAAGACACAGAACGCCATCTGGATATCACTAGGAATTTTTACTATAGGATACTAACATGCAAGAAGCCAGGAGTGCCGTTACAAGATGGGGCACTCCCTTATATAGCTTCCCCCACATTCGAAGAATCAACAACCCGCGTAAACCCCAAAGCCCGCGAAAATCTCCCGCCGGATTCACTGGCTCTCCTTTCCCAGGCAGGCAGTGCCAGGTGCACTATCTCTCGATGATGTTAGTGGCCTTGAGTTTTGGTGCTGGAATCCAAGCACCAAATCTCAGACTCTGACACTACTCTATGCTCCAAAGGGCTACGGCAGACCTCTAAGAAGCAAGACAGCATATATACTATCGTACTGATGGTAGCTTGTTCAACTTAAGCCGTCTGAGGGCTCGCACTAAGACTCTAAACTATCTAGTCCGTGAGCTGCTTTTTCCTGACGATGTTGCCCTTGTCACCCATTCAGAAGCAGCCCTGCAGCGCCTCACATCCTGCTTTGCAACAGCTGCAGAGCTCTTTGGGCTGGAAGTCAGCCTGAAGAAAACGGAAGTCCTCTACCAGCCCGCACCACAGGAAGAACATTGTCATCCCCATGTCAGCATAGGCACATCTGTGCTTAAGTCCGTCCAGCAGTTCACCTACCTGGGAAGCATCATCTCTTCAGATGCCAAGATTGATAAAGAGATAGATCACAGATTAGCAAAGGCATATAGTGCATTCAGAAGGCGTCACAAAAGAGTCTGGAATAACAAACACCTGAAGCAAAGCTGAAAAATCAGTGTGTACAGAGTATCTGTCTCTCCTATATGGTACTTTCTGTCTGTTCTCCTATATGGATCTGAAACATGGGTCACCTATCGCCAACACCTACGACTCCTTGAACGCTTTCATCAGCACTGTCTTCACACAATCCTAAATGTACACTGGACTGACTATGTGACGAATGTTGCTGTCCTTCAGCAAGCAGGGATCACCAGCATTGAGGCCACGCTATTGAGAACACAGCTGCGCTGGGCAGGGCACATCTCTAGGATGGAGGATCACCGCCTCCCAAAGATACTACTCTATGGTGAACTCGCCACTGGTCAGCGCAAGAGAGGCGCCCCAAAAAGAGATATAAGGACTCCCTGAAGCAACATCTCAGGCTCGGCCAGATTGATCACCAACAATGGTCCACCCTGGCCTCACATCGGGAGGCATGGAGACGCACTATCCACAATGCTGTGGCCTCTTTTGAGAAGACACACCGAACAAGTCTCAAAGAGAAACGACAACGCAGAAAGAACCGCAACTTGGAAACAACATCAACCAAGGAGACCTTCTGCTGTGCTTTCTGCAACCGGACTTGCCTATCTCAGATTGGCCTTTTTAGTCATCAACGCACTTGTAGAAAGCGTGGGATGAGTCCTTCCTAAGAATCTTCGTTCGCGAAGTAATGCCAGAGATTAGCACAAAAAAAAGTGATTGGCATAACACTCCAAAATATCCCCCAAGGCAGCATGTACATATATCCATGTGTGGATATAAGCCCTGGCAGCACGACACCATCCCTGGGCAAAAAGCAGTGCTTTGCAACATATGTACATGACTGGGTGCCCAAAGCACAACTGCAATGCACAATGGGCAATCACAATGCTTCCGCCCCACCAGCCAAGGAGGAAATAACTTGTTCTGCGTGCATAGCATGACTAACAGGATGCAAGGGAGCTTTTGTGGCTAGAAGGCTGCGTTCATTAATATTTTATTAATTATGCCAGAAATGAAGGGGGGGGGGGAACCCTCACATAAATCTTGTTCTCTGTGTCACCTACAGCTGCCGTCTAATCTACTGAGGAGGAGAGGAAGCAATGCCCTTAAAATAACAATAATAATAATTTTTATTTGTACCCCGCCACCATCTCCCCAACGGCAGGCCCGGATTATGCATAAGGCCACACTAGGCCATGGCCTAGGGGCGCAAGCCAAGGGGGGCGCAGTTCACACGGACAACCCACAACGCGTGGCATGGAGATGACTCTCTCTCAAAGGGGAGGGTGGGGGAGAGCGCTGTGAGGGGGCGGGGGAGGAGGGAATGCCCCTCCCTCGCCATCACCCCCACGAGGCCTAGTGAGGAGGGCGAAGGCCTGGCCTAGAGACCCCTCAACTCAGCTCAGCGGCGGACTCCCTCCCCGGGCTCCCTTTTCCGCCTTCCCCATGTGGGGGCGAGGCCTTGGGGTCCGGGGTGGCCCTCCCTCACCGTCTAGCCCTCATGGCGCCGCCGCGCTCCTCCTCGGCCACCTCCTCCGCGCCGCCATGAGGGCCCGCTTCTCCTCGAGCCAGCTTGGCCGCTCCCCAAAGCCACCTCCTGCGCATGCACTGCAACACCCGGCATGCACGCACGCATCCGGAGGATGAGCGCCCCCCTCCTCCCCATGCTGGCCACGCCCCCTCTGGGCCAAAGAGGCCCCGGCGAGAGCCCAGCACAGGCACTTCCGGCTCCATTCGCACCCTATGATTCCCTCTAACCTCATGGGCGCCCAGGACATGATGGCAGCTGTCCTCACAGGAAGCCGGGCGCGAGGAGGAGGAGGAAGGAAGGGAAGCCCCGCCCCCGAGTCCTGGGGCCTAGGAGGGTTATGTGTGCCTCCTGTGAGGCTATGAGCGGGCAGAATTAAAATAGAAGGAATAAAGATAAAAACAGGGGGACGAGATAGCTGTGGGGCAAATTATTTGTGAGGGAGAAAACTCTTTCAAAAAGGGGTCGAGGAAGGACATATTTCCTAGAAGTCTCTGTGGTTAGTGGCCTTAGGGTTGGACTAGGATACTGCCCTGGAGACAAGGAGTCGGAGCAAAAGGTTCACATTGCAGAAAAGGAGCTTCCACCTGAACTTTAGGAAGAAAATCCTGACCCTATGAACTATTCAGCAGCGGAACTCTCTGCCTCTGAATGTGGTGGAATGTCCTTCGGAGGATTTAAGCAGAGGCTGGATAGCCATCTGTCAGGGGTGCTTTAATTGTGCTGTTCTTGCATAACAGGGGGTCGGACTAGATGGCCCATGTGGCCTCCTCCAACTTTGCGATTCTGATTCTATGATACTTGGGGGCCGGTGTCTGAATTCCCAACCAGATAAGGTGACTTTGAGCAAGTCACGCTCCCTCAACTTCAGAGGAAACCCACAAACCACCCTTGGTGTCACTGTTAGAAATGACTTGAAGACCTGCAACAACAAATCCCATTTCTAGCACAAAGCACTCCTGTCAAAATTTGAACAAGCTGCGTCATTTAGTTTGTGTTTGACAGCCATTGATAGCAGACTACCGCGTGATTTGAGGAGAAAATGGAAAAAAGTGAATTTCATGTGCTCATTAAGCATTGTTTTTTGCGGAAAAAACCATCCCTCAAATCAAGGCCAAGCTTGATAAATACTATGGGGACTCTGCACCATCAATTTCAATGGTAAAAAAGTGGTTTACTGAATTTCGTTGTGGCCGTACAAGCACGGAAGATGCCGAATGTTCTGGATGCCCAGTTGAGGTCTCTACACCCAAAACAACTGAAAAAATTCATGATATGGTGTTGGCCGATCGGAGATTGAAAGTGCGAGAGATTGTGGAAGCCATAGGCATCTCACGTGGCTCAGTGGTTTCAATTTTAAATGATCACTTGGGTATGAGAAAACTTTCTGCAAGATGGGTGCCGTGTTTGCTCAGAAATCGACCACAAACGCAATCGTGTGGCAATTTCGCAGGAGTGTTTGGTGTTGTTCAACCGCAATATGGACGGGTTTTTGCGCCGTTTCGTAACCATGGACGAAACGTGGATCCCCCACAACACACCAGAGACCAAACAGCAGTCAAAACAGTGGGTTTCTCGGGGTGAATCGGCGCCAAAGAAGGCCAAGGTGGGTTTGTCAGCCAATAAAGTCATGGCAACCGTTTTTTGGGACGCGGGCGGTATAATCCATATTGACTACCTTCAAAAGGGTAAAACAATCAATGGTGAATATTATGCCGACTTATTGAGTCGATTTACTCACGATTTGAAAAAAAAAAACCCGACCAAGAAAAAAGTTCTTTTGCACCAGGACAATGCAAGGGTGCACACATGTGCAGTTGCCATGGCAACAATCCATGAATTGAGATACAAATTGCTCCCTCATCCGCCCTATTCTCCGGATTTAGCCCCCAGTGACTATTTTTTGTTTCCAAACCTGAAGAAATGGCTCGGCGGAAAGAGATTTGACTCCAACGATGAAATCATCTCACAAACAAATACCTATTTTGATGACCTCGACAAATCTTATTTTTTGGAAGTGATAAAAACATTGCAGAAACGTTGGACAAAGTGTATAGAGCTCAAAGGAGACCACGTTGAAAAATAAAATGCTTTTTTATCCAAAACCTGTGTTTCATTCAAAAAGTCACGGACTTATTGACCCGCCCTCGTAGCTGAGTATGCAGGAAACACAATAATTTAATGTGCTGCTCCTCATTTTGGTGCCAACAGAGGTACATGTCCTTCTGATGCATTATGTAACTGTCCAAAGATGACCGTAACCTTCTGATCTTTGCCCTTACAGAAAAGGATTAACATATCAATTCAGCAGGCATGGGACTGAAATAGGACTTCAATTCATTTTTTTAGAGTGGTCACACTCCAGAAGAAAGAAAGAAAGTCATTAAAAAAAACCTAAAGAGACCCTTAGACGGTACATAAAACACACTCTTTTGAGCCTCCACTCGCTTAATTCAAGCGCTTATAAAAATAACTATATAGAGAAAACAGCAATGGTTGAGCCAAGAAACCAGTTTGAAGCTGGGAAGGTGGTATGTTTGGAGAGGCAACTTCAAATTACATTAGAGTTTTCTGAGACAATTCAATTAGAAGGGCTGGCTAACAAGCAGCTAACTCTGCATATTTTTTAAGCAAGGGGAGATAACTGGGCTCGTAAGCTGGTTTACTTTATTTTAAATATCCCCGTTTCTTAGCAGTGACTGTTTGCGGAGTCATTTTGTAATATTGCAGGCAGGCATTATTTTTGCTTGATTTAACAAAAGCATCTGATTCCAGAGGATGGAAGAAGCCCTTTGGAACCATGCTATATACTTGTCTTAATTGGTTCAATCATAAAAACATGGCAAAAGTTTATTAAACTGAGAAAACTTTTGTTTTCGCGGGACATCCTGCAGCACATTTTGCTATAGTTTTTCAAGGAATATCTCAGGGAGACTCAACCAATTCAACATAGTTTGTGGTAGCCGCAGAAATGAAGTTTCTGGAGTATAAGAACTACCTTGTATATTAGTACGAACACTATATATAGAAGAGGTTAATTGGGGGTTGCTCTTTATACCCCTTACTGACCCTCAAGTATAACAGTAGAATGTTTAACAATCAAAGCTGCCACCAATATAACGTATTTGGACATTTGACCACAGTGGCAGGGCAGGTCTTTATTTGAATCTCCCACCTGCTTGCCACTAAATCTAGACGAGCATATTACTAAGTGAGTAAACACGCAAAAGTTCTTCTTCTTTCTTTTATTATATTGCTGCCACCAACCTTATCAATATAAGGGTTTTTTTATATTCTTCTTCAGGATCTAAAATGAGCTAAGTTCTAACTCTGATGGCCTTAAGCACTTTTAAAACCCTCTCTGACCGCCAGGCATATACTAGTTGTGAGGTGTTCTGGGGTGATTTTTTCCCTTTAAACGCAGGAACTGGTTTTAAGACCTCCTTGTAGAATGAGGCACACTTTGAGGCTTGACTTTTCAAACAGAACAAAGAATGTTTAATGTTGAAACTGGTAACAGAACTGGCACATAAGCGTAATGGTTACAGATCTTGGTAAAGCTTGGTGGTTTCTATTAAATCTTTGTTACAATAGATCTTCTTCAGACACAACACAGGCTCTAACTACCAGAGTTCCCCTCTTAATAGTTACTCCTAAAACTAGACTAGATAGTTTATTTCAAAACTTATCTGTCTAAATATTCCTTTAATAGCTGTGAGTCATACACTAACTATACAATTAGCAACCTGAATCCTTCAGGCCTTCAGGCCTTCTTTCTGATTAATCTAACTAACTCTTTCCCTAAGAGCTTTCTAGTTAGATCTCCAGTCACTGAGCCAACATCTCTCTTTTGAAACCGGAAGAGCTCTAAAACTCCTGCCTGACTCCTTCTGTCAGATCTCTCAGACTGTCTCTTAAAAAGACACTTTTCCCGCCTTTCAGTTTGGCTCCTCCCATCAGCTCTTACCAAATCCTGGGCAGCTCTGTTTCTACCCTAGGGCAGTGTTTCCCAACCTTTTTTGAGCCGCGGCACACTTTTAACATTAAAAAAATCCGGGGGCACACCACCAACCAAAATGACACAAAATGACACTCTAACACAGTAAAGAACAGCTGGGGGTTGGTGGCCTGCTGGGAGCAGCTGCTGGGCGTGCCAAAGCCAGGGAGGGGGCGGAGCCAGGCCGCGCCATGCCCCGGCCCCTACCCCCGGCTTCACCTCTCCCAGCAGCTGCTCCAGCCTTGAGGGGCAGTGCCAAGCCAGCGGTGCCAGAGCCAGCACAATGCTGGCTTGGCACTGTCCCATCAAAGCTGGAGCAGCTGCTGGGAGTGCCGAAGCCGGGGAGAGGGCAGAGCCAGGCCGTGCCATGCCTCGCCCCCTCCCCCCAGCTTCAGCTCTCCTACAGGCCACGCCATGCCCCGCCCCCTCCCCCCAGCTTCAGCTCTCCTACAGAGGAGGAGCATGAGCGGTGAATGGGCTTCAGTGGGTGGGGCTCCTCCTCCGCGTGGCTTCAGCGAGCGAGGGGCGAGAGTTATGGTGGGAGTCATGGCGGATTGGAGGCTGGCTGGGGAAACGGCCAAAGGAGGAGGCACCCCGGTCCCTTCTTCTTTTTCTTCGCCACCGCCCGGCCCTTCCTCCTCCTCCTCCCCAAGCAGCAGGAGTTCGGCAGGAAGGGGGAGGAAGGGGGGCAGAGGGGGCAGAGGAGCTCACGGCACACTTTACCACGGCACACTGGCAGAGCAGGAGGTCCGTCACGGCACACTAGTGCACCACGGCACACTGGTTGAGAAAGACTGCCCTAGGGAGTTCTTAACAACTCCCCCTTTCCTAGAAACACCTTACTAAGATGGCTGCCATACTGACATCCCCTCACAAGATGGAGGCCAAACTGTTTCCAGGCCTACCTTTACAGGCTTCTGCTAGGCCTACTGGGGTAAGGATCATTACATACTCACATACAGTGGAAGAAAAAGTCAGAAATGATGCTAGAAAAGCCATTAAAAATGCATGTGCGTTGAGACTTCAATACAAAGCTATTGCTGATCACAAAATATTCTTTCTTCTCCCTTTTTTTTCCACCAAGGAAAGAAATTACTTGCACTTAAAACGTACTGAGCTTGGCAAGAAGCCTCCTGACTTTGCCAGAACGTTGGGCCGTACATTGCTAGGCATGCAGCCCCAGAGATTCGGCTTTATTAAAAGACATTTCATAGAGGCAGCTCTAAACAGGGCATCGCCATGAAATACAACCAGTAGAATCCACAGCCAGCGACAAGACAAATGACATTATCTCTTTTTATGAGATCAATTTATTTTGGAGTCGGAGCACAGAAAACATCTGAACTGTTTTGAAAGTTCTGTATAATTTGAAAGGTAACCTATCTCTTCACCAAAGGAGAGTCGAACAAACTGTCACCTTGCTGGTCCGCAGCCATTAATCCCGTGGAAGCAATGCATTTATAACTGTTTGCAGGAAGCCATGAAGTTCACAGCAATTTTCATTTAAGCTGAATACCAAAGAACATGTGTAGGATGGGGTCTGCATTAGTAGATAGGAAAGATCATGGTTTCCAAGTTGTAAACGTTCAAAGTAAAACGTTTCTTACCGTATTAAAATTAGCCTGTCCTTCTCTGAAGGATGGTCATCAAGCCACCGGGAATAGCGGGCAATGGTCCATTCGGCTCTCTTTCATGGTAATAAACACACAAAAACATTCTGTCAAATCTCGAACATTTTCATGTGCTAAACAAAAATTATTGCCAATAACCGATTGGTACATGCGTTTCATATCTATATATGGTACAGAGCAATGACTTTCAACCAGTGTGCCGCGGAACACTAGTGTGCCGTGAGAGATCATCAGGAGTGCCGTGGGAAATTATTTTTGAACTTCATTCATATATAAACTATAAGGCGCATCTGTCCCTTTAAGAAATGGAACCATAGCACTCTCGCGTCACCTAAGAAGTGACGTGAGAGTGCTATGGTCGTGCCCTCTTGGATTCACTAAGTAAACAAAGTTAGAGTTAGTGCTGCAGCTGCGCGTCAAGTGACAGTGGCAGTTTGGGATCACAGCAAGACAAGCGAGTGACAGTGATGGGGAAGTTTTTGAGAAGAGAAAATACAAATGCTGAACAGCTGCCGCTGCCTGTGGGACAACTCGCCGTGGCCTCAGGAGGAGGGAGGGAGGAGTGCAGTCCGAGCAACGCCACTCCCTCCGGGGCAGGGCCCGAGCGACATCACTCCTTCTGGGGGCGAGGCCCGAGCGACGTCACTCGGGCCCTGCCCCCCGGGCCACGCTCCTCACTCCTCCTCCCTCCCTGAGACCACTGCGAGCTGTCCCAAAGGTGGCAGCAGCTGTGCTGCGTGAATGGGGCGGTGCGTGGAAGGGCGCCGAGCAGCTGCCGCTGGGACAGCTCACCGTGGTCTCAGAGGGAGGGAGGAAGGAGGAGTGTGGCCCGGGCGGTGTCGCTCCCTCCCTGGGCGGGGCCCGAGTGATGTCGCTCGGGCCCTGCCCCCGGAGGGAGTGGCGTCACTCAGGCTGCACTTCTCCTCCCTCCTTCTGAGACCACAGCGAGTTGTCCCAACGGCAGCTGCTCGGCGCCCTTCCATGCGGCGCCCCATTCACGCAGCGCAGCTTTGGGACAGCTCGCTGTGGTCTCAGAGGGAGGGAGGGAAGAGGAGTGTGGACCGGGCAGCATCGTCCCCTCCGCGGGTGGGGCCCGAATGATGTCACTCCCTCCGGTTGAGGGGCCCGAGCGACATCACTCCCTCGGGGGCCCGAGTGGCGGCGCGCAAAAGGGGGCGTAATTCCAAAGTGTGGCCTAGGGCGCAAAAAGGTCTTAATCCGGGCCTGCCGGTTGGTGGGCTTTGGGAGCTGCAGTCCAAAATTATTCCACTGCTGCTCTAGAGCTAAGTTATAATTTTGTTAACTGCGCCATTTCCATTACTTCAGAATGCTTTAATTTTTTCAGTGCCATTTAAACTTACAATTACCACTAATGTAGAAACGAACAATGGGGAAATTCACAAAAAGAAGGGAAGGGCAGCTCTTTTGTTCAGAAGCGTTACTTCTGTTCTTCTGCCAGGTGCTAATACGCCATGAAAAAAATGTCGGCAACCTGCTTCTGTTATGATCTTCTAAAATCAAACCAGGCGAGCTGCACCTTGAGCAGCACTTCTCATAGCAATTAGAGGCAAATGTCATTTTCCTCTTGATGAAGGGTTTTGACATGAAACGATGGCATAACCTCATTACCTGGAATGGGGATTTTAATTCAGGTGGCGCTCTTGTAAATAAGAACTGAATAACCGTGCTGAATCGAATGACATCTCCCACAGCCGGGCTGCTGGCAATGTGCTCGCTGGTTTGGAACAGCATTGGTCTGCAAGGAGAAGAAAGCACAAATTATACAATGCAGTTAAAAGGGAAGGCTATGGTGCTTGCATTAGCATTAGTAGGGCTGTTTATTACGCAAGCACATTGAAAACGGTTTCATTTATACATGAAGAGCTTTGCATAGCACTCAATCACTCCTGAGGACCATGAAAATACCTAGAGAAGTGATCTTTCTGGGCCTCCAGTACGATCCTCCAGACATTGTCTAGTTCAGGGGTGCTCAACTAGTCGATTGCGATCGACTGGTCAATCTTCGGCCCTCATCCAGTCAATCTTCGGGCCTCACCTGCCATGCGCGTGCTCCCGCGTGCTCCCGTCACCACGTGCGCTCCCGCCTCTGCCGAAGCAGCATCTCCTCCGCCCGCAGGGCACTGCAGGAAGGAGGAAGTGGCAGCGGAGGCTGCGCAGCTGCCCCTGGAGGAGAGAGAGGCAGGGGGCTCCCTCCGAAGGCCCCACCTTCACCCACCGGGTGGAAGAAGCGTCACCTGGGCAGAAGGCGCGCTCCTGCTGCTGCCTTCCACCCGGATCGGCGCAGCGGGGCTCTGGTGGCGATGGAGCGGCCTGCCGGGGAGGCGAGGCCTGGCGTGGCTCCCTTCCCCCGCCGCCCGGATCGGAAAGGGAGCCGCGCCAGGCCCCCCCCCCCCTGTAGGCCTCTCCATCGCTGTCGGAGCCCCGCCACGCCGATCCAGACGGGGCTCCGGTGGCGATGGAGAGAAGGCTGGGCGTCCGCAGGCCCCGCCTGGCACTCCTCCCACCTCTCTCTCGCCCAGGTCTGCCATGGAGCCGGGCGAGAGAGGGGCGGGCGGAGAGGATGGCTGGGCCTGCGGAGGAAGGTGCGGAGGTAGGTGATCTTTTTGACTTGGTTAATTTACAGTAGCTCGCATGCTGGAAAAGTGTGAGCACCCCTGGTCTAGGTCTTGCAGAGAACATAAGAACATAAGAAGAGCCATGCTGAATCGGACCTCAGCCCATCTAGTCCAGCATTCTGTATCACACAGTGGCCCACCAGTTGTACACGGGGATCTCGAGCAGAAGGGAGGGCAAAACCCTGACCTGCTCCCGACCCCCCACAACCAGTACCCAGGGAAATCCTGCCTACCTCAACCAACTCCGAGGTGGCACTTGAATGTCCTTTTCAGTAACTACCGATACACTTGGTATCCATGAATCTGTCTAATCCTGCCTTGAAGTTGTTCAGGCTGACAGCTGTCACAACCTCTTCTGGAAGTGAGTTCCATAACCCAATGACCCTCTGGGTGACGAAATATTTCCCTTTATTAGTCCTAATTTTCCTACCTTGGAGCTTCAGGGAGTGCCCTCTAGTCCTAGTGTTTTGTGACAAAGAAAATAATTTTTCTTTATTCACCTTTTCTATCCCATGCATGATTTTATACACTTCGATCAAGTCACCTCTTAAACGCCGTCTTTCAAGGCTGAAAAGACCAAGGCGTTGCAACCTGATTTCATAAGGGAGCCGCTCCATCCCTTGGATCATTCTTGTTGCCCTTTTCTGTACCTTTTCCAGTTCCGTTATATCCTTCTTAAGGTGCGGAGACCAGAATTGTACACAGTACTCCAAATGTGGCCTTACCATAGATTTGTAGAGAGGTAATACAACATTTGCTGACCTATTTTCGATTCCCTTTCTGATCATGCCTAGCATAGAATTTGCTTTTTCACTGCTGCTGCGCACTGGGTTGACATCTTCATTGAGCTGTCCACCAAAACCCCAAGATCCCTTTCCTGGTTTGTCTCGGAAAGCTTTGACCCCATCAATTGGTAGGTGTAGTTGGGGTTCTTTGCCCCGATGTGCATGACTTTACACTTGTTTAGGTTAAAATGCATTTGCCACTTTGTTGCCCATTCACTCAATTTCGAGAGATCTTTCTGGAGCTCTTTACAGCCAGTTTCATTTTTAACTACCCTGAACAGTTTAGTGTCGTCTGCAAACTTTGCTACCTCAGAATTCACTCCTACATCCAGATCATTAATGAATAAATTAAAAAGTAACGGACCCAAAACTGAACCTTGGGGTACGCCGCTTCTCACCTCTTTCCACCCAGAGAAATGTCCGTTTATTACCACCCTTTGTTTCCTACAGTTTAGCCAGGTTCCAATCCAGGACAAGACCTGTCCCCTGATTCCATGGCTGAAGAGCTTATTTAGGAGCCTTTGGTGAGGGACTTTGTCAAAAGCCTTTTGAAAGTCAAGGTAAACAATATCAATTGGGTCCCCTTTATCTATGTGTTTATTTACACCCTCAAAGAATTCTAACAAGTTAGTAAGACATGATTTGCCTTTGCAGAAACCATGTTGATTTTCTTTCAGCAATGCCTGTTCTTCTATGTGCCTAGTAATATTTTCTTTAATAATGGTTTCCATCACTTTGCCTGGAACTGAAGTTAAACTGACTGGTCTATAATTTCCTGGATCACCTCTGGATCCTTTCTTGAAGATCGGTGTTACATTTGCCTCCCTCCAGTCCTCGGGTACAGTGCCTGATCTTAGAGAAAGGTTATATATCTTAGCTAGAAGTTCAGCAATTTCACACTTGAGTTCCTTAAGAACTCTGGGGTGGATGCCGTCCTGACCTGGTGATTTGTTGACATTTAGTTTAGTAAGGCATGTGAGAACATCCTCCTTGTTTATCTCTATCTGTTTTAATTCTTTTAATTCCCTCCCTGAAAAAACTGACTCAGCTGAAGGCATATGTTGTCTGTCCTCCTGTGTGAAAACTGAGGCAAAGAAGTCATTTAGCCGCTCAGCAATCTCCTTGTCTTCACTGATTTTCCCTTTCTGACCATTGTCGTCGAGTGGCCCAACTGCTTTTCTAGTTGGGTTCCTGCTTCTGATGTACTTAAATAAGTTTTTGTTGTTTTTTAAAATATTCTTAGCTATATGTGCCTCAAAATCTCTCTTGGCTTTCCTGACTGTTGCTTTGCATTTAGTTTGCCAGAGCTTGTGTTCCTTTCTGTTCTCCTCGGTAGGAAGAGCCTTCCATTTCTTAAATGAGTTTTTCTTCTTTCCAATCACATCTTTTACTTCATTTGTAAGCCATACTGGTGTCCTTTTGGACTTTCCATGCCTCTTTCTTTTTATTGAATGCATTTTAGTTCGGCCTGTTTTAAGGTATTTTTAAACAGTTTCCAAGCATTTTGAGGGATTTGATTTTTTTTTTTACTGCTCCTTTTAGTTTGTTCTTTACAATTTTTCTCATTTTGGTGAAATTCCCTTTGTGAAAGTTTAATGTCTCCGTGTTAGTTTTCACTGACAGTTTGCTATCCAAACTTACGTTGAAGGTTATTGTGTTATGGTCACTGGTACCTATGGGCTCAGTTACAAGGACATCTTGAAAGAGATCTTGTTCATTAGTTAGCACCAAGTCCAGGATCCCCTTTCCCCTGGTTGGTTCCATGACCATCTGCTCAAGGAATAATCAGCTAGCATGTCGAGGAACCTTGTCTCTCTTTCATGCGTAGAACAAGAATTTGGCCAATCTATTTGGGGATAGTTTAAGTCCCCATTATGACTAATGTATTTCTTTTTTGAGGCCTGTTTAACTTCATTTTCCAGATGGCAGTCTGCCTCTGGAGTTTGGTTGGGAGGGCGATAGCAGATCCCTAGTGCTAGATTAGTTTTTTGTCCTGGGACTTTTACCCACAATGTTTCTGTAGGTGAGTTTGAATTTTCTTGAAGTTCTAATTCATGAGATTCTAGCTCTTCGTTTATGTTCAGGGCCACACCGCCACCATTTTTCCCTCTCCTGTCTTTCCTGTACAGTTTATAACCTGGAATCTTTGTGTCCCATTTGTTTTCCTCCGTCCACCAGGTTTCTGTTATGCCAATAATATCAATATTTTTTTTTTGCCAAATATTCCAACTCCCTATTTTTGTTCAAGGCTTCTAGCGTTTGCGTACAGACATTTATATTTATTTCTCTGGTGCACTTTCAACTCTGGCTGTTTGTGAGAATTTGTAGAAGGCCTACCATGTCATACCTCTCGACTACTACTATCTATCTTTTCTGTTGACTCAGCCATTTGTGTGTAGATTTCGTCCTCCATACTTGGCGTGTCACCCTCTCAAACGGAAGCTGCCCAGCTCCTGTCGACTTTCCCTAGGAATCAGTAAAAGCTGCTCTGAAATCTTTTTAATATTAATCACCAGCAGTCTGGTTCCATTTTCGTTCAAGTGTAACCCGTCCCTTTTGTACAGGTCTGGCTTTCCTGAAAATGCTCCCCAGTTCCTAATAAATCTAAATCCTTCCTCTCGACACCACTGCCTCATCCACGCATTGAAGCTCCTGAGCTCTGCCTGTCTGGCTGTCCCTGCGCGTGGAACAGGTAGCATTTCCGAGAATGCTGTTGTATGGCATGCTTCATCTGGAAGCCCAAGATATATTTCATTTCAGATAAGAAAAATAGGATCCCAGATTACCAAAAGGGTCCTGGAAGAGATCCTGTATGTAATACACGAGTCTACAGTACTAGTACAATATTGGTCACAGTGCATACAATCTATTAGTGTCCATATCTCCTATGAGGGGTTGGTTTAACACAGGGGTCAGGAATCTTTTTGATTCAGAGAGCCATAAAAGCAAAAGAAAATGGAAATTTATTTCAGTGAGAGCCATATAATATATAAAATATATTTTAAGACTGAATTCAACTAAATGTGAGTCTATACGTACATACTATGAGGAAAAGATTCCCCTGGCAGACAGGTGGACCCCCCTCTGGCCCGCACCTTGGAGGCCCCCCACTCACATGTCAATACTTGAATCTCAACCCCCACCACACACACACACACACACACACGAACACAGACGAGCACCATGGGCCCCTTGGAGCAATAGGTCACGGCCTCCTCAGGCTCACCTCATGAGCACGTGGAGTGGGCGAGGCCGCGTGGAGCAGAGGCCCACGGAGGTGAGTTCCAACAAGCCAACAGGCGGACTGACTGAGTTCCACAAAGAGGCTCCCTCAGCTCAGGAAGGGTTGCTGCTGCCGGGACCTGGTTTCGAGGAACACTTCCCCTTCCAGGCCTGCCTCCGCACTCCGCAGCGCTGCCTCGGACTGACACAAAATGGCGCCGGGTTTCTCCCCTCAGCTTAGCCCCACCCACCGTCCTTCCCTCAGCCGTTTTGAGGGTCAATCAGGTTAAGTCTTGGTCAATTTGGTTAGTGGAAGAAGTCGTCCTTTTCCTTTTAAGGTTGTGGGCGGACTACAACTCCCATTGTGCCAGATTAACTCCCGGAAGCGCCCTCAGTGTAGGGCGGATGAGCTCCAGACATGTCGAATTTATCGTTCCTGGGCAAGGTGGTTGAAAGGGCAGCAATGGAGCAGTTGCAGTCCTACCTATATGATGCAACTTGGCTAGACCCCTTCCAGTACGGCTTCCATTCAGGTCATGGGACGGAGACGGTGCTGGTCGCCATCACAGACAAGCTGCATTGCCAACTAGATCAGGGTGGATCGGCGCTGCTCGTGTTATTGGACCTCATGGCAGCGTTCAATACTGTCGATTACGATCTTTTGACCCACCGTCTTGCCGGGGCTGGGGCGAGGAGGCAGCCCTTAACTGGCTATCCTCCTTCCTCTGGAACCGGTCACAGCGAGTGAGAAGGGGCGAGGTTGTCCTAGGGGCGTCCCCCTCTTTTGTGGGGTGCCCCAGGGGGCAATTCTCTCCCCTTTATTATTTAACATCTATGTCCGACCACTTGCTCGGTTGGTACGCAGCATCGGGCTGGAGTGTCACCAATACACGGGTGACACCCAGCTCATTCTGGGGATGGAAGGCCGGCCCGACTCCGTACCCGACAATTTCCATCATTGCCTTGAAGCCGTCACTGGATGGCTGCGAGCCAGTAGGTTGAAGGTGAATCGGGCTAAGACGGAGATCCTGTGGCTGGGTCGTCCGGGTACGGGAGAGATCCAGCTCCCAACCCTGGACGGGCGACGCCGTCCGTCTCCATCTGTAAAGTCTGGGAGTCACGCTTGACTCCCAACTGTCGATGGAAAAGCACATCTCAATGCGTCAGCGGAGTGGCCTTCCACGACCTCCGGCAGGCGAGGAAGCTGGCTCCCTACCTGTCCTGTCATGACCTAGCCACAGTGGTCCAAGCCACGGTCATCTCAAGATTGGACTACTGTAACGCCCTCTACATCGGCCTTCCTTTGTCGGTGATCCGGAAGCTTAAGCTGGTGCAGAACGCTGCAGCTCGGCTGGTGGCAGGACTTCCATCTTGCTGCCACATCATGCCTGTTCTGTGCGAACTGCACTGGCTTCCAATAGAGCACTGGATTACCTTCAAGGTGCTGGTTTTGACCTTTAAGGCCTTGAATGGTCTGGGGCCAGTGTACCTAAGGGACCGCCTCTCCCAATACAGTCCCCCACGACCACTGCGATCTGAGTCTCTGAACCTCCTTGTGGTACCCAGCTGCCAATCCATCCACTTGTCCTCTATGAGGCGGAGGGCTTTCAGTGCCATCGCGCCTATTTTATGGAACGCTCTGCCCTCCACAATCCGCGCACAGTCCGATCTGTTAGCCTTCCGTAAGGCTTGTAAAACCCACCTGTTCGTACAGGCATTCGGTCTGTAGACAACTCTAGGCTGCTTACCTATAATGTAGGCCATAAGAGCTACTTTTAATGTGTATTTGCCTGTACAATTTTTAATGTGGACATTGGTCCGTTGTTTTATTGTGTTTTCATGATTTTAAGTAAATGTAAGTCGCCCCGAGCCTATCGGAGGGGGCGAATAACAAATCGAAATAATAAATAAATAAATAAATGTCCTGGGTGGGACCCTCCCTCCAGTACAAACCAGATGTAATCATCAAAAGAGCCACACCTGGCTCGCGAGCCATAGGTTCCCGTCCCCTGGTTTAACCTATGGCTTGCTCATAAAACTAAATAGCTGTATCACAAAAAATGTGTGTCAAAAAAATGGTGTCAACCAACATTGGAAAGCTCTATTCTGGAAACTGATAAGTATTAAATTGAGGCAACTGCTTGCCTATCACATCAAAAAGGAACCCCTGCATGGGCACTGAATCTATTTCTTCTCCTTACTAACTCCAGTTTCTATTGGGAGGAGATTTTGTTCCTCCAAAACAGTGTGACTTGTCACAACGTTTTTCTTTGACTCCGTAGAACTGAGCCGAAACCACCAATAGCAAACACACAACCTGCCCCTTCTTTTTGCAGCTGTGTGCTGCTTTACTTCATAATCCTCACACTCCTCTATTACTAAATATTGTAAATGATTGTTTGTGCTAACAGCCTATTATTTTAATTAAACAGTTCCCCAACACTGCATCTTACATTCAGTTTTCAGGGGGGGAAACCCCCCAGTGTGACTACACATCTCATTATTGCAAGAACCAAGATCAAAAACAAAAGCAGAGGTACGATTTAGCTGGCATTTGCACGACAAAATTCTCCAACTCACAGTCACGCGGTATAAAATACTAAAGGGGGGAAAAACTCACACCAATTTGTTGGTAATTTACATGGGATGCTGCCAGAAGGTTTTAATTAAATTCGCATGCAAACGAGAAATTAACTTTGCTTAATGAGAAAAAAAAACCCTCCTACTGTTGGAAATGTTTTTAATCACACTCACCTGAATGATCTCAAGAGTTTGTAGGACTTGCCCAGATCAGACTTTTCGTCTGCAGAGGGGAGCCACGGCTAAC
Source organism: Anolis apletophallus (assembly GCA_030556195.1). Lineage (NCBI taxonomy): Eukaryota > Metazoa > Chordata > Lepidosauria > Squamata > Anolidae > Anolis > Anolis apletophallus. Next base: position 8,006,442 of record JARBWK010000012.1, read on the forward strand.
TCCATCTGTGGGAGAAAAGGAATTGTGCTTCAATCTGTCGTTCAAAGTCTCAGGCCAAAACAGGCAAGAATAGGGGGGGGGGGGGGATTAGTAAGTGAACCTTATAAATAAGAACCCAGGTCAAGCTTCACCAGTAGCGCATGTTCACCAATTAGTCCAGGACTGAGATGTCAGAAGTAAAGGCCAAGCCCATCAATACCCCTTCAATTAATGAATGGAATGTGCTCATCACACTAGATAATTGGCTAGTATCATTATCAGTATTGTGTTGATACAGCTGGTTTTATTTACTTGATAGAGCAGTGGTTCTCAACCTGTGGGCCGTGACGCAGCAATGGGCTGCGAGAATGGAAATCCGGTCTGCAGACCTCCTTCCTCTTTATTTATTTATTTTATTTATTGTATGTTCATTCCTTTCCACAGAGCTAATCAGCCCCACACCTTTTGGTACTGATGTTTGTTTGTTTATTTATTTATTTACTTAGTGTATTTATATTCCGCTCTTCTCATCCCGAAGGGATTACAGGTACACATACTAGCAGACAATTCCTGCTGTTTTTCACATACACAACATATAGACGAACAGAGGCAAACTCTGGCCACCAGGGGGAGCTGACGCACTCTTCATCTCTCAGCGTCCCTTGTTGTTCCGCATTCCTCAGCGTTCCTGGAGTTCTTTAATGGCCTCATAATTCAGTCAAAATTTGCCTCCCCACTTAATGTGGTACCTCAATCTCCTACCTGACAGATGCAACTGTCTTTCGGGCTGCAAAGGTCAACAGCAGGCTACACTTAAAGGTTGAGCACCCACCTCAAACTCATGACCTATTTGTCAGAGAGATCTTATGCAGCTGACACTGGTCAAAGTAGTCACTGGTAAAAGGGGTCTCCGTTCAAGTGGTCTTTGGTCAAAGTGGTCTCTGGTCAAGTGGGCCCTGGTGTTGCACTCCAGGACAGGAATAAGAAGATGACAAAACTATTCCGGTTTCCTCCTTTCTGCTTCCTTCTACATCTGATTGTTTAGAATAAAATGCAGCTTGGACTGCCACTTCCCTAAGTGCTGCTAAAGCTGAGCTAGGAGTAAGCCAGAGTACTTCTTAAAATCTCCATTCCTGGTTGGGAAGAAGGGTCTCACTAGAACAGCCCTGGGCATCTTGTGGCCCACGGGCCAGATGTGGCCCGCCGGCCGATTCTGTCCAGCCCCGGCAGGCGGGCAATGGAGGGGAAGGGAGGGGGGAGAAGAGGAGGAGGCCAGGAGCAAGCAGCGCCACAGAACATGGTTTTGCTTTCCACCGCCTATTCCTTTCCCTTTCTCCACTACGGAGGGAGAGAGAGAGAGAGAGAGAGAACACAGCATCCTTCCTGCCTTCCTTTCAGTCAACGGACTGCGCCCACAATGCACTGGGGTGGCAACGAGTGGGGGAGGGAGGGGGAAGGGGAAAGGAGGGGGCGAGGAGGAGCCCGCCCGAACAGCTAGCGAGTGTCAGGGTTTTGCCCTTGCGCACTCATGCCAGGCGCGCCCCCCCCTCCATTGTTTTGTAAAATTTTAGTGAATAAATGTCATTTTTCCTATGACAGCCTCTCTTTTTCATTGCTCATAACATATACTCTTATCAGTCTTATTAATATATCAAAAACGCAATGTAGTACCTTTTTTATTATTATTAAAGAAATTCAATTGATATTATGTAGAATACAGTTCAGCCTTTAGGTGCGGCCCTCCATAATATTTTTTGGCTCTCGTGTGGCCCCTTCGAAAAAATAATTGCCCACCCCTGCACTAGAACATAAATGGACAAGAGTTGACATCCAACCTCCCTTCTTCTAACTTTAGAAGACATGTTGTTGTCATTCTGGCAGAAGGTTAAAACTTTTTTTTTTTATTCAGACAGTTTAAAAAAATTGAATAACTTTATTGTCACTATATATTGTACAACGAAATTAAATGATTTTCCCAGCAAACGTCACAAAACAACACACCCATCCCTCCACACTCCCAGCCTCCCATGCTACATCAATGCAAAGCTAGGTTGGCAGAAGCTGGGGCTAACCATGGGAGCTCACCCCGCTCCCGGGATTCAAACCACCGATCTTTCGGTCAGCAAGTTCATCAGTTCAGCGGTTTAACCCACCGCGCCATCAGGGGCTCCAATTATTGATGTTTAGAACCAGATTATTGTCCCTGCGCCACGAGAGCAGCCGGTCCACCTCATCCCAATAGCCATGAAATGGAAAAACAGAAACGGGCTCGGGAGTGCAGCATTGTTTTAGCTGAATTGCTTTTAATAGCTTTTAAAATTATTTTATAATTGTATTTTTAATTGACTTGATTAATTCTATTTTAGTATTTTTCTTTTATATAGTTAAATTTTAATTGCATTACATTTGAAGTTGTTAATTGCTTTGGATCCTAATCCTGGGAAATGCAAGATGGTGATGGGAACAACAATCGCGACACTTCAATTCCAGCAACGAATGCTACCATAAAGCTGCTTTCCTGTAGAAACAAAAGGCCTATCGTTTATTAATTTATTCACAGGTCAACAAGACCCATTTCAGACCATGTCTCCAATCTGGAGGGCGAGAGGGAATTAATTTATCTCCTGGGCCAATTAATTTATTTCTCCCGGGCCAATAATTTCTGTTTTGATGAACAAAGACAGAACTCTATCCCACATAATAACAGCATAATTATTTTGACAGTTACTAAGCTCAAAATAATTGTCTTCAGACAATATTATTGTGCCCGATACTGAAAAACTTCTTTGGTTTTTTCTTTTAATATGCAAAGCCACATAGCATTTAAAAGGCAAAATATGACTCCCAACCTAATGCAATGGAAAATACTCCAAATTACTATAACCTTCACACACTTGGATTTGTTCTATGGGAATAAAACGCTTCATAATGACTAAGTCATAAGGGAGTCCAGTTCTCAGACGATGCCTTACGATTTGTCAAGAAAATGTCACTTCAGCATACCTCACTGACCTAAGGGAAATCCTTTGTTGCCAGCCCTAAAAAGTGAAAAATTGAACCATGTGTTTAGTAAGAGTGACTATTTCCACCTTTCAAGCCCAGGCCCGGATTAAGCCCTTTTGGTGCCCTAGGCCAGTGTTTCTCAACCAGTGTGCCGTGAGTGATCATCAGGTGTGCCGTGGGAAATTGGCACCCCCCCCCCTCCTAACAGCCCCCTCACAGGTTTCCAAGAAACAAATTGAGCTTCTCCGCTTGGAAATGTTTTTTGGTTTTTTTTACTATTTTACTGGATTCCTAGAAAGATGTTCTCTATAACAGGGGTTCTAGCAGGGGTTCCCCAAACTTTTTCAGCCACATTGCCCTTTTTGAAACCAAAGTTTCTCGTGGAGCCCCAAGAAATGTTTAGTTCTATCTGTCTATGTTCTATCAGACACATTACACATTACACATGATACATAATTGGAAGTATGAATAATAAGGTGTATATCTATCTATATATCTATCTATGTCTATCTATATAATAAAAGAGAATGAATGTATGTATGTATGGGCAGTTTACTGATTGGTTGCCACTGTGGGATTATTTGCATAACGCCTCTGATTGGCCAGCACCACGAACATTCCGACACTACAGTGGCAGAGGGGGTAAGGAAAAGGCCTGAGGCAGTCAGCCATGGTGGGAGGAACCTTCCACACAGCCTATAACCCTGAATATTAAGGCAGAAAATCCCACAATATCTGTTTTGAACTGGGTTTTCTCAGTCCACACTCATATAATCTGGTTCAAAGCAGATAGCATGGGATTTTATTCAGATGTGTAGAAAGGAACTCAGATAACACAAGGCCCTTCCACACAGCCTATAACCCTGAATATTAAGGCAGAAAATCCCACAATATCTGTTTTGAACTGGGTTTTCTCAGTCCACACTCACATAATCTGGTTCAAAGCAGATAATCCCAGAGAACTCTGTAGCCCCTACAAATCACAGACCAGGCCCAAACTTGCCACACAGAGTACTCATGATCCACTCTACATGGTGGTGCAGATTGGAGGAGCATGGACCATGGGTGATGGGACTTCCATATGGGAGTTGTACTTCACCCACATCTACTGAATTCAGCTGACATCGGATCTACATTAAACTGGGAACACTGGCAAACAATGTCTTTCTCAAATCACCCGGACAGCGCCGGGTCCCCAAGCTAGTATATTAATAAAAGAAACAATAGTAAAAAAAAAAAAGATCTGGAGACAATATTATTCATTATTTAAATCTCCAAAATGATATAACCCAGTATTATTTATTTTAAAATTTTTAATATGTTACATTTGGCCCGCCCAGAATGGTTTTAAACTGTCTTTTATTGCTGGTGTGTAAGTATATTGATTGTATTGTTTTATTATTTGCTGTTACGTTGTTATTGGGCTTGGCCTCATGTAAGCTGGGGTCCCCTTCGGGAGATAGTGCCAGGGTATAAATAAAGTTAATAATAATAATTAATTAATTAATTAATATAACCGCTAGTTAAGATACTTGAAAAATGTCACCCTGTTACATGTACACCTGAAGTTAATGTGAACAATGTGCTTGCTTCTTGCAGCAGAGTTTGTCAGAGTTTAGCAGAGATTCCCTGAAATCTCCCTCCATGCCATGTCTTCTTTTAATGCTCTGAGCATGCTCCCTGTTATTGTTCCCCTGGCTAACCAGGATCCAGTTCTGTTTTCTTTCGATCCTCTTCTCTCTCTCTCTCCTTTTCTCTCTCTCTCCTTTTCTCTCTCTTCTGCCTTGGGCTTCTGCATTTCTAAGTTTCCAGTGGAAATGGCATCATTTCTCTCTGGATTTCAACTGTACGCATCAGAGGCTCAAACGTACAACTGCCATAAGAAGACTGTTAAGAGAAGGCATCTTTCCAACAGCCTTACAATATCTGTTGCTCTCCATCTAGACCAGGGGTGCCCACACTTTTTCAGCATGCGAGATACTTATAATAAAACCAAGTCAGAAAGATCTACCTACCTCCTCAAGGCTGGAGAGGGGAGGGGGCGGGGCTTGGCGCAGCCTGGCTCTGCCCCCCTCTGGCTTTGGCACTCCCAGCAGCTGCTCCAGCCTTGAGGGGAGCAGGGCCAAGACAGCCTTGTGCTAGCTATGCCACCACTGGCTTGGCACTGCCATCCCCAAGCCTGGAGAAGCTGCTGGTAGAGTGGAAGCCAGAGGGGGCGGAGCCAGGTCGCGCTAAGCCCCGCCCCTCCCTCTGGCTTTGGACTCCCAGCAGCTTCTCCAGGCTTGAGGATGGCAGTGCCAAGCCAGTGGTGGCATAGCTAGCACAAGGCTGGCTTGGCACTGCCATCCTCAAGCCTGGAGAAGCTGCTGGTAGAGAGGAAGACAGAGGGGCGGAGCCAGGATGCGCCAAGCCCCGCCCCACCCCACTGGCGTTGGACCTCCCAGCAGCTTCTCCAGGCGTGAGGATGGCCGTGCCAAGCCAGTGGTGGCATAGCAAGCCCCAGGCTGGCTTGGCACTGCCATCCTCAAGCCTGGAGAAGCTGCTGGTAGAGCAGAAGTCAGAGGGGGGCGGAGCCAGGCTGCACCAAGCCCCGCCCCTCCCCTCTGGCTTTGGACCTCCCAGCAGCTTCTCCAGGCTTGAGGAGGGCAGGGCCAAGTCAGTGGTGGCATAACTAGCACAAGGCTGGCTTAGCACTGCCATCCTCAAGCCTGGAGAAGCTGCTGGTAGAGCTGAAGTCAGAGGGGGCGGAGCCAGGCTGCGTCCAAGCCCTTCCCCCTCCCCTCTGGCTTTGGAGCTCCCAGCAGCTTCTCCAGGCTTGAGGATGGCAGTGCCAAGCCAGTGGTGACATAGCTAGCACAAGGCTGGCTTGGCACTGCCATCCTCAAGCCTGGAGAAGCTGCTGGTAGAGCAGAAGTCAGAGGGGCGGAGCCAGGCTGTGCCAAGCCCCGCCCCCTCCCCTCTGGCTTTGGACCTCCCAGCAGCTTCTCCAGGCTTGAGGATGGCAGTGCCAAGCCAGTGGTGGCATAGCTAGCACAAGGCTGGCTTGGCCCTGCCCTCCTCAAGGCTGGAGCAGCTGCGGGGAGTTCCGAAGCCGGGGAGGGGCGGGGCTTGGCACGGCCTGGCTCCGCCCCTTCTGAGAATCGCCCCATCCAGCTGCGATCAACCTCCTTCAGTCCTGTGATCGACTGGTCGATCACGATCGACTTCCTGTGCAGCCCTGATCTACACGGCTGAACTACGGCTCTATCTATTAAAATCTGGATCCACTTGTTAAAGATGCAAGTATTTATTTATTTATTTATTTATTAGTTCGATTTATTAGTCGCCCTTTCCCGTAGGCTCAGGGCGACTCACATTCAGATACATATAAATCCATAAAACACAATAAAACACGATAAAACCGTCCCCCTATTAGTATTAGATATTTTTCGGCGGAGAAGAGCATATATGATAATGAAGCAACGCGAGCAGTGTTGTGCATATGAATAAATAAAAGTTAAGTTTGGTTTTCTTTCATATACCTGTGCAAAGTCAGCAGCAAGGCGCATCTTCCCGCCTTCACCCAAGGGTCTCAGCAGGCTGGCGTTGCGGATAAATATTTCAATGGCTCTCTGAGCAATGGCTTCTGTACTTTCGTAGACAAAGTCATAACATTCAAAGTGTCTGAAGTAGTCACTCATGACTCTTGAAATGAAGCCCTGGAGCTCTTTCATGTACAGAGAACAAGGGATATCTGGCTTCCCAGAAGTGGGTAGTGACCTACCAGAAGAAGAAGAAAAAAGGGGGGAAGGGGTGTTAATTTCCTGTTGGTATCAATTACATAGTGTTGTGCTGTTTGCTTTTATGTCGAGGAAGGCAATTGCAAAGACGGCGTACGGGGCAGTATCCTTTTTAACACTGAAAAACAAAGAGCTGCCTCTAAAAACAGTATCTGAAAATTCCCAACTTCATGACATGACAAGTCCTGTTTCGACGCCCCCACGTAGCTTTTTTCATCAGCTGGAAGCCTAAAGCTTTAAATCTGTGCGTTAAATCTAAACAGCCCAGCTGTCGGTTTAATTCTCCAACAAGAGACCATATCATCCTAGACAGCACATGATGGTGCTAACCATCAACCTGACCCCAAACCATCTTTATTTAGTCTCTAAAAGTGTTGTGATTCTAGATTACAGATTATACGTACATTTCCCTCTAATCCGGACAGAATGACACAAACGACAGGGTGTGGCTTGAAGTGAACCAGAGGACACAGGATTCCTGCCCATGGGATTTAGTTAATAATGCGCATTGGAAATCTGCATTAGAAGTTTTTAAAATGTGAGCAAGAGCTGTAGTGTCCTGTGTATGAATGTATTTTGTGGCCACGGTGATCCAAGCCACGGTCATCTCAAGGTTAGACTACTGTAACGCTCTCTACATTGGCCTGCCTCTGTCAAGCTGGTGCAGAACGCCGCAGCTCGGTTGCTTGCAGGAGCTCCTGCGAGCTGCCACATTACACCAATTTTGCGGGAACTGCATTGGCTTCCAGGGGCGGATCTTAGTGGAGGCAAAGTAAGCGGCTGCCTCAGGGTGCCACGTGGCCAAGGGTGCATCCGGCCATGGCCGCCAGGTTCAGCGCATCATGCCATGCCATTGCTGCGGGTGGCCGGCACGTGGGTGGGAGGCTCTGCCCCGACTGCAAAATGTTCCCTGGCTTGTCCTTTTCATCCTCTTGGGAGTGCTCTGTTTTAATAGTGCATGCACGAAACTTTCATGCATGTGCTATTGGGACCGAGCACTTCTGGTGGAGGGAGTAGCGAAACGCACTCCCAAGAGGATGAAAAGGACGGGGGAACACTTTGCAGCTAGAGGTGGGAGGCTTCGCCCTGGCTGCAAAATGTTCCCTCGTCCTTTTCATCCTCTTGGGAGTGCGTTTCGCTACTCCCTCCACCAGAAGCGTTCGGTCCCAATAGCGCATGTGCGAGACTAGCTGTTTGCGCGTATGTGTACTCCAGTGCGTGCCATCATTACCACACTGAAGACCCAGGGGGCACCAAAAAAACATTGGCTTACTATAATTTTTTACCTTCATCCGGTCCTGCTGGCTTCCTATTGAGTACCGGATCACCTTCACAGTGTTAGTCTTGACTTTTAAGGCCTTGTATGGTCTGGGGCCAGTGTACCTAACCCCATACTGCCCCATGAGAACACTTAGATCTGAAGACTGGAATCTTCTAGCCGTGCCCAATGTCAAACAATACCACGTAACTGCAACACGGAGAAAGGCATTCTCCATCATCGCCCCAGTTCTCTGGAACGCACTACCCCCGGAGGTTCGGCTCTTGCGTAATCTGTTGGCTTTTCAGGAGGCCTGCAAGTCGGCCCTATTCCGGCAGGCCTTTGAGTTGTAATGTGCTATCTCCTAGGACTTGTGTTATCTCTTAGGAATTGTTTTATCCTTGTGGTTTTATTGCTGTTGTAGATTTGTTGTTTTATTGTGGTGCTTGATGTAAGCCGCCCCAAGCCGGCTGGGAGTGGCGGCCAATAAATCTAATTAATAAATAAATAAATTTCCAGAGGCACCACTTTAGAATGGAATTCCAAAGCCATTTCCCCCCAGAAAATTTGGGGGGTGGGGGGGAGAGTGTGTAGTCTCAGAAATCTTTCATTCAGGTCTTCATGTTATATCATTTGAATACCAAGTCATAATAATAATAATAATAATAATCTTTATTTATACCCCGCCACTATCTCCCCGATGGGGACTCAGGGAAGCTCACAGGAGGCCAAGCCCAGACAACAAATTTCAACAAAACAAAAAATCAAAACATCAACAGTAAACACAATGGAAATCCATACATAATAAATACAAAATACAAATAGGTATCTAAAATCACAAATGACAAGGCGGGCCGCATGCATAAATATAAAATGTCAGAAATAAGTGGAGTAGCTTCATTGCGAAAGAGAGTACATGTAAACAAGGGGGAATGTACTCCAAAAAGGGCAGGGACATAGAGGAGAGCAGGGGTAAAAATTAAAAGTCATAGATATATTATTTATCATTGGAACGGAACATATTGTAGACCAGGGGTGCCCACACCTTTTCAGCATGCGAGCTACTGATAATAAAACCAAGTCAGAAAGATCTACCTACCTCCTCAAGGCTGGGGAGGAGGGACGGGGCTTGGTGTGGCTTCTCAGGCTTGCCCCCAGTCTGGCATTCTGGCTCTGCCACCCAGCAGCTTCAGGCTTGAGGATGGCAATGCAGCAAGCCAGTGGTGGCATAGCCAGCACATGCCACCACTGGCAAGGCTGGCATTGCCATCCTCAAGCCGGGAGAAGCTGCAGGGAGAGCGGAAGCCAGAGGGGGGGTGGAGCCCAGGCCACGCCAAGCCCCGCCCCATCCCCTCTGGGTTTGGAGCTCCCAGCAGCTTCTCCAGGCTTGAGGATGGCAGTGCCAAACCAGCCTTGTGCTAGCTATGTGACCACTGGCTTGGCATTTCCATCCTCAAGCCTGGAGAAGCTGCTGGGAGTGCCGAAGCCGGGGGAGGGGGTGGGGCTTGGCGCAGCCTGGCTCCGCCCCCTCTGAGAAGCGCCCCATCCTGGGATCGACCTCCTTCGGTCCCGGGATCGACTGGTTGATCGTGATCGACTTCCTGGGCAGCCCTGTTCTAGACACTTCAATTTTTCCAGAAAAAAAAGGCTTTGGAAAAAACCTTCACATCTCTAGTTGGAACTGAACACCTCACTGTGTTTGCTATCACGAGTTGTTTCAAATGATTAATTGGGACTTTGGCTGAAAAAAAACCACACACACAAAAAAAGGGAAGGGTACAAAGAAGAAATTCCTCACCACGATACAGAAAAAGCAGTCTAAGAAACCTATAGGATAGTTCTCATCATAGGATCATCCTGAGTGCTTTTACAGATAAATCAAAGGTTACAATATCCAGTGGTTTCTCTGGATTCACCGATCCCTTTTAGAATCAATCAATCAATCAATCAATTTTTATTACTTGCTTAGTCGCCCTCCACAAACGGTGCTCTGGGCGACTTACAGAATAAATCAATAAAACACTTAAATTAAAAATTAAAACCACTAATCAAACGCTCTGCCAAACAGCCAAGTCTTCAGTGCGACAGTAAAACATCTCAATTCGTGCATGGCTCGGATGTCGGGTGGCAGAGAGTTCCACAGTTTTGGGGCAGCGGCTGAGAAAGATCTCCGCCTAGTGACCTCCAGGCGGATTTCTCTAGGGTCCCGGTATATATAGGAGATTTTCTTGGGAAGATCGAGGTGACCACTGGGGTTGATAGGGGGAGAGACGGTCCCTAAGGTATGTCGGCCCCTGGCCGTACAAGGCCTTAAAGGTTAGTACCAACACCTTGTAGGAGATCCGGAATTCGATTGGTAGCCAATGCAGCTGACACAGGATAGGTGTTATATGACATCCCATAGGAGTTCCTGTAAGGAGCCTGGAAGCTGCATTTTGAACCAAACGAAGTTTCTGGGTCACTGACAAAGGAAGGCCAACGTAAAGAGCGTTACAGTAGTCCCTATGTAATGGTGTTTAGGAGTAGTGTTACCGGGGAGGGCGATAGTTAGTAAGGGAATGTGAAGTAAAGAGATATCTATTTTATTTATTTATTTAATGTATTTCCTGCATTTATATCCCATCACTTTTCAACCCCCGAAGGGAGACTCAGGATTTATTCATTACATTGAGACCCATTATTTATTTATGTATTTATTTATTTATTTATTCGAATTTCTTGGCCGCCGTTCCCAGGTGGCTTGGGGCGGCTCACAAATCGAACTAATTGCAGCACATTATACAGATTAAAACAATTTAAAACCGCAACATTTAGCAGTAAAATCAACATATACTAATTCAGGTTACAAAAGCCTGCTGGAACAGCCAGGTCTTACAGGCCTTCCGAAACGCCATGAGGTCACGGAGTGACCTAATCTCCAGTGGTAAGGAGTTCCAAAGTGTGGGCGCAATGATGGAAAATGCCCTTCTCCTTGTCGAAGTCAGGCGAAAGGCTTTGGTGCTTGGTACAAAGAGAAGATCCTGCTCTTCTGATCTCAGTGATCTCGTGGGACAATATGGGGTAAGGCGGTCCCTCAGGTACACTGGCCCCAGACCATACAAGGCCTTACAAGTCAGAACTAACACTTTGAAGGTGATCCGGAATTCAACAGGCAGCCAGTGCAGCTCCTGAAGGATAGGTGTAATGTGATGGCACGCGGGCACGCCTGAAAGCAAACGAGCTGCCGTGTTCTGCACCAACTTTAGTTTCCGGGTAGCCGACAAAGGAAGGCCAATGTAAAGAGCGTTACAGTAGTCAAATCTTGAGATGACCGTCGCTTGGATCACCGAAGCCAAGTCGCGACGGGACAGGTAGGGGGCCAGCTTCCGAGCCTGGTGAAAAAACGCAACTCGGCTAACCATGGAGATATGAATCTCCATAGAAAGCCGAGTGTCCAAATGGACTCCAAGGCTCTTTACTGATGACGACGGGCGTAGCGCCGTGCCGTCCAGGGTTGGAAGCTGGAGTTCCCCACCGCCCGGGCGACCCAGCCAAAGGATCTCCGTCTTCGCTGGATTCACCTTCAACCTACTGGCTCGCAGCCATCCAGTGATGGCTTCAAGGCAAAGATGGAAATTATCGGGTACAGAGTCGGGCCGGCCCTCCATCCTCAGAATGAGCTGAGTGCCATCAGCGTACTGATGACACTCAAGCCCAAAGCTGCGTACCAACTGGGCAAGTGGTCGCATATAGATGTTAAATAATAGAGGGGAGAGGATGGCCCCCTGAGGGACCCCACAAATTAGGGTCTATTAGGGTCATTAGAGGCTATTGCAAAAAAAAAAAACAATAATAAAATCACAGATTAAAAACATCACATAATAAAACAATACACAGACAATGTCCATACAATGAAACTGTATTTCAAAAACTTGGAAATTTACCATAATATCTCAACTACCACCAACATACGTGATATTGGCAAAACCTGGCAAAAGTTCAATACATCAAATCCTTGTGTTACCACAGAACTAGAGTGTGTTGTAGTGCAACAGGAAATTAAGAGATAACATAAAATAATGTATACACTTTTACTGAGACACTTGGGGTTGCATTTTTGCACAGTTTTCTTATTTTAGGTTCAGTTGACAATCATTGCAGGGGAACATCTGGCCCTACATTTAAAAGGATCCTGTATTTTGTTTTGGCACCTGTTTATTTATGCCTGTCACATATAGGACTAAGATAGCACTGTAGTAACTCCATTACCCAGAAAAGTCTTCCTGATGCATAGTGATGACAATAGCCTCTATTGAGTCTCCAACTGAGTTTAGTAAAGGTTGCACGGCATTTCCCATCAAATCATGGACTGTCTAGAAAAGGAATGACCAAGAATGGAAAAAAAAATAGTGAGGAAACACATACATGAGACAACAATATGTTTACACCCTCTAACTGGAGCGTCCTACATGGAGTGGTCAACCCCCTTGTTTAAGGAGTTTCATTGGCTGCTGTTCATCTTCTGGTCCCAATTCAAGGTGCAGGTTCTTACCTATAAAGCCCTGAACGGTTTGGGACCCGCCTACCTACGTGACCGCATTTCCGTCTACGAACCTATCCGATCTCTCCGATCACCTGGAGAGGCCCTGCTCTCGCTCCCACCCCTTTGCAGGTGAGACTGGTGGGAACGAGAGAGAGAGAGGGGCCTTCTCTGTGGTGGCCCCCCGGCTCTGGAACTCGCTCCCCAGGGAGATTAGACAAGCTCCCTCTTTGGCAGTTTTTAGGAGGAGCATGAAGACGTGGCTGTTCCAATATGCCTTCCCTGAATAAAGGGAACAATGTCCTGCTTTGACCAATCCCCTGCAAATGTCCTCAGATGCACTTCAACTATCTATTGGGTTGATCTCTGCACATTACACAAAAACCCTTCCGCTAGATCAGGGGTGGGCAACCTACGGCAGCTGATTCTGTCCGGCCCGGGGAGAAGGGCGTCGGGGGGCAGGGCCAAGAGGAAGGGGTACCGCTGCCACCATGCCATCGCAGGCTTTGTGGGATCTGTGTCGGTAGACAGGCCGGAGGAGCGGCAGCTTTGGAGTGCCTGCATCCCTGGAGGCGATCTGGGCCTGCAGCGGGAGCACTCGGTGACCTGCAGGGGCTGATTGCCCTGGCGACCCAGAAGACTTGATCATCTTCCGGGTCGCCAGGTCAAATAAGTCGCCTCAGATCGCCGACTGCTCCCCCTGCAGGCCCGGGGATGGCAGGCACTCCATAGCAGGGCGATCAACTGGGGAACGGCTGGGGGCGTGCCCCCTCCTCCCCGCGTGCTCACTCACTCCCTGCAGCACGCGTGCCCCTTTTCCCTCCCCTCTTGCCCCCTACCATCCTGGGCGCGCGAGCTCCAAGCCCTGACTCACCGCTTCTCCGGGCGAGGAAGAGGAAGCGAGGTGTAAGCCCAGCTGGGGCAGAAATGTGGGTGCTGCTGCCTGGAACAGAAGGACCCACCACAGCCTCCCTCCCTCCCGCCCAGAAGGAGCGAATGGCCATCAATAAACACATCTAAAGCAGTTCCCTCAGGCTCTGCCTTGCTGCTGCGGCGGCGGATGGGTCCTCTTTTGCCATCCTCTGGCTGGGTCCATTGGACCATTTCATCTTGGGATCCTTCCTCTCTTGAGGATGTCAGCCTTCATCTTGGTTCAAACTTTGTCTTCTTGAATTTCATTTTATTTTATTTTAGTAGTATTTATTATTATTTTATAATAATTTTATAATAATAATATAATAAATAATATAATATAATAAAATAATGTTTTATTGTATTATAATTTCAATATATTATAATGTCTATATATATACTATAATATAATAATTATATTAATACTAAGAATATATGAATATTTCTTGATATATTATGTTAATATTAATGTTAACATTAATATGTAATATATAGTAAATATAGTAAATAAATAAATAAATAATGTAGATTAGAATGTAGTTCAGTCTCTAGGTGCGGCCCTCTCGTGTGGCCCCTTGGAAAAAATAATTGCCCACCCCTGCGCTAGATACATCTTATTCTCCGTCCACGTCAAGTGTTTATTTATTTTTAAAATCTTAATATATGACATTTGGCTTGGCCATTTTGGTTTTAAACTTTGTGTACTTACTGTTTATGTGTTTTATTGATTGCATTGTTTTTATTTGCTGCTGTGTTGTTGTTATTTTTATTATTGCTGTGTTGTTGAGCTTGGCCTTATGTAAGCCGCCCCGAGTCCCTTCTAGGAGATGGTGGCGGGGTATAAATAAAGTTTAATAATAATAATAATAATAATAACAACAATAAGTTCCAAAATTCTATTAAATTCTCCAAACGGATTTGGCTGTATAGAGTGCTATTTTGTGCTATGACAAAATAGTTTTGTACCTAAATATTTTTTTATTTTATTACAAGCGATTCTTTTTTTACTGGCCCTTGTTCAACCCGCTGTTCAACATGAGGGTAGTTGGAAGAGATCCACCTAAATTGCACAGCATGTTTATTTTTATGCAAGTTTATCTGTGTTCATCCATCGATCTGGGTAGGTGTGATGTGTGTGTAAAAATAAATACATTTGTCAACTTCGCTGGAATTTCTCCCACTCGCTTTGTACGAACAAAGGGTTGATAAAGGGTCCACAAGGAAAGAGTCACGTGGAAGAGAATGCTTCGGAGAAGTTTAATATGATGTGACAGCTATCTATAGAGCGTTATAAAAACCAAGTGAATTGGCTAAGTTTTAGTTCGGCATCCACCTGTAGATTCCAAGTTGTGGTTCTTTCTGCTTTGTCATTTCTCTTTGAGACCCGTTCGGCGTGTCTTCTCGAAAGAGGTCGCAGCATTGTGGATAGTGCGTCTCCATGCCTCCCGATGTGAGGCCAGGGTGGACCCTTGCTGGTGATCAATCTCGCTGAGCCTGAGATGTTGTTTCAGGGAGTCCTTATATCTCTTTTGGGGGGCGCCTCTCTTGTGCTGACCCGTGGTGAGTTCAACATAGAGTAGTATCTTTGGGAGGCAGTGGTCCTCCATCCTAGAGACGTGCCCTGCCCAGCGCAGCTGTGTTCTCAATAGCATGGCCTCAATGCTGGTGATCCCTGCTTGCTCAAGGACAGCAACATTCGTCACATAGTCGGTCCAGTGTATATTTAGGATTGTGCGAAGACAGCGCTGATGAAAGAATCCGAGGAGTCATAGGTGTTGGCGATAGGTGACCCATGTTTCAGACCCATAGAGAAGAATAGACAGTACGATAGCTCTGTACACACTGATTTTGGTGCTTTGCCTCAGGTACTTGTTGCTCCAGACTCTTTTGTGAAGCCTTCCAAATGCACGATATGCCTTTGCTAATCTGTGATCTATCTCTTTATCAATCTTGGTGTCTGAAGAGATGATGCTTCCCAAGTAGGTGAACTGCTGAACGGACTTAAGCACAGATGTGCCTTTGATGACGTGGGGATGATGGTGTTCTTCCTGTGGTGAGGGCTGGTAGAGAACGTCCGTTTTCTTCAGGCTGACTTCCAGCCCAAACAGCTCTGCAGCTGTTGCAAAGCAGGATGTGAGGCGCTGCAGGGCTGCTTCTGAATGGGCGACAAGGGCAGCATCGTCTCCAAAAAGCAGCTCACGGATTAGATAGTTTAGAGCAGGGCTGTCCAACCTCTACCAGGCCAGGGGCCTGAATTCCGGTCACTGATGACCTGGGGGGCGTAGGGTCTGCCCCCGGCTCTGCCCCTCCCCGCCCCCCAGCTCCGCCTCTCCCCGCCCCCATTTTATCTCATATTTACTGCGATACAATGCAGGGTGGGAATTCAAAAAGGGGCATGCATACAATCAAATATAATCTTTTATTGAGATTAAATGCAGGGTGGGCATCAAAAGGGGCATGCATACAGTCAAATATAATCTTTTACTGAGATAAAATGCAGGGTGGGCATTCAAAAGGGGCATCCATACAGTCAAATATAATCTTTTACTGAGATAAAATGCAGGGTGGGCATTCAAAAGGGGCATCCATACAGTCAAATATAATCTTTTACTGAGATAAAATGCAGGGATAAAATATTAAATTATTTTTATTTAATATTAAATATATTTAATTCCATCCTCCCCTCTCCCCTTATTTTAATTTAATATTAAATATATTTAATTCCATCCTCCCCCTCCCGTTATTTTTATTTAATATTAAATATATTTAATTCCATCCTCCCCTCTCCCCTTATTTTTATTTAATATTAAATATATTTAATTCCATCCTCTCCTCTCCCGTTATTTTTATTTAATATTAAATATATTTAATTCCATCCTCCCCTCTCCCCTTATTTTAATTTAATATTAAATATATTTAATTCCATCCTCCCCTCCCCCGTTATTTTTATTTAATATTAAATATATTTAATTCCATCCTCCCCTCTCCCGTTATTTTTATTTAATATTAAATATATTTAATTCCATCCTCCCCTCTCCGTTATTTTTATTTAATATTAAATATATTTAATTCCATCCTCCCCTCGCCCCTTATTTTTATTTAATATTAAATATATTTAATTCCATCCTCCCCTCTCCCGTTATTTTTATTTAATATTAAATATATTTAATTCCATCCTCCCCTCTCCCCTTATTTTTATTTAATATTAAATATATTTAATTCCATCCTCCCCTCTCCCGTTATTTTTATTTAATATTAAATAAATTTCATTCCATCCTCCCTCTCCCTTATTTTAATTTAATATTAAATATATTTAATTCCATCCTCCCCTCCCCCTTATTTTAATGTATCCCATCTCCCCTTATTTCATCTTTAAATATATTTAATTTTATATTTAATACATGAAGGAGATGGGGAGGGAATGAGGAGCCCCTGAGGAGCCCCCTGCTTCGGCCTACCTTTTCCAAACGCGCAGGATCCAGGAGTACCCGGACGACGAGAGAGGCGACGACCGACTGAGTCGAAGAAGGTCCTAATTGCATCTGTGGGCCTCAGCGATCCAGTAGTAGAGTAGCCGAAGAGTATCGCGAGAATACGCAATCCACACGGGATTTCGCTGTCAATGCCGGCGTGATCTCGCGTTGACAACGAAATCCCGTGTGGAACGTATTCTCGCAATACTTGCTCGAACCCGGAAGTAGGTATTTTTTTAAAAATTATTATTTATTTTAATTTTCAATTTTTATTTTTTATTAAAAATCTTAGGGGGCCGTAGGGAAGGGGCTGGGGGGCCGGATATGGCCCGCGGGCCGCCAGTTGGACAGCCCTGGTTTAGAGTCTTAGTGTGAGCCCTCAGACGGCTTAAGTTGAACAAGCTACCATCAGTACGTATATATATGCCGTCTTCTTCTTCTTCGAGGTCTGCCGTAGCCCTTTGGAGCATCATGCTGAAGAAGATTGTAAATAGAGTTGATGCAAGAACACAACCTTGTTTCACTCCATTAGTTATGAGAAAGGGCTCCGAGAGAGCATCGCCGTATCTGACTTGACCGCGCTGGCCCTCATGAAGCAGGATAATCATTTTGAGGAATTTGGGGGGGACATCCTAGTCGTTCCAGGATCTGCCACAGACCTTTTCTACTCACAGAAATTATTAATACTGAAGTAATAAAACATGGTGGCCATATGACCTTGGAGATGTCTATGGACAACACTGGCTCTTCAGCCTAGAAATAAAGATGAGCACCACCCCCATAGTTGGACTACGGCTAGACTTAATGTCAGCAGAAACCTTTACTTTAATAACACAAATATTAATCAGATGCAGATTTTTTTTAGTTTGCAGAAGGTTTTTAACATTTCTGTTTCGAACATCTACTTACCTTTAAAGCTGTACTGACAGTTTCTTCAGAAGCTGCTGGAAAGGCACTTTGGCTGGACACGACCTAAAAAAGGAATTCAGAGCAAAATATATCCAGATCCTGAGGCTCTGGTGAAGCCACCTCTCAGTGACTGCCAGTATGTGTACATGGAGACAACCTGGATGTACTCCAAGTACCATCAAACCCTCCTTGCTGCATCTAATTCTGTAGGAGACCAAGCTTGAGTGCACATGAGTAATTCCTTCCCTCTTGCATGCTGGACTGCAGTTCTCCTGCCAGTAGAAACCTCCCAAGAAAATGAGAACCTCCACTTGATCTTCCGGCATAGAGTATTTTACTCGAGAAAAACCCTAACTCTTATTTCATGATAAACATTATACAATGGGTCAGCACCATATGGTAGGAGAAATACTTTTAATTAGTTTGATCTTCTGCGACCTTTGTGGTTTTTTTTAATGCTGCACCAAAAATCCACCCCTAAGAAACATCTTATATTTTCCCTTATTGCTGGCAGTCTTAATTTTTTTTTTTAAGGGAAGCTATGAAGCCCACATTTTGACCAAAAATTCCTCCATCTGTTCCTCCAAAACTATTTCTAACTTGCTCTGCGTTTGCATTTCAGAAGGGCATTAGCAAGTTCTTCTTCCATTTTTAAAAATAAAATTGGTGGGGTTTTAAATAAAAAAAATTGAGTCAAGCAACTGAAATATGTAATTTTAAATGATTTCCAGTCTACAGCATTTAACTCTCTCAGTGATACAGAATTCATAATGACATAATATTGTGAAACAAAAAGCCCAGCTCCAGATTAAAAACCTGTGGCTTACTAAAAAGAAATCCAACAAGTTTTAGACCAGGGGTGCTCATTAGGTTGATCGTGATCGACTACTCGATCCCGAAGGCGAAGCTGGTCGATCGCGTAGCCTGGAGGAGGAAGGAAGCAGGGAGGAGAAGCAGGGAGGCTGGCAGCGAGGAGGGCGGCCAGGAGGCGCTGCATGGTCTCCTCACCCAGGCAGGGGTTTCGCGGGAGAATGGGCCTCGCACCGTGCAGCCTCCCTTCCTCGCCGTGCAGCAGGCTCAATCCCCCACCCCCACCCCTCGCCGTGGTGAGCGGGCCAGAGGAGTGTTCTGCAGCCGGAGGCTGTGCCCACCAAATGGCCCCACGGCAGCGGCCAGGCCATCCAGGGGCTTTCTTCGCTCGCCTCCCGTCCCCTCCATACTCGGAGGGGGCGAAAGGGGAGGGGGGAAGGCTGCCTGTATGGCGAGGCTTGTGGAGTTGGGCCAACCTGCGCTCCACAAACCTCGCCATGCAGGCAGCCTTCCCCTCAACGGGGGATATGCAAGCAAAATCAATAACAACTATATCGTTTCCAAATGAGTTTATAAAGAAGGTGGCAAATAGCCAAAAGCCGAAATCGGCTGTAAATAAACACCACAAATAGTGCAGCAGCGATTCCTGTAGTATAACAATAAATTCAAATAAATGTCAATAATATCAACCAAAGTTCATGTCCATGTATGAGAGTTCCAGGGTCCAAAAGATATACTGCCAAGGGCAAAGTGCTGAGTCATTCAAATAAGGACACTCAACGGAGTGTATTTATAATCCAAACCCAAATCGCTGCTGCACTATTTGTGGTGTTTATTTACAGCCGATTTTGGCTTTTGGCTATTTGCCACCTTCTTTATAAACTCATTTGGAAACGATATAGTTGTTACTGATTTTGCTTGCATATCCCCCGTTGAGGCTGCTTTCAGCAACCGCCCCGTTTTTTACAGTCAGAGCCTTCCCCCCTCGCCTTTCACCCCCTCCAAGTACGGAGGGGACGGGAGGCGAGTGGAGAAAGCCCCTGGGTGGCCTAGCCCAGTCCCTTCCCCCTTTGTGCAGGCAGAGCCCTTCGCCCAAGGGAGGCTGCACGCTGCGAGGCCCGTTCTCCCACGAAGCCCCTGCCTGAAATGACTCCTTGCGGCAGGCAAGGAGTTGTATCTGGTATCCTGTTATCTTGGCATCCTGTTATCTTGGCATCCTGTTATCTTGCATCGTGTTTCTGATCCAGTTTACTCATGAGTTTATTTATTTATTCATATTTGTCTGCCGCCCTTCCTAATGGTTCGGGGCGACTCACAACATGTTATGGAAACAGCCAATACAGCGAAAGTTAAAACCACAGATAAAAAGGCACACTTTAAGATTTTTACTCTGCCACCTTTTTGGGCTGAGATGCTGCTGCTGCTGCAGTTGGGAAAGGTGGGGTTTTGTGTTTCAATGTTCTGCTTTCTGTCCAGCTACAGCCATGTGTTCCTAGTGGCAGGGTTTGAACTCCGCTGACCTTCTGTGAGTTTCAAGCTGCAAGACTGGTATTGTATTACAACGGAGAGACGTTGACAATGTGATTTATGGGGATTACGATATGTGTTGTCCCTATACATTTAGCTCCTGTTGGACCTTGGACTGTCTTCTCATTTCCTCCGTCATTCTCCTGCCCTTGACTCCGGACCGGTTACAGACTACGCTTTTGGATCATCCCACGAAGGACGTCACAGAGGACGTCCTGAGTTTGTTTTGGATTCTCCTGCAGTGATTTTTTGGGCTTTCCCTGGGTTTTTGTGGGGTTTTGCTGGTTAGGCTAGTTTTTTGTTAGTCCCATTCCTTGTATAATAATCCTTTGGTTACCCCCTTTTACATCTGGGCTTGGCTTTAATTGGTGTCTGCTTCACGACAACAATTACATATCACATTGTATTATAACAAATTATATCGCAATATTATTTGTAATTTTACATGTAACGTAAATATACAATTATAATATCTTATTAGTAGTAGTAGTATTATATTGTATTACATTACAATTATATAAATTCATTTGTATTATATATTTGTATTATATAAATTCATTTGTAATTTTTGTGTGTGTGCTCAAAGGTTGGAGTATGTTTCCGGCCTGCCCAAGTTGGAGAGGAGAAAGGCTCCAGACAATCAGAGTTACAGTTTATGAGAAGTATTTGCTCCTTTCATCCAAAAAAGAGGCAGTAAAGAGAGTGAGAAGTACCCATTTTAGGGTGCTCAGGTGGTAGCAGAAGCGACTGCAAAAGGATAAGGGCCTCTCTTTTCCACTCAAGGGCCTTAGATGAAGAGCAAACCTTGTGATTTGAATGGCGAGTCTGCAATTTAAGGGTGCGAGAAACAGCTATCCTATTGAATGAACTGGTACACTACAGGCACTCTTTTTTGGGATCTCAGCTCATGTTATTAATCAGCTGACCCACAAAGTGACCCTACAAAATACATACATATCCTCTGTTCAACTTCAATAGTTTGCTCAATCACCAGAACACAAAAAAGAGCACTTCATAGGAAAATGGGCTTTAATATGTCCAAAAGAGAGAGGGGTAGAAGAAAAAGGAAATAGACACACATATTAAACTAGCTGTACCCGGCACGCGTTGCTGTGCCCTATTCAGGAGATGAGAGAAAGTTTGTGTACGTAAGGGTTTGAAATGATGTGACTTACGTTCTTGGTGGGGTCATGGATGTGTCGTTGTGGGTTCTTGTGACGGGTGGGATGTAGAAGTGTTGTGGCTGTCATGTAGTGGGGGTGGTATTTGTCAAGTGGAGGATTTGTGGTGTGTGTTTGGGATGGTGGTTGCAGAAGAGTGTGTGGTGTTTAGTGTGTAGGTTGTTGTTGTGAGTGTGTAGTGGTAGTGTGTTGTGGATATACGGTGTGTATGTGGGGTGTATTGTTTGGTTGTACTGTGTTTTTTCTTTTTAGCAGTGTTATGTATGCGTTGTGTGTGTGTCTGTTGTGTTGTGGGTCTGTAGAGTTAAGTATCGCGAGTTGTATGGTTTTAATGTTGTGGGTTTGGTCGTTGTTAAGTTAGTGTATGTTGTTGTGGGTGTGTTTGGCTGGGCCGAAGGGAGCGGCAAGGCGGCAGAAGCGACCCCGTTCCTTCTGTCTTCACCCTGTGCCATCCGGAGGGTTGTAGAGGTGAGGCCAGCGCCCCCACGCCTCCTCCTTCTTGACCCTCCGTCCTCCGGAGGGCAGCCTCAGCGGCGGGGAAGGCTCTCTCCCCCAGGGGAGTGCAGCGGCAGGCGGGAGCCCGTTGCCGCTGCTGCTCCGTGGCGAGCGCCATCTTTTATGGCATCACTTCTGGCTGGGAGGTGGGCATGACTTCCGGTTGCTAGTGTTTGGGTGGCAGTTGCTGCCCGGACGCTTTTCCTGGCGGACCGACTTCCGGCGGAGCCTTTTCGGCTGGGCCGGAAGTGGGTCGGCAGCCATTTTTCTTGTAGTTTTTTGGGGTTTTTTCCCCGTCCAGTGCTGCCTCCCCGGAGAGTCGTAGAAGCGACCGAAGCGGCGGCGATTGGCTGGGGGTTCCGTCAGCGATGGAGGCAAAGGGATGCGGAGGAGGAGGTAAGGCTACGATCCTTCCCCCCTTGCTGCTCTTTCCTCCTCCTCTCCCTTGTCCTCTTTCTCCTTGCCGGCTCCGTTGGGCATTGCCATTCACCAAGCGCCGCGATGCTTGGTGTGAATGGCGGTTTTTGGGGGGGTCGTATTTAAGGGTCTTACGAGGTATGTAGGTCGGGGTTTTTGTGCTCCGTATGTACCTTGTGGTATGTGGGAATGTGTTTGGTGGTTGATGTGGTTCTGGGGGTTCTAGTTTTCCTGCCTATACCCGACATCACACGACCATTCCTTTTTTATATATATAGATAGTTAAATGAAGCCCATTTGAAAATTAAGCTTCAACATTCAGTGACATGGTTGTACAAGTAGTTTTGCAGCTGTTCCCCAATTTGACTCAGTATCTAAGCAGAAGTATTCAAACTTCATGAGGGCGTATACTTCCTTGGCACTTACTTTTAGCACTGACTGGTGTAGCCTGTACAGTGAATTCACAACAGCCACATTTCTCCTTTGCCCTTCTGTTAATGGTCCAATCACCTGACTAGCATCTCCTTGTGTCGACAGCTGCAGTAAGCAAATAAGGAAAACAGATGATTTCTTTTTCATTGGACTCAATCAAACATACATGTTCGTCCCTTAGCCCGCAAGAAGAAGATGAAAGGAAAAAATAGGATACATTTGGTGATCTCCAGCAAAAGAACCATCTTGCATTCCAATCTTTAGTGGTGCTTTTCAGCTCACATTTTTTAAATACAGGATAATAATAACAATAATAATAATTTATTTTTACCTCACCACCATCTCCCCGGAGAGACTCAGGACGGCTCACAAAAGGACCCAAGGTGTAAACACATACAATACAATAACTGCATGACCAATATCACAATAAGAGAGCATTTGCGCAATTAAAACTTGTGCGCCAGTTGCGCCCGTACCTTGGGAAGTCAGACTTGGCCACGGTAGTCCACGCTCTGGTTACATCCCGTATAGACTACTGCAACGCTCTCTATGTGGGGTTGCCTTTGAAGACTGTTTGGAAGCTTCAAATGGTCCAACGGGCGGCAGCCAGGTTGCTAACAGGAGCGGGAACACACAACTCCTCTGTTGCGCCAGATCCACTGGCTGCCAGTTTGCTACCGAGCACAATTCAAAGTGCTGCCTTTAGCCTATAAAGCCCTAAACGGTTCTGGCCCTGCCTATCTGTCCGAAGGTATCTCTCCTTATTAACCATCTAGGAATTTAAGATCTTCTGGAGAGGCCCTGCTCTCGGTCCTGCCTTCCTCACAGGTTCAGTTGGCGGGGACGAGAGACAGGGCCTTCTCTGTGGTGGCCCCTTCGCTATGGAACGCCTTCCCCAGGGACATTAGATCGGCCCCCACTCTCTTAACATTTTGTAAAAAAGTCAAAACCTGGCTTTGTGATCAGGCTTTTTCAAATGCGGTGTAACAGATAATTTTTTGACCTTGGAACGGCTGGACAATTGCGATCGGATAACGATTCTGGAAATGAGATATGGAGGACTTATGTTTGATTGATTTTGTTATTAATGGAATTTTATGAATGTTATAGGCTTTTAGTCTGTTTTTATACTGTATATTACTGTGGCATTAAGTTGTGCCGTTTTGTAAACCGCCCTGAGTCGCCCTAGGGCTGAGAAGGGCGGTATAGAAATGTAGTAAATATTTTTTTTTTGAATAAAAGCATCTTTATTAAGAGTTTCACAATATAAAAAAGTAAGTAGAATTACATAAGTAGACAGTGTGTAGTCGGTCCCCAGTGTTGTTTCCACTGGGGACATGGGAAAAAATTAAAAGTCCATAAAAGAAAGGAATAGAAAGAGCAGTAAAGTGAAAAGAGTTGTGCAAAGAAAGTCTGTGTGCTGGACAGGTGAAGGTTCGCACGTCTTTTCCTTGCTTCGAGACTTCCCGGTCAGTTCCTCCTTTCTTGTCTCTGAGGTAGTTAGGATCTTTGCCGGCCCAGTCTATGTGTGGAAGAGAGCATATTTTATCTCGTCCCAACCTTTGCTACAGAGGGTGTATCAGAGTTTTCTAACTTTACTTTGCTTCCTAACTTGGTATTTTGTTTATGTCCCATCCGCCCTTATCCGTCCTTTATATTCTACCCACCCTTTACTCTGAGTTCTATATTCTTTTCCTTTCTAAAGTACTCTATTAATCCTGACCAATCCCATTTGTTGTTTCTATTCTCTTTTTTTTCCTTTCTATCCTTTCTTAATACCTCAGTCAAGGCTTCCATCTGAACCACATTGACTACCTTGAGGAGCCATTCCTCCAATGTGGGTTCTTCCTGGGACTTCCAATACCTCGCATACACCATCCTGGCTGCCATGATGGTCAAGTTCAGGATTCTTTTATCTTTGCAATCCCACCCAGGATCTACTATTCCCAGTAGTAACACTTCTGGGGTTCTCAGCAGGTCCTTCTTCAGCAATTTTTTCAGTTCTAGGTGGACCCTCTTCCAAAATCTGTCCGCCTTGGGGCAAAGCCACCACAGGTGGAAATAAGTACTGGCATTTTTTGCTTTGCAATTCCAGCAATCTGGGCTGGAGTTTCTATAAATTTTGGCTAATTTATTTGGGGTCAGGTACCACCTGTATATCATTTTCATCCAGTTTTCTTTGTAACTGTGACAGCAGGAAACATCGACACTATTTTTCCAGATATATCTCCAAGTATCTTCTTTTATCTTAAATCCCAAATTTCTCGTCCATTGTTTTTTATAGCTCTCCTCCCCCTTGTAGTAAATACTGTACATAAATAAATAAGTTAAAAAATCAATAAAATGCAACAGCAGCTGCAGGTATAAACAAGTTGCAATCTGTATCTATTACATATAATAAAAGTCAGTGTTTGCAGTGGTGCGGCCGAGCGACCGAGTGAGCGACGGGAGGAATATGTGCCAGCGTTTCGATTGGCTGCCATTGTGGAATTATTTGCATAACGGGATCTAACTGGCCAGCCTCAGAACTCCAACATTCTACGGCCCCAGACAGAGGGGATTGGTTGCCACTGAAATGGAATTTCCATAACTTCCTCCAAATGGCAAACCACATTCAAACATTCTAAAGTGACTCAGAGGGAAAGGGAAAGGCCTCAGGCAGTCAGCCACTGAGGCCCACACCATTGACAGATCAGGACCAAACTTGGCAAACAGGTGACCAATGGCCCACTTCACTACCTGGTGTGGTTTAGGGCAGGAGGGGCCACGAATGATGGGATTTGCAGTACCTTCACGTCATTCACTTCCCAAACAACACTACAGCCCCTATAAAACACAAACCAGCCCCAAAATTGACAGAAAGGCGTCCTTAACTTGATTTTCCTGACTAAGCCTCGGCTCATGGGATATTGTTAGGCTTCCTTAACTTGATTTTCCTGACTAGGCCCCCGGGACTCACAGTACCTTCATTAAGTTCCTGAGACCACTACAAGCCACATAAACATCTAATAGGAACCAACCTTGGCACACAATGCCTTTCTCAAATAACCCGGGCACCACTGGGTCCTCAGCTAGTCAGTCTATAAAGTGCGAGGTGAGATAAACAGAAGTCCTCCAATATAGTCAGTAAGGATTCCTAAACAAGGTCAAAGGCCTGTTTGAAGAGCCACGTTTTCAAATTGGTTGGGAATTCTTGGGAGAGTGGGGGCTAATCCCTAGAGCCGTAATGCTCTACAGAGGTACACAAAACAACATCAGATTAACTCCCTCCACAAAAATGTTGACAGCACTTAAAAAAACCCATCAGAAATATGGCCACCTGCATCACCTCACGGTGTGCTAAGTTCAAAATTACCTTTCTTTCTGAAGCAATGTGGGGAATAGAATGAATCAATATTACCTCCAGAGGAGACTTGTGTACGTTTAAATAAGATGGTTTCTGGCAGAATGTAATACCCACAGGGAAGGAAAGGTTTATGTCTGTGGGCTTACACAAGCCTTTTGGAAAAGAGAATGTGTTTGAGACGCTGAGAGGGAAGAGAAAGAAATCAGGAATCACAGAGATATGTTTGAGAGCAGGAAGATCTTCTTTTGCTGGTGCCCCACAGGATAAATACAGAAGGCAACCCACACGTCTGATACATGATATTATTTGAGGTACTGGAATGAAAAAAGAGCACCTGCTATATCCAGGGTGTGAACCACCCAATTCAAAAGGATATTTCTACGTAAACTCACCCCACCAGCCCCAGAATGTCTTACAGAAAACAGAAGCAGCTCTGAAACTCTATTTGCAAAATTCAAAAATGTTCCTTCTCCTGATAGAATAATCTGGCCTATTTTTCTTACATTCCATAGCAAACAGATTATACAGATCTTCTATCTATGTATATAATAAAAGTCAGTGTTTGCGGCGGTGCGGAGGGAGGAATATGTGCCAGCGTTTCGATTGGTTGCTACTGTGGGATTATTTGCATAAAGGACACTGATTGGCCAGCCTCAGAACTCCAACACTCTAAGGCACCAGACAGCCTCAGGCATTGGTTGCCACTGAGAGGGCATTGGTTGCCACTTGCATAAAGGACTCTGATTGGCCAGCAAAACAGAATGCAACTGAATGCTTGAGTTAGCCAAATGACAGGGTTTTTTGGTTGGAAATGGAATGTTCATTTTCTGGGAGGTGCGGAGGTGCCAAGGAATATGCGACAGTGTTTCGATAGGTCGCCACTATGGGATTATTTGCATAAAGGACTCTGATTGGCCAGCCTCAGAATTCCAACATTCTACGGCCCCAGACAGAGGGGATTGGTTGCCACTGAAATGGTATTTGCATAAAGGACTCCAATTGGCCATCCACATTCCAACATTCTAAGGTGACTCAGAGGAAAAAGGAAAGGTCTCAGGCAGTCAGACACTGCGGCCCATAGCAGTGATGGATCAGGACCAATACAGACCACAATTACAAATTACAATACAGAGCCCCCATGACCCACTCTACACCCTGGTGCTGTTTCAAGGAGGACGGACCACAGATGATGGGTCCTGAAATACCTTCACTCACCTTCTGAGCCCGCTGCAACCCTCATCCAAAGAATGATCAAGACCAAATGTGACACACAGAGCCCCAATGACCCACTCTATATCCTGGTGCTGTTTGGAAGGGGGTGGACCATGGCCAATAGGACTTGCAGTACCTTCACTAAGTTCCTGAGACCACTGCAAGCTACCTAAACATCTAATAGGAACCAACCTTGGCACACAATGCCTTCCTCAAATAACCTGGGCACTGCTGGGTCCCCAAGTTAGTTGTAAATAAATATTGGTCCTTGGTTTCACACCTCCCCAGGTTGACTAATCACCCCATTCCTGCCTTCAAAAGAACCAAAAAATCTCAAAGATTTACTTATACATTCCCAATACTCCCTTCCGTCTCCCCATAGAGCTCTGACCCCTGGCTGCCGACCATGCGGCCATTGCCTTTGTTGTAAACAGGTCTGCAGGGACAAAACCATTTTTAGCCCATACAAACAGTGAGCATTCAAGATAAAATATTTTACCACGTGTTCCTCTGATCACATGGTCTATGCCCTAGTCTGTGATTGTGGGCACGTCTATATTGGGGAAACTGGACGCCCTCTAAAAATAAGGATATCTGAACACAAATCCAAAATTCGCAATAAGAACGATTCTATGGAACTGTACAGACATTTCCTACTGAAAAAACATTCTCCAGAATCCTTTAAATTTATGAGACTAGAAAGGGTTAAAACTCGTTCCCATGGTGACAGACAGGTTGATTTACTTAGAGCAGAATCCAGATGGATCTTCTTAATTTCGAGTGAGTTCCCAAGAGGACTCAAGGATTCTTTATCAATTAACGCTTTACTTAAGTGATCTCAACCCACACCCTCTAATTATACCGGATTAGCTAAATAAGCAACTGCAGCTGCATTCCTTACCTTTGGGTCATTGCTTCCCTTTCTTGTGAAATCCCTGTTGAATCGCTTCTTGGTATGTATTTTTAGACATCGATATATTTCTTAGTCTGTTGTGTGTTACTGGAACTTTGTGGTTTGCTTATTATGTATAATGTTTTCATTGTTAGAAACACAACCCTCCGTTGGACCAGGCGTTCATTGGTTGTCCGCTATGAAAAAGCCGGATTTACGGCGAAACGGGCGTGGCCATCTACTGAGTACCGTCCCGGTCAATATCTGATGAACTGCCACCTAGTATTGCAATTGGATGTATTTTGAACATTCCATGGTACATCAGCAGCTGCACAGAGCAGCGCATTTCACACTGAGACAGCTAACTGCCAAATACATTATATGGCTCTCAATGAAATAAATTTCCAAATATTTTGCTTTCATGGCTCTCTGAGTCAAAAAGGTTCCCAACCCCTGCGGTACAGGAATGATGAATTGTATGTGGTGCTCAAAGTTTAAGCTAGCAGAAGTTCACTTTAAATTCTAGACCAGGGCTGCCCAACTGGCGGCCCGGGGGCCGTATACGGCCCCCAGCCCCTTCCCTCCGGCCCCCTAAGCTTTTTAATAAAAAATAAAAATTGAAAAATTAAAAAAAAAACCTACTTCCGGGTTCGGAGCAAGTACTGCGAGAATACGCAATCCACACGGGATTTCGCTGTCAGCGCGAGATCACGCCGGCGTTGACAGCAAAATCCCGTGTGGATTGCGTATTCTCGCGATACTCTTCGGCTACTCTACTACTGGATCGCTGAGGCCCACAGAACGATTGGGACCTTCTTCGACTCAGTCGGTCGTCGCCTCTCGTCGTCCGGGTCCTCCTGGATCCTGGGCGTTTGGAAAAGGGAGGCCGAAGCAGGGGGCTCCTCAGGGGGGTCCTCATTCCCTCCCCCATCTCCCCTCATGTATTAAATATAAAATTAAATATATTTAAAGATGAAATAAGGGGAGATGGGATACATTAAGGGGAGGGAGGATGGAATTTAATATATTTAATATTAATTTAAAATATGGGGGTTGGGAGGATGGAATTAAATATATTTAATATTAAATTAAAATAAGGGGGAGGGGAGGATGGAATTAAATAAATTATAATTAATATTAAATTAAAATAAGGGGAGAGGGGAGGATGGAATTTAATATATTTAATATTAAATTAAAATAATTTAATATCTTATCCCTGCATTTTATCTCAGTAAAAGATTATATTTGACTGTATGGATGCCCCTTTTGAATGCCCACCCTGCATTTAATGTTAGTAAAATATTATATTTGACTGTATGCATGCAGGGGCGGGGGCGGAGCCTGGGAGAGGGCGGAGCCAGGGGCGAGGAGGGGTGGAGGCGGGGGCGGAGGCGGGGGTGGAGGCAGACCCTACGGCCCCCCAGGTCATCAGTGACCGGAATTCAGGCCCCTGGGCCGGTAGAAGTTGGACAGCCCTGTTCTAGATTATTCAATTCAAGAACTGAACACAGATGGAATTCCTCACCACTGAAGGTCACAACATTCTGGTTGGATCATGTCCAAATGTATAACTGAGGAAAAATCAGTATAAACTTAACTATGGAAATATATTTTATGGAGCAGTGTTTCAAGGTAACAGCAGCACCTGTGATATGCTTTGACAAGAGCTAATGGGGAGATCACAATTTGTCATGCCCCAGGGCCACCAATCAAAGTTGCTGCTTCAACCAATCAGCTGTCCCTTCACTCTTCCTGATTGCTCAACCCACAGCAGGGTCAGCCTATCATCATAGTAAGGCAAGCATGTCGGGAGTAAGCCTGGGAGTAAGGCCACAAAATGTCAACCCTGTTTCCCCCCACTTCTGTAGAGAGGAATACAAGAGAATTGTACTTCACATACTTGGTGTACAGTGTTCCCTCGCTACTTCGCGGTTCACTTTTAGCAAACTCGCTATTTCGCGGTTTTCAAAAAAATTAATTTAAAATATGTATCGTGATATTTTCACTGTTTTGCGGTTTTTTGCCACCACCGTTTTCCAAGGCGCTTTCCCTACTCGGTCTTCCTTCCTCCAGCTTTGAAGGGCCTTTCCTTTCTTTCCTTCACTTCATTTTAAACTTATCAACACTTAAAATAGTCTATAACTACTAAAATAATGTATAAATATTAAAATAAATAAAATAAATATAAGTGAACATAGAACCATAAGAAGAGCCATGCTGAATCGGACCTCAGCCCATCTAGTCCAGCATTCTGTATTGGCCCACCAGTTGTACACGGGGATCTCGAGCAGAAGGGAGGGCAAAACCCTGACCTGCTCCCGACCCCCCACAACCAGTACCCAGGGAAATCCTGGTATTCATGGTATTCATTTTCCCAGGGCCATCCCTGTAATTAGGCATGGTGAACTTTGAGTAGCAAGTGCTGGGAGGCGAGGTAAAGATCTACTATTAGAGAATGTGATTCTAGGAATGCTCTGAATCCTGTTCTGTATCACCTAAGTTACTCAACTGTTCACATATAGCAGAAGATATGATCCCACTGTCGGTGAAGAAATAAGATGGAAATATAATTTATTGTTGTGACGTGCTTCCACTTTAACCCTGACTTATGATAAACCTGTCAACGGTGATCGGCGCTGCTCGTGTTATTGGACCTCACGGTAGCTTTTGATATGGTAGACCACACATTGTTAACCCACTGCCTATATATACCAGCAAAAATACAGTTCCTGCCTACTTACACACTAATAACTCAAGAATCAGGAAAGGATAAATTTCATATATGTATATTGTAACTTTCATATAAGTATATCATCTACTCATTCAACAATGTAAAAATCATATGGTTCGCCTAAAGGCGCATGGAAACAGAGTATCAGTACAATAAACAATCAAATCCGCATTACTCACAGTACCCGTAGGCTGGATAATATAACACAAAGTCAAATATATATCACAATGATATTTGTGTCCCGGTAGTGAAGTCAAACATCAAAGAAAATTATAATCCTGGGCCCGATGGCCAAACGTAGAGTTGAAAATCTAGCAAAGGGTAAATCCAGGGGTATGCAGTGTCGCGGTTCCAATAATCAATGTAGAGTAACTCTGTAGTATAAAGATCAATGGGATGTCCACCTACGGGTATATCCGTGTCCGGTAACTGACCCGTTTCGAATTTCTCTTCGTCAGGGTGGCCCCATATGGGTTGACATGCAAACGATAATATTTCTGTAATATAAGCATACTTAATAGTATCCTGAAAAAATAGCAGGCAAGTAACATAGGGTTGCCTAGCCATGACAGGGGTCAGGGGGACTGCTCTTAAATGGGTGTCCTCCTTTCTCCTCGATCGGGGACAGCAAATGGAGAGGGAAGGTCTGGTTTCCAAGAGGCTCCCCTTAAGTTGTGGGGTGCCTCAGGGAGCCATTCTCTCCCCTTTATTATTTAACATCTACATGCGGCCACTTGCTAATCTGGTGTGAAGTTTTCGTCTGGAGTGTTATCAGTACGCGGATGACACCCAGCTGGTGCTGAGGATGGATGGCCGGCCGGATTTTGTACCCGATTGTTTCCAACAATGCCTTGAAGCCGTGACTGGTTGGCTACAAGCTAGTATGTTGAGAGTGAACACATCAAACACGGAGATCCTTTGGCTGGGCCATCGGGGGAGGGAGGGTGCGAGCTCCGGCTGCCTACTCTGGACGGGGAGGCACTACGTCCGTCGTCCCTAGTAAAGAGCCTGGGGGTCCAATTGGACCCTCTGCTGACAATGGAGGCTCAGGACTCTGCGGTCAGCAGATCTGCCTTTTTCCATCTGCGGCAGGCTAGGCGGCTGGCACCATATCTCACCGGAAGTGACCTAGCCACGGTGATCCAGGCGACAGTCATCTCGAGGCTGGACTACTGTAACGCCCTTTACATCGTTCTTCCTTTGTTGGTCATCCGGAAGCTCAAACTGGTGCAAAGCGCAGCAGCGAGACTCCTGGCTGGAGTGCTAGCCAGGGCTCATACTACTCCAACTTTGCAGCGATTGCACTGGTTGCCAATCGAGCACCGGATCACCTTCAAGGTGTTGGTCTTGACCTTTAAGGCCTTGCATGGTCTGGGGCCGGTGTACCTAAGGGACCGTCTATTCCCATATGTTCCCTAGAGATCTTTTCGATCTGAGGATCTTAATCTCCTACAGATTCCCTCCCTGTGAACCATTCACTTATAATCAACTAGGCAGAGAGCTTTCTCGGTGGCAGCACCATGCCTGTGAAACAGTCTACCGCCTGAAGTTCGGGCAGCGAGTAAGCTATCGGCTTTCCGGAAAGCTTGCAAAATGGCATTATTCCGACAAGCATTTAGCCTCAGTCGGACCACTCTTGGTTTTAGCAGAATATTGTTGAAGTAGTTTATACTGCATTGGTTTTATGTATCTATGTTGTAACTCGTTACGTTTCTGGGATAGTTCGATATGGTGTAAACCGTCCTACCGGAAAGGACGCTATACAAATCGAAATAATAAATAAATAAATATATTTTTGGACAAGATTTACTCCCTGGTTTATTCAGAGGAGGTTTGCCACTGCTTTCCTTTAAGGATGAGATAATGCAAGTCACCCAAAGTCACCCGGTG
Source organism: Anolis apletophallus (assembly GCA_030556195.1). Lineage (NCBI taxonomy): Eukaryota > Metazoa > Chordata > Lepidosauria > Squamata > Anolidae > Anolis > Anolis apletophallus. The sequence goes on from JARBWK010000012.1 coordinate 8,039,207, forward strand.
GGTTTACACAGCTGAATGGGGACTAAAATAATGGTCTTCCAGAATTTTAGTGCAATGATCAAAGAATTTCACCACACTGGCTCTCAACCTGGAATGGGGGAATAGATATTTTATCCTTTATCCTAGGAGGCAAAAAGGTATTAAGCCAGCCCTGTGTTATTCTCATAGGTTGCTTGCTAAAAGGCTCTTTTCAACAACTGCAATCAGACTAAAAGCCGAAGTCAAGCACTAAGAAGGTTGGGTAGATTAAAAAGCTATAGAATAGATGTGAAAGGGCTTGAAAACCTTTTAAGAAAGCTATTTGAAGTTTCAGTTGTCTGAGATCTGTGCTGGAAAATACAGAAGCGTACTTCTAAAATTTTTAGATGCTGAAGATATTCAGGTTCTGACATGTGTGAAACAACGTAAAAGCTCCGTTTTGTAGGCCAACAGAATTTAAGAACAGATATTTGATTTCAGATGGGAATATTTATCCTGAGATACAGTAGATCACAGATTCCATCTAATTTGTCAAAAGAAGCATGGCTGATTGTGTCCTATATAAGCTCTTGCTGATATATATGTATATACAGTATATATATATGTGTGTCTGTGTGTGTAAACAATTAGAAGGATGGATTACATTTCTTTTCCTTCCATTAGATGCTCTGCAGCACCTAACATCCTGCTTTGCAACAGCTGCAGAGCTGTTTGGGCGGGAAGTCAGCCTGAGGAAAACGGAAGTTCTCTACCAGCCCGCACCACAGGAAGAAAACCATCGTCCTCACGTCAGCATAGGCAAATCTGTGCTTAATTCCGTTCAGCAGTTCGCCTACCTGGGAAGCATCATCTCTTCAGACGCCAAGATTGATAAAGAGATAGATCACAGATTAGCAAAGACATAGAGTGAATTTGGAAGGCTTCACAAAAGAGTCTGGAGCAACAAACACTTGAGGCAAAGCACAAAAATCAGTGTGTACAGAGCTATAGTACTGTCTGTTCTCCTATATGGGTCTGAAACATGGCTCACCTATCGCCAACACCTACAACTCCCCAAATGCTTTCATCAGCGCTCTTTTCGCTCAATCTTAAATGTACACTGGACTGACTATGTGACGAGTGTTGCCATCCTTGAGCAAGCAGGGATCACCAGCATTGAGGCCATGCTATTGAAAACACAGCTACGCTGGGCAGGGCACATCTCTAGGATGGAGGACCACCACCTGCCTAAGATACTACTCTATGATGAACTCGCCACGGGCCAACGCAAGAGAGGCACCCCAAAAAGAGATACAAGGACTCCCTGAAACAACATCTCAGGCTTGGCCAGATTGATCACCAATATTGGTGCACCCTGGCCTCACATCAGGAGGCATAGAGACGCACTATCCATAATGCTAAGACCTCTTTCGAGAAGACACGCCAAACGGGTCTCGAAGAGAAACGACAATGCAGAAAGAACCGCAACTTAGTAATGCAAGAGATTTATCCTTCAGGAAGGTGAAAGTCTGGATGAAAGATCAGAAATCTCTTAAATGTTACTTGGTTAAGCTCCTAAAACTTATCCCTGAGCAGTTAACATTGGCCTAAAACCCTTTTTTCTTTCCACATGCGAAAGCAGATGTCTTATAATGAGTGGAAAGACAAATATTAACACTTGCTTCCATAATGGTACTTCACATTTCTCAAGTACTCATGGTACTTCACATACATGATATATACAAGAATTATGCTAGGCCAATGATGTTCAGCATTATAGAGTGGAGTTCAAGGCAGGTTGTCAAAGAGTGTCCAACAATTCAAGGGCTGATATAACATTTGAACCCGAGCCACTCATATTTCACAATTGTATCACACTTGCAGAATGGTTTGATTGCATTAATGTATCCTGTCCTTTGTTTTTGGTGATTCACAATGAATTGAAACAAATACATAGGAAGAAATGTTCACAATTGTTTTCAGATTTTTTGTTTATTTAAGAATTTTATGGCCAATTCTTAGCTATATAGCTTTTAAAAGTTGCTTGCATAAACTTTTTTATTTACTAGATTTTTATACTGCCTCTCTCAGCCCGAAGGCGACTCGAGGCGGTGTACACATGGCAAGAACTGCCCACATATAAAATACATCAGCAATTAATAAAACAACCATATAAAAACACAAATTTAGCAATTACAATTAAAATTAAAAACATACAATCTCAGCGTCTCAATATTAAAGTTCTGGTGGTGAACATTTCGGAACTCTAACAAAACTTTCAAAACTTCATTATTATTTTATTATTGGCGATTTTTAAAGACAGAACCAATTAGGAACTGCCATTTATAACGAAATTTTGAAAGTTTTGTTAGAGTTCTGAAATGATTACCACCAGAACTTTAGCAACACTGTAGAAGCAAAGCACCAGCGCCACCTAGTGTTCACCAGCAGAACTTTAGCAACACTGTAGAAGCAGAGCACCAGCACCACCTAGTGTTCACCACCAGGACTTTAGCAACACTGTAGAAGCAAAGCACCAGCGCCACCTAGTGTTCACCACCAGAACTTTAGCAACAGTGTAGAAGCAGAGCACCAGCGCCACCTAGTGTTCACCATCAGAACTTTAGCAACACTGTAGAAGCAAAGCACCAGCGCCACCTAGTGTTCACCACCAGAACTTTAGCAACACTGTAGAAGCAGAGCACCAGCGCCACCTAGTGTTCACCACCAAAACTTTAGCAACACTGTAGCCAAGCACCAGCAGAACACCACTGTAGAAGCAGAGCACCAGCGCCACCTAGTGTTCACCACCAGAACTTTAGCAACACTGTAGAAGCAAAGCACCAGCGCCACCTAGTGTTCACCACCAGAACTTTAGCAACACTGTAGAAGCAGAGCACCAGCACCACCTAGTGTTCACCACCAGGACTTTAGCAACACTGTAGAAGCAGAGCACCAGCACCACCTAGTGTTCACCACCAGAACTTTAGCAACACTGTAGAAGCAAAGCACCAGCGCCACCTAGTGAAGCAACACAGAGCAGCATCTGCGCCACCTAGTGTTCACCACCAGAACTTTAGCAACACTGTAGAAGCAAAGCACCAGCACCACCTAGTGTTCACCACCAGAACTTTAGCAACACTGTAGAAGCAAAGCACCAGCGCCACCTAGTGTTCACCACCAGAACTTTAGCAACACTGTAGAAGCAGAGCACCAGCACCACCTAGTGTTCACCACCAGAACTTTAGCAACACTGTAGAAGCAGAGCACCAGCGCCACCTAGTGTTCACCACCAGAACTTTAGCAACACTGTAGAAGCAAAGCACCAGCGCCACCTAGTGTTCACCACCAGAACTTTAGCAACACTGTAGAAGCAGAGCATCAGCGCCACCTAGTGTTCACCACCAGAGCTTGAGCAACACTGTAGAAGCAGAGCACCAGCGCCACCTAGTGTTCACCACCAGAACTTTAGCAACACTGTAGAAGCAAAGCACCAGCGCCACCTAGTGTTCACCACCAGAACTTTAGCAACACTGTAGAAGCAGAGCACCAGCACCACCTAGTGTTCACCACTAGGACTTTAGCAACACTGTAGAAGCAGAGCACCAGCACCACCTAGTGTTCACCACCAGAACTTTAGCAACACTGTAGAAGCAAAGCACCAGCACCACCTAGTGTTCACCAGCAGGACTTTAGCAACACTGTAGAAGCAAAGCACCAGCGCCACCTAGTGTTCACCACCAGAACTTTAGCAACACTGTAGAAGCAAAGCACCAGCACCACCTAGTGTTCACCACCAGAACTTTTGTTTTGTAAGTACTTTAGTACCATTTAGAACCATGATTGTACAGGCCTATCTATCTATCTATCTACACTCATGCCCACAGAAAAGGAGGGGACCGTACTATTTATTTATTTATTTATTTCAAATATTTGTACCCCGCCCTTCTCAATCCCCGCAGGGAGACTCAGGGCGGCTTGGTGACTTCTACAACTGAGGCTTAGTTGCTGCCAAAGCTCTTCGACCAAAGCTTATATAAAAAAACCTCACTTTTAGGATTGCTTTTGACTGTCTGCAAGCTCATTAAATTTCAGTATGTCAAGCAACTCAAAATATTTTTGCTTATAGTACAGGACAAGATGTGTTTTCCTCCAACCTGTCAAACAGATTTCATTGTTAAAACACAACCTGCATAATGATTCATCTTTGAACCTTATAACATTTAACACGGTATTTTAATTTTTAAAAATAACACAAATAGCAAAGGTAAATATTATTCATGTTGCATCTCCCAACACTATTATGTCCGACTACGCAATTACTGAAAATGGATTGAGAACCACTGCTCTACACTATGGTGGGCTCTTATAAAAAGAAGAAAAGAAATGCCAATTCACTGGAGGAATGGAATGGGAAACGAGAAGGGAAAGGAAACCATTGGAGAGGAAACCATGTTCTGAACCATCTGCATGTGATGAAATTTGAGATCCTACAGTCATTCTATCAATTGTTACTCTGGACAAACAGATAGTAAGATTTAAATAGCTGGCTATAGTAGTGATAAAATGTTGAGGATTGTAGTCATATGCAGTCCATATCAACTTGCCTTTTCAAGTGAGTGGGAACCCAGAAGAGGTAGTATTTATCTACAACAGTGTTTCCCAACCCTTTTTGAGCCGCGGCACACTTTTTACATTTGCAAAATCCTGGAGCACACCACCAACCAAAATGACACAAAATGACACTCTAACACAGTAATATATATAGTTAATATGTTTTAAAAATGTATTTATACACTCAGTGGGCCTGTTTTGATGAACTCAACATAGATATCCTGGCAGGAATGGCAGAAAGACACAAACTTCCCACACAGAACTCCCATAACCAAGAGAAAATGCTATAAGAGTTTGGTGGGCATTGACCTTGAGTTTTGGAGTTGTAGTTCACCTATATCCAGAGAGCCCTGTGGACTCAAACAATGTTGGATCAGGACCAAACTTGGCATGAATACTCAATATGCCCAAATATGAACGTAGATGGAGTTCAGGGGAAATAGACCTTGACATTTGGGAATTGTAGTTGCTGGGATTTATAGTTCCCCTACAATCAAAGAGCATTCTGAACCCCACCAATGAGAGAACTGGGCCAAACTTCCCAGACAGAACCCCCAGGGAGGAGGTCTCTACTTGGGGAGGGGCAGGCCTTCCCAATGCATGGGAAGGAGAGACCAAGTGGACAACGGGTGGGGAGGGGGGTGTTTGTAATTTTGTGCCTTTATCGAGGTAGGTTTCTTAGGGTTTTTATACTTCAACACACTAGACTCTCTCTCTCTCCCCCCCCCCCCCTCTCCTGGAGGTTCCAATTTCCCACGGCACACTGGTTGGGAAACACTGATCTACAAAATATAAAGTTACTAATTTTATTTATTTATTTATTTTATTAATTTCAGCTTCTATGCCGCCGAACTCCCAGGGGCTCGCGGCGGCTCACAGTAGCATAAGGCACACAATACACAGTCGAGAACAGTTAAAAACAATAGCAGCAATAAAAACAAATTAAACAGAGTTAATTAAAACAATAGTACAACATGTACTAAGAGCTAGTGCTTAATGGCAGCGGGGGAGCCAGGCCTACCCATTAAAAGCCTGTTTAAAGAGGTGGGTTTTACAGGCCCGTCTGAATGGGAGGAGGTCACTCATGGCCCGTGTTTCAGCCGGGAGGGTGTTCCACAGCACAGGTGCTATAACAAAGAACGCCCTCCGGCGAGTTGATGTCAACCTGGCAAGTTTCACCGCTGGCACCTCTAGGAGGTTAGAATCCTCCGACCGCAGTGATCTCAGAGGGCAATATGGGGTGAGACGTTCCCTTAGATACGCTGGCCCCAGGCCGTGTAAGGCCTTAAAGGTAAGTACCAACACTTTGAAGGTAATCCGGTGCTCAATCGGCAGCCAGTGCAGATCCTGCAATATAGGTGTTATGCGGCAACCTGCTGGGGAACCAGACAGGAGTCGGGCGGCAGTGTTCTGCACCAGCCTGAGCCTCCGGGTCACCGACAGAGGAAGGCCAACGTAAAGTGCGTTACAGTAATCTAGACTCGAGATGACCGTGGCTTGGATCACCGTGGCCAGGTCGTTCCGGGAGAGATAGGGGGCCAGCCTCCTTGCCTGTCTAAGATGGAAGAACGCACTCTTGCTGACCGCAGAGACCTGGGCCTCCATGGTCAGCTGGGAGTCCAAGTGGACCCCCAGGCTCTTGATGGAAGACGATGGGCATAACGCCACACCGTCCAGACTGGACATCCCTACCACCCGGGCGGCCCAGCCACAAGATCTCCGTCTTCGCCGGATTCACCCTCAACCTACTGGCTCGCAGCCATCCAGTAATTTTATAATTGGTATAAAAGTAGGGTTAAGACTCCACTAGGAATCTGTTATGATTTGGAATAGAATCAAAGCAGTGCATAACGTCATCACCATCTGTAGCAGGATCTGAGGAGAAAGAAGCCAGTTCTCTGCTCTCTTACAGCTCAACAAGGCAATTGTTGAAGATTGATCCATCCGGACAGTGAGACAGTGACTGACAGTTGAACAGGAAAGTTAACACACAGTTGGCTGGCAATTCAGGACTGTCACATCCAAAGCTGTTTTAGTCTCTCTTTGCTAGGGTTCCATTATATAAAGGGACAATAACACATTCCTCAGAGTGAGAGAAATGGTATGGCTGCTTCAGAAAACTGTAACTAGAACACCAGATGGACAAAGCAACATTTTAGAAGGCAATTTATAATGAACCATCAGTGAGCCCGAGAGAGAGAAATAATCCTATGTGCTATCCAGTCAGAAATAAGCCTACTCACTTCATCTAGTGCAGGGCTGTCCAACTTCTACGGGCCCAAGGGCCGGAATTCCGGTCACTGATCACCTGGGGGGCCAAAGGGTCTGCCTCCGCTCCCGGCTCCGCCCCCTGGCTCCGCCCCCTCCCTGGCTCCAATTTACTTACAATTGACCTTGAGTTGTGGAGTTGTAGTTCACCTCCATCCAGAGAGCACTGTGGACTCAAATAATGATGGATCTGGACCAAACTTGGCATGAATACTCAATATACCCAAATGGGAACACTGGTGGATTTGGGGGAATGTTTCCTAATACCGTTGAGTTATTTGAGTCCACACTCAAATTGGGACACACCAAAAAAAACCCAAACACCTCAATGCCGTCGCAGGGCTTGATGGGGCCTCCTTTCCCAGAGGTGGGTGGAGGAGGCCCAAAGAGCTCCCGCCCGCCCTCCCTGAAGGGAAAACAAGCCGCGGGCCAGCCGCAAAGGAAGCCATGTTGCGCCCTGCACGCGGGGGAAGGCAGCACAACAAGGGGGAGGGGGCGCGGAGGAGGGGAAAGAAGCGTCGCCAAGGAAACCGCCGTTGAGGGACCCCTCCCCCCCTCACCCAACCTCCCACTGTTTTTAGATTGATTGATTCGAGCCAGGCCCTTCCTTACCCATACTGCGGGAGCCCCGCCATGGGGCCGAAGCGCCAACGCCGCCGTCCCCGAAGAGCCCCGCTGGAGCCGAGGCCAAGCTCAGGCGGGGCGCGGCGGCTCTCCCATCCGTGGGGCGGGAAGCGAGGGGCCCTCCACAGGAAGAGGGACGGAGCCAGGAGGGGCTTTCCTGCCTCACCCCCTCCTCCCTCTCTCTGAGGGAATGGGGGCTGGCCTGGAAGCAGCCGCGAGGGAGGAGGAGGCGCGCGCCCAGGCCAGCCGCAAATCCCGCAGGACCCGGGATTTCGGCAGCTATCGCGAGACTATGCAGCCACAGACGGGATTTCGACCTCCCTCGAAATCCCATCTGTGGCTGGCGTAGTCTCACAATGCTTGCCTAAACCTGGAAGTAGGTATTTTTATTTATTTATTTATTTTATTAAAACAAGTTAGGGGGCCGGAGGGAAGGGGCTCAGGGGCCGTGTACGGCCCCAGGGCCGCCTGTTGGACAGCCCTGATCTAGTGGGATACATTCCCAAGTATGTGGGCACTAGGGTTGCCACTTTTTGATATAAGAAATAAAGGACATTTACCTAAAAATAAGGGATTTTTCACAAAATTAAGGGACACTTCATAAAACATAACGGAAGGTATGTTTCACATGGCCTCATTTTTTTCCCGCGCTCCCAGGGAAACCTCCCACCGCCATGTGTGCGAACCTCACTCTGACTCCCTCCCTCTGCGAACGCCTCCTGCCGCCGCCGGCCCACCCCTTCCGCCCTCCCTTCCAGGAAGGTCCGCCTCTTCCAGTCCGTCACTCCCGGCACGCACAACCAAATCACCCCCTCCCCCTTCTGCTTCCCTTCTGCACTCGCCTCTCTTTATGCTCAAGAGGGAGGGCTAGAGTGGCCAGGGAAGGCGCCAAGATGGCGGCGCTGTAGGCTCGGGTGAGTAAGTCGGACCAGGCCTGGTGTTTGTGCGGGGAGAGCAGCAGCTACCGGGCATTCCATTCTGGTCCTAATCTGTTTTTGTTCTGTTTTTAACTACGTTGTGTTGTGTATTCATTGTTGTGAACCACCCTGAGCCTTTTTGGGAAGGGCAGTATATACATTGAAACAATAAATAAATAAATAAATAAATAATTCATGTAGAGTTCTCCCTTCCTTCCTTCCTCACTGCTGGACTGGCCTCGCTGCCTGCTGCCACCTGTTCTGTCCTGTCAATACGGGACAAGAGCTGAAAATACGGGACACGGCATTCAGAGCAAAAATACGGGATGTTCCGTATAATACGGAACGGGTGGCAACCCTAGTGGGCACAGCAGGAACGTTCAACATTTGACATCCATAGACTGAGGACAACTCTCACAGACTCCAGAGTGACAATCAGCCACCAGCATTTTCTGTGATGAGGAGCTCAAGGCCTTGATAAAAATGAGGGGAAAAAACACACAAATAAAAACTCATTTTTTTAACCTGAAAGAACACCTCTCTAGGAATCCCTAAAGAGGAATCTATAAGAAACAACTGTAGCAAATTGACAAAACTATGTTGTCAGTATCTGACAGATGGGGAAACACAACTGCCAGTCCGCCATAGCAGGTAGCTTAGGAAGCACTTGGCTAGAGCGAAGCACAGCATCATGCCGGAAAGGGTGCACTGCAGAATATCCAGTTCATTGCTTGCTCAAATTTATGACATAAGATCTTTACTATTCACTATATATATAAAAAGAGAGCCGTCATCCTAAGTAGCCTATAGACAGCAAAACCATACAAAGCAGACACACCAAATCAGCCCACATACACACAAAATCCCGTGAGGTATGTTTACCACCCCAAAAATAAAATAAAAATTAAACAACATAACCAAAAAAAAAATAACAACTCCCATGATCCCCTACGCCACCCCCCTCTGGCAGTTTAGAGCAGGGGTGGGCAATTACCAGCCCTCCAGGGGTTTTGGACTTCAACCCCCAGATATCCCAGCCAGTTTACCAGCTGTTAGGATTTCTGGGAGTTGAAGTCCAAAACACCTGGAGGGCTGGTAATTGCCCACCCCTGGTTTAGAGTGTCTCAATGTTGGTGGAGCTGGCCAATTAGAGGCATTATGCAAATACTCCCTCAGTTAGAATGTAGAGGCTGGGAGCCACCCCCCCCCCTCTGGCAGTTTAGAGTGTCGGAATGTTGCTGGTGCTGGCCAATCAGAGATGTTATGCAAATAATCCCACAGTGGCAACCAATCAGAAAGCTGGATATATCCACATACATACAAACATTCACTTTGTTGTCCCAGGCCTGGGAATACAGTGGGACAGGACTACAATACAACAAAAGGAAGCTACAAATCCCAACTCATCCTGAGCAAACTGCTAAAGGTCTCTTAATGCTATCAACAAGAGGCAAAATGGCCATCTGTCAAGAGTCCTTTGATTGTGCTTTCCCACCATGTGGGTAGAAGGGGTTAGCCACAGACTATGGCACAGCAAAGCGTGCACGGGTCAGCTAGTTCAGTGTTTCCCAACCAGTGTGCCTTGGCACACTAGTGTGCCGTGAGCGATCATCAGGAAATTCTTCCCCCCTCCTGCCGAACAGTTTTTCTTCTCCACTCGGGCTCCCTTCTTCCCAGCCTCGCTCTGCTCACTTTGCTCACACTGCCGCTTCTGCGGGAGGGGGGAGGGAGGAAGATGTGACCCGTGTGGGCACTACTGCGCAGACTCGCCTCACGCCTTCCTCCCTCCCCTCCACAGTGCTGTCTGGATATAGGTGAACTACAACTCCAAAACTCAAGGTCAATGCCCACCAAACTCTTATAGTATTTTCTCTTGGTTATGGTAGTTCTGTTTGGGAAGTTTGATTCCATTCCATCATAGGTGGAGTTTAGAATGCTCTTTGATTGCGGGTGAACTATAACTCCCAGCTGTTGAGCAAGACCTTCGTGTGTGTCTTTCTGCCATTCCTGCCAGGATATCTATGTTCTGTTCATCGAAACAGGCCCAGGTTTCACACTGAGTGTATAAATACATTTAAAAACATATTAACTATATGTATTACTGTGTTAGAGTGTCATTTTGTGTCATTTTGGTTGGTGGTGTGCCCCAGGATTTTGCAAATGTAAAAAATGTGCCGCGGCTCAAAAAAGGTTGAAAAACACTGAGCTAGTTCACTATGAGTAGCACTTTCCCACAATAATCGACTTGGGATGAGACAGAGAAACCCAACCTGCTTCCTAAATCAAAGGTCTGCAGGGCATGGGAGAAAGGGCTTTACTCCTGTAAGGCCATGTGCACTTGAAAATGGGCAACACTGACTCACTTCTCACCCTTGTCTCATCTTGGGCAAGCGCTTTCCTCTGCCACAGGCTTGTGCTTCTGTTCCTATTTTTTGTCTGAGCCTGCTCTGCCTCTCGCTCCCCTCTCCCACCACCCGTGCTGTTCACACCTCATTGAAGCATCTTGTGCCAGCAACACTCTCCTCCTGCTTTCCACACCACTTGGGCAGCTGCTTCTGCTTCCAACACCCCGCTTTTCTCACAGGCTTCTTCAGTAATCTCCTCCCACCTTTCTCTCCTGTACGCTGCCACTCCAGTTGCGTCTTCTCTCTCCTACATGCCAGATGCCAGGCCTTGGCCCACAGAAACCCCTGAAGCTCACTAAAGACAAGTGATGCCTGATTCACTGGTGTCCCATGGAAGATGTCAGGAATGGCCAAGTATAGTGGTGCCTTTGTTGCCTCAAGAGCCACAGTGGAAGTGTCAAAGACCTGCTCAGCAGCCACAATTTGGCTATTTTGGGTATATTTATTTATTTATTTATGATATTTGTACCCTGTCACTTCTCACCCCCGAAGTGCAGCACTACAGGCCGCTACACCATAATACAGAAATGTAATCCATACAATAATATAATCCACATTACATATAAACATTAAAACCATTACATAGTCATTAAAACTAGTAGTTAAAGCCATAAAACAAAACACAGTGTCATCTACCGCTACGCCAAACCAGTCAATGTCCAAAAGTGCAAGTTACGTCTGCTGCTCAAAGGCCTGGTCCCAGAACCACGACTTTTAACTTTTTTCTGAAAGCTAGGAGAGATGGAGTCAATCTTATCTCATTTGGGAGTGCATTCCATAGGCGAGGGGCCACCGCCGAGAAGGCCTTATCTCTCATCCCCACCAACCGCATTTGTGATGCTGGTGGAAGCGAGAGCAGGGCCTCCCCAGATGATCTTAGGCCAGGGGTGGGCAACCTACGGCCCGCGGACCAGATGTGGCCTGGCAGACGAATCTGTCCGGCCCGGTGAGAAGGGCGTCGGGGGGCGGGGTCAAGAGGAAGGGGTGCCGCTGCCGCCAACCCATCGCGGGCTCTGTGGGGCCTGTGTTGGCAGACAGGCCAGAGGAGTGGCGGCTTTGGAGTGCCTGCCATCCCTGGAGGCGATCCGGGCCTGCAGTGGGAGCATTCGGCGACCTACAGCGGCTGATTGCCCTGGCGACCTGGAAGACTTGATCGTTCCAGGTCGCCAAGGCGATCAGCCGCCTCAGATCGCTGACTGCTCCCCCTGAAGGCCCGTATCGCCTCCAGGGATGGCAAGCATTCTATAGCAGGGCGATCGGCTGGGGAATGGCTGGGGGCGAGAGCGGGCGGAAGCCTGCAGCCTCCGATCGCCTGCTGCTCTGCTCTCCTCTGCTGCGGCGGTGGCTGGGTCCGCTTTGCCATCCTCTGGGCTGGGTCCATTGGGCCATTCCATCTTGGTTCGCACCTTGTCTTCTTGAATTTAATTTAATTTTAGTGGTTTTTATTATTATTTTATAATAATTTTATAATAATATAATAATAAATAATATAATATGTTATATTATTTTATAATTTCAATATATTATGTCTATATATGTATACTATAATATAATAATTATGATATTAATACTAATAATATATGAATATTTCTTGATATATTAATATGTCAATATTAATGATGTGGGATGAGTCCTTCCTAAGAATCTTCGTTCGCGAAGTAATGCCGAGAGACGATTAATGATGTGTAATATATAGTAAATATAATAAATAAATAAATAAATAAAGTAGATTAAAATGTAGTTCCGCCTCTAGGTGCGGCCCTCCACAATAGTTTTTGGCTCTCGTGTGGCCCCTTGGAAAAATAATTGCCCACCCCTGTCTTAGGCTGTGAGATGGGATGTAGAGGCAGATGCGTTCGGACAAGTAAACTGGGACAGAACTGTATAGAGCTTTATAGGTCAATACCAGCACTTTGAATTGGGCTTGGAAATGGACCGGCAGCCAGTGGAGCTGACACAACAGGGGGGTGGTATATTCCCTGTATGTCGCCCCAGTTAACATTCTGGCTGCTGCCCATTGGACCAGCTGTAATTTCCGAGCCGTCTTCAAAGGCAGCCCCATGTAGAGCACGTTGCAGTAATCTATTTGGGATGCAACTAGAGCGTGGACGACAGTGGCTAGATCAGACTTCCCAAGGGAGTTGGTTGGAAGGATTAGAGTCTTCATTGCTGAAAGGACTCTTCCTTCTAACCCAGACTGTCCTGGAATTAATAGCCACATTTTCTCGGAAAACTTTCACAAAGGGTTACAGAAAATTACAATCTTTATGGCATTCCGTTTACACGCAGATGAAGATTATGCAGATCTTCATCATCTTCAGAAATACTGATAAAAGAAAGGTATTAAGAAAAGATTGTAACAAGAATCTGATTAAAGGGCAGTGTGACCAGATAACTCTGATTTTATTTTAAAGAGAAAATTAGTAAGGGTTTCTTAGATTTCTAGACAACTAAAATTTCATATTCTCAGCACAACACATTTTATCTATGTGTAGCAGGTGGGCATGCTAGTCTATTTCAATCCACCCACATGTGAAGCTTACAGAAATAGCATCAAAGTAAAAGAACATACAGTACTTCTGTTGGCGCTCACACACTGTGAGCTAACTGCAGACATAACTCAGAAATGAAGGAGTATTTTTTTTAAAGGACAACTATTTGGTGAACAATCCTTCATTGACAAAGAGAAAAATCAGATTACCCATTTAGTCTATTCTGATTCCATCCATTGTATATTTTTTGCCATTTTTTTCCTGCTCTATGGAACAATTAGCTGTGCAAAAAGGTTTCCTGAAAATTGCATACTGTGACTAGCTCATTCACGTTAAGGCAGAAAATGTACTTCCAAAACATCCAAAGGGCTTAACATCAAACTATTCTTACAAATGTGCATGTTTCCAGAAACAGAAGGATTCTGTCATAGAGGCAGTTTCAAACACTACCACCTCCATCAACCCGAAAAGGAAGTTTGTTGCCCACCTGCCTGGCTGCCTGCTTGCTACTCTGCATTTCTCCTGGTGGATTGCTGCCTACTCCAAGTAGTGTTATAGTATGCTGTTTTATTATCCTAGACCTCTCCATTGGCACCCCCTTGTTGCGGGGGAGAGGCTTGCGTACCCTAATGAAGTTGTGAGCTATGCTGGCGGTGGCATAATAGCCACCGGTAGGGCCTCCCATGCCAGACAGGTCACAACCGAAGGGTCTGACAAAGAGTGTCAACGGCAGGATGGGCTCTCTAGCCCAGGGTTTCCCAACCAGTGTGCCGGGGCGATCATCAGGTGTGCAGTGGGAAATTGGAACCTCCAGGAGGGGGGGGGGGGGAGAGTCTAGTGTGTTGAAGTATAAAAACCCTAAGAAACGTACCTCGATAAAGGCCCAAAATTACAAACACTCCCCCTCCCCACCCGTTGTCTACTTGGTCTCTCCATGCATTGGGAAGGCCTGCCTCCCTTTCCCCAAGTAGAGACCTCCTCTTGCCTCCTGGGGGTTCTGTGTGGGAGGTTTGGCCCACTTCTATCATTGGTGGGGTTCAGAATGCTCTTTGATTGTAGGGGAACTATAAATCCCAGCAACTACAACCCCCAAATGTCAAGGTCTATTTCCCCTGAACTCCATCTGTGTTCATATTTGGGCATATTGAGTCTTCATGCCAAGTTTGGTCCTGATCCAACATTGTTTGAGTCCACAGTACTCTCTGGATATAGGTGAACTACAACTCCAAAACTCAAGGTCAATGCCCACCAAACTCTTATAGCATTTTCTCTTGGTTATGGGAGTTCTGTGTGGGAAGTTTGTGTCTTTCTGCCATTCCTGCCAGGATATCTATGTTGAGTTCATCGAAACAGGCCCAGGTTTCACACTGAGTGTATAAATACATTTAAAAACATATTAACTATATGTATTACTGTATTAGAGTGTCATTTTGTGTCATTTTGGTTGGTGGTGTACCCCAGGATTTTGCAAATGTAAAAAGTGTGCCGCGGCTCAAAAAAGGTTGGGAAACACTGCTCTAGCCTTTTGGCAACCATCCTAAGAGAAGGAAAACTCTAAATTCAAACCTGGGCAGATGGTGCTCATCTAACCCTGTAAGGTCAACCATCTAGAGAAGAAAACTCTAATCAAACCTACGACCTGAGGACCTCGCTGCCACCGTCCTAAGCTTGCTAGGCCCCGGCAGACGAACCTATGGTTTAAAGGGTGAGGCCAGTTCTGTGCACGCTGTGCTCCACCAGAGAAATCCATTGCACAGGCTCAAAGGACACATCGAACCTCCTTAGTCATCAACGTGCTTATAGAAAGCGTGGGATGAGTCCTTCCTAAGAATCTTCGTTCACGAAGTAATGTCAGAGAGATTATCCTAGAGCAGTGATTTTCAACCTTTTCTTGAGCCGCGGCACATTTTTTACATTTACAAAATCCTGGGGCACACCACCAACCAAAATGACACAAAATGACACTCTAACACAGTAATACATATAGTTAATATGTTTTTAAATATATTTATACACTCAGTGTGAAACCTGGGCCTGTTTCGATGAACACAACATAGATATCCTGGCAGGAATGGTAGAAAGACACATACGAAGCTCTTGCTCAACAGCTGTCAGTCTCTCTCTGTTTTTAGTTTTTATCACAGTCAAGCTTGAGAAGCTCATCTCACACAGATATGTCACTGTTACTCCCTTGTCTTGCTGTGATCCCAAATTGCCACTTTCTTTACTTAGCTGTGTCTGAGCGAATCCAAGATGGCGCGACCATAGCACTCTCGCATCACTTCTTAGGTGATGCGAGAGTGCTATGGTTCCATTTCTTAAAGGGACAGATGCGCCTTATAGTTTATATATGAATGAAGTCCGAAAATAATTTCCCCGTGATGATCTCTCACAGCACACTAGTGTTCCGCGGCACACCGGTTGAAAATCACTGTCCTAGAGCATGTCTACACAGGATATATTGGGCCAGAAGTTACTCTTGGACATCCACACAACATTCAGGCACTTTTGGCACCTAACGTGGGATAAAACCAGTTAACCCGCACTTCAGAGTTAATGTAAACAACTGGGCTAGTTCTATTTTGAAACGGTCCAACTATTCACAGAGACCACTACTTTCATCATATTTTCTGTGCACATAATAGCGCACAGAAAGTCAAGGCGGGACTTATCTTTTCTGTTGTTTGTCTCTCCAGCAGCCACCACGGAGCTCCAGATAGTTCATGATGGCTGCTGAGTGTTTCTGTGATGTCAGCTAAGGCACCTCAGTGTGACCTGAGGACAAGATAATACGTGCCCCTTTTTCTTCTCAGTTGTGCGGGTATATTTGCTAACATTATTTATTTACAGTATTTCACGATATTTATATGCCGCCCTTCTCAACCCCGAAGGGGACTCAGAGCGGCTCACAAGCAAAATGCAAATACAATGAACTATCATTATTGCCACAGCACAACATCAATATTACATATCACATTGTACTATAACAATATCACATTGAACTATAACAATTATATTGCAATATTATTAGTAATATTGCATGTAACACAAAATATATAGTTATAGTATCATATTATTATTAGTAGTAGTAATAATAAATTGCATTACATTACAACATTATCAATATTATATGTATACACAATATATTATACCATACTATATTATAATATCAAATGCAACATACTATGTCATTGGCTCAGCTGTGTGTTGCAATGGAAGTACTAAATGTACTAAATGTGTCCGTATGACTGATATGTGAAGGTCTGTGGTTTGCTCGTAAGAAATGTTAGGACATGCCCTCTATGGCAGCGATTGGTGTGAAACTCTCCCAATAAATTTCACGGCTGACATACAATTTTGACCAATATTTTATCTGGATTTGAATCAAAGATCT
The DNA here is from genome assembly GCA_030556195.1 of Anolis apletophallus. NCBI lineage: Eukaryota > Metazoa > Chordata > Lepidosauria > Squamata > Anolidae > Anolis > Anolis apletophallus. The sequence goes on from JARBWK010000012.1 coordinate 8,055,879, forward strand.
GAACCAAAGTTGCTCCTTACACTATTGACTCTGCAAATTGAGGGAAGGGGGGATTTTGCTCAGGCCCGGATTAACCCCTCTTGGTGCCCTAGGCCACACTTTGGAATTACGCCCCCAAACCAAACTCTACTGCACCCCCCACACCTCCTTTCCTCGCGGCGCCACGCGCCCTCCTTCCTTGAGTCAAGGAAGGAGGGCACGAGGAGGAGGAGGGAAGCCCCGCCCCCCCGGGCCGCTGCCGGGCATGCGCAGCAGGAGGACGCGAGCGCCTCTGCCTCCTCTGCCATGTTCCTGGGTGCCGCGCATGCCCGGCAGCGGCCCCGGGGGCGGGGCTTCCCTCCGCCTTGTCCTCCTTTCGCCCTCCTTCCTTGACTCAAGGAAGGAGGGCGCGAGGAGGACGAGGCAGAGGGAAGATGATAATGCAATCAAAGTGGATAAATTGTTACGAAAATGAGGTGAATTTATTTATTATTTATTTATTGTTTTATTCTTCCTATCTTATATGTAAACCGCTCCAAGTCTCTGGGAGTGGCGGTCAAAAATCGAAATAAATAAAATAAATAAATAATTTATTATTTATTTCGGGCTTTTATATCCCATCTTTCCTCAACCTCCGCAGAGGGACTCAAAACGGCACCCCATGGTGCCCCATACCAGAAACATAAAAATACAATTTTACAGCAATATGGCAATAAAACAGTATAAAACAGTATAAAAACAATCAAGTAGTCAGCAGTCACCGGTTTGAATCATCATCCAAAGGGCAGACAGTCAGTTCTATAAAAGCCGTCATGTCAGCAAGTCAACCTCATCTACAAAGGCCTGATCCCATAACCAGGATTTCACTTGTTTCCGGAAGGTCAAGAGCGGGCTGCCCAGGAAGTCGATCGCGATTGACTAGTCGATCCCGGACTGAAGGAGGTCGATCCCAACTGGATGGGGCGCTTCTCAGAAGGGGCAGAGTCAGGCAGCACCAAGCCCCACCCCCTCCCCGGCTTCAGCACTCCCAGCAGCTGCTCCAGGTTTGTGGAGGGCAGGGCCAAGCCAGCCTTGTGCTAGCTATGCCACCACTGGCTTGGCATTGCCATCCTCAAGCCTAGAGAAGCTGCTGGGAGCTCCAAAGCCAGAGGGGAGTAAGCGGGGCTTGGCGCAGCTTGGCTCTGCCCCCCTGTGGCTTCCGCTCTACCAGCAGCTTCTCCAGGCTTGACGATGGCAGTGCCAAGCCAGCCTTGTGCTAGCTATGTCACCACTGGCTTGGCATTGCCATCCTCAAGCCTGGAGAAGCTGCTGGGAGCTCCAAAGCCAGAGGGGAGTAAGCGGGGCTTGGCGCAGCTTGGCTCCGCCCCCTGTGGCTTCCGCTCTACCAGCAGCTTCTCCAGGCTTGACGATGGAAGTGCCAAGCCAGCCTTGTGCTAGCTATGTCACCACTGGCTTGGCATCGTCATCCTCAAGCCTGGAAAAGCTGCTGGGAGCCCAAAGCCAGAGGGGAGTAAGCGGGGCTTGGCGCAGCTTGGCTCCGCCCCTGTGGCTTCGCTCTACCAGCAGCTTCTCCAGGCTTGAGGATGGCAGTGCCAAGCCAGCCTTGTGCTAGCTATGTCACCACTGGCTTGGCATCGCCATCCTCAAGCCTGGAGAAGCTGCTGGGAGCTCCAAAGCCAGAGGGGAGTAAGCGGGGCTTGGCGCAGCTTGGCTCCGCCCCCCTGTGGCTTCCACTCTACCAGCAGCTTCTCCAGGCTTGACGATGGCAGTGCCAAGCCAGCCTTGTGCTAGCTATGTCACCACTGGCTTGGCATCGCCATCCTCAAGCCTGAGAAGCTGCTGGGAGCTCCAAAGCCAGAGGGAGTAAGCGGGGCTTGGCGCAGCTTGGCTCCGCCCCTGTGGCTTCCGCTCTACCAGCAGCTTCTCCAGGCTTGACGATGGCAGTGCCAAGCCAGCCTTGTGCTAGCTATGCAACCACTGGCTTGGCATCGCCATCCTCAAGGAGAAGCTGCTGGGAGCCCAAAGCCAGAGGGAGTAAGCGGGGCTTGACGCAGCCTGGCTCCGCCCCCTGTGGCTTCTGCTCTACCAGCAGCTTCTCCAGGCTTGACGATGGCAGTTCCAAGCCAGCCTTGTGCTAGCTATGTCACCACCGGCTTGGCATCGCCATCCTCAAGCCTGGAAAAGCTGCTGGGAGCTTCAAAGCCAGAGGGGAAGGGGCGGGGCATGGCACGGCCCCCTCCCCTCCCCAGCCTTGAGGGGGTAGGTAGATCTTTCTGACTTGGTTTTAATATAAGTAGCTCGCATGCTGAAAAAGTGTGGGCACCCCTGGTCAAGAGGGATACAGCAGATCTAATTTCACTTGAGAGAGAGAGAGAGTTCCATAGCCGAGGGGCCACCAAAGAGAAGGCCCTGTCCCTTGTCCCCACCAGACGCGATTGTGACAATGGGGGGACAACGAGCAGAGTCTCCTCAGATGATCTTAGGGCCCTAGGGGGGTCGTAGCGGGAAATACGTTCGAACAGGTAAACTGGGCCAAAACCACTCAGGGCTGTATAGGCCAAAGCCAGCCCTTTGAATTGTGCTCGGAAGCTGATAGGCAGCCAGTGGAGCTGGCATAGCAAGGGCGTTGTGCGCTCCCTGTACCCAGTCCCAGTGAGCAACCTGGCTGCCGAACGTTGGACTAGTTGAAGCTTCCGGGCAGTCTTCAGAGGCAACCCCATGTAGAGTGCGTTGCAGTAGTCTATTCGGGATGTAACCAGAGCGCAGGCCACCATGGCCAAGTCAGACTTCCTAAGGTACACAAGTTTTAATGGCACACTCTTTCCGAAATTTCCATTGGCCATTTTAAAATGGATTGGTCCTATCTGCTGTAGTTTCTAAAGAGGGGACAGACAATCCTTTATGTGCAAAATTACTCTTAGTTACCTAAGCGTCAGCCATACAACCCACACAGATTACTAAAGTCGTAAGGAAAAGAGATGAGGATCAACCTTACACGAAAGCTTATGTGTTTATCAACCTGTAAACATAAATTAGAACATTTTCTCTTGAAAATAACTTCATTTTAATTTTAAAATAAAATGGAAGGAATTTCTAATCCTGATGCATCATCAAGAAATCAAATACTTTCTCCTTCTCTATGTGTCTTCTAGAAAGTAGGGGGCAGCCAAAAATAAAGGTTTTTTTATGGTATACTAGCTGAGGACCCGGCGGTGCCCGGGTTATTTGTGGAAGGCATTGTGTGCCAAAGTTGGTTCCTATTAGATGTTTATGTGGCTTGCAGTGGTCTCAGGAACTTAGTGAAGGTACTGCGAGTCCCATTGGCCATGGTCCACCCCCCTCCAAACAGCACCAGGATGTAGAGTGGGTCATGGGGGCTGTGTGTGTCACATTTGGTCTTGATCATTCTGTGGATGAGGGTTGTAGCGGTCTCTGGAAATGAGGGAAGGTACTGGAAGTCCCATCATCCATGGTCCCCCATTCTCCAAACTGCACCAGGATGTAGAGTGGGTCATGGGGGCTCTGTGTGCCAAGTGTGGTCTAGATCAGTCATTGGATGAGGGTGGCAGCAGTCTCAGAAGGTGAGTGAAGGTACTTCAACTCCCATCATCCGTGGTCCTTCCCACTCAAAACTACACCAGGATGTAGAGTGGGTCATGGTTACTCTGTGTGCCAAGTTTGGGCCTGGTCTGTGATTTTTAGGGGCTGCAATTTTCTAAGGGAAATGAATTGGGTGAAGGTACTGCAAATCCCATCATTTGTGAGCCATCCTGCCGTAAACCGCAGCAGGTTTCTAAAGCGGGACATTGGGCCTCTGTGTGCCAAGTTTGGTCCTATTTCGTAATTGGTGTGGGCCACAGTGCTCTAAGGAAGTGAATTAAAGTACGGCAAGTCCCATCATCCATGGTCCATCCTCCCTCAAACTGCACCAGGATGTAGGGTGCATCTTCGGGTGTCTGTGTGCCAAGTTTGGTCTTGTTCTGTCATTGTTGGGGGCCTAGTCAGGAAAACCAAGTTGAGGAAGCCTTGTTGTCAATTTCGGGCTTGGTCTGTGATTTATAGGCACTCCAGTGTTGTTTGGGAAGTGAATGATGTGAAGGTACTGCAAATCCTATCATTTGTGGCCCATCCTGCCCTAAACCACACCAGGTTGTGAACTGGGCCATTGGTCCCCTGTTTGCCAAGTGTGTTCCTGATCCGTCATTGCTGTGGGCTGCAGTGGCTGACTGCCTGATGCCTTTCCTTTTCTCTCTGAGTCACTTTAGAATGTTGGAATGTGGTTGGCCAATCAGAGTCCTTTACGCTGGCACATATTCCTCCCATCGCACCACCACACCACCGCCCGCAAACACTGACTTTTATTATATAGATAGATAGGTAGATTCCTAAGCATGGTGAGATATTCTCACAAAGCTTAGTCTGTCAAACTACTTTCTTCCAGAACTCAGCCCCATGCATTTTCCATCAACAAGGCTGTCAGGATTTCACATGGACTTCAAGTACATATTCTACTAGTACTAAGAGTCTGATGCAGCTACTCTTCCAGTCTTAGTGGTCTCTTCAGCCACGGATACAACTATGGGACTACTCATTACCGTTGAGAGTTAAAAAAAAGGGGGGGGGGAATGAAATTGTAGAAGAAGTAGAGAGGGTGCTTGAGTAACCTGAATGTTTTCCCAGTGTTGTTTCCCAGACACTATTTCTGGATGAAGTTCTGCCAACATAAAACTTTTTGTTTGGATGCGGATGAGAATGTTCTTATGCTGACAAAATAATTGCATAGTTTAATATTTTCTTCTAACTAAATGTGTTCTGAAATTCTGGAAGCGGGGTGAAAAATACGTATTAAAATTGGGTTGTTGTAGGTTTTTTGGGCTATCTGGCCATTTTCTAGAAGCATTCTCTCCTGATGTTTGGCCTACATCTATGGCAAGCATCCTCAGAGATTGTGAGGTCAATTTTAGTATTAGTATTTTAGTATTATTATTTTAGTATTAAATTTGTTTAAAATATCTTCTCTTGGCTTTTCTTCGTGAACGCAGATTTAGGAAGGACTCATCCCATGCTTTCTACAAGCGCGTTGATGACTAAAAAGGCCAATCCGAGATAGGCAAGACCGGATGCAGAAAGCACAGCAGAAAGTCTCCTTGGGTGATGTTGTTTCCAAGTTGCGGCTCTTTCTGCGTTGTTGTTTCTCTTCAAGACGCGTTCGGCGTGTCTTCTTGAAAGAGGCCGCAGCATTGTGGATAGTGCGTCTCCATGCCTCCCGATGTGAGGCCAGGGTGGACCATTGTTGGTGATCAATTTGGCCGAGCCTGAGATGTTGTTTCAGGGAGTCCTTATCTCTCTTTTCGGGGGCGCCTCTCTTGCACTGCCCCGTGGCGAGTTCACCATAGAGTAGTATCTTTGGGAGGCGGTGGTCCTCCATCCTAGAGACGTGTCCTGCCCAGCGCAGCTGTGTTCTCAATAGCATGGTCTCAATGCTGGTGATCCCTGCTTGCTCAAGGACAGCAACATTCGTCACATAGTCAGTCCAGTGTATATTTAGGATTGTGCGAAGACAGCGCTGATGAAAGCGTTCGAGGAGTCGTAGGTGTTGGCGATACGTGACCCATGTTTCAGACCCATAGAGGAGAATAGACAGTACGATAGCTCTGTACATACTGATTTTGGTGCTTTGCTTCAGGTGTTTGTTATTCCAGACTATTTTGTGAAGCCTTCTGAATGTACTATATGCCTTTGCTAATCTGTGATCTATCTCTTTATCAATCTTGGCATCTGAAGAGATGATGCTTCCCAGGTAGGTGAACTGCTGAACGGACTTAAGCACAGATGTGCCTATGCTGACATGGGGATGATGATGTTCTTCCTGTGGTGCGGGATGGTAGAGGACTTCCGTTTTCTTCAGGCTGACTTCCAGCCCAGACAGCTCTGCAGCTGTTGCAAAGCAAGATGTTAGGCGCTGCAGAGCTGCTTCTGAATGGGTGACAAGGGCAACATCGCCAGCAAAAAGCAGCTCACGGACTAGATAGTTTAGAGTCTTAGTGTGAGCTCTCAGACGGCTTAAGTTGAACAAGCTACCATCAGTACATTAGTATATATGCTGTCTTGCTTCTTAGAGGTCTGCCGTAGCCCTTTGGAGCATCATGCTGAAGAAGATTCTAAATAGGGTTGGTGCATGAACACAACCTTGTTTCACTCCATTAGTTATGAGAAAGGGCTCCGAGAGAGCATCGCTGTATCTGACTTGACCGTGCTGGCCCTCATGAAGCAGGATAATCATTTTGAGGAATTTGGTGGGACATCCTAGTCGTTCCAGGATCTGCCACAGACCTTTTCTACTCACAGTGTCAAAGGCTTTGGTGAGGTCGACAAATGTTACATAGAGTCCTTTGTTCTGCTCTTTACATTTCTCTTGCAATTGTCTCAGGGCAAATACCATATCTGTGCTGCTCCTATTAGCTCTGAAGCCGCAGAGCTAATAGGAGTATTACGTATGTGTATAATTACCTTATACACATAAGGTAATTTAAAACAGAAATATTTTTACTAATTTTGCACATGACACAAAGCTTGTGAGTATTGAAACACCAGAAATACAGTTGTTTCTTTTTCAGCTACACATGTGAACAATTCTGGATTTTGGAGTATTTTGGATTTTGAAATTCTGGATAAGGGACGTTCAACCGGTACGTGGAAGCTTACTTTAGTTATCACTGCATGAATGGATCAATTATCTCATCCTTTTAAAATGGTCACATCTTATAAAAGTGTGAATAGTATACATAAATATCTTCATTTCTACTTCATTTTCACACTTGCACACTGAAATACTTGTATTACTTTTAGTTATATTTAGAACAGCATGCCCCTTTCCGTTAGGGGGATGAATGCGAAAAATACCACACTTATTTGGCTGAGTGAATAATATTTTGGAGTGCCTGTGACTTAGCAACAAGGACATAAGACTTCAAGTTAAAATATTAATGCTTGCTCTGCTTGTTAGTAGTGCATCCTAATATATTATTTTCTTTGAGCACAGTTGCTCATTGATCTGTTTTTAATTAAGTCGGTTGCGATATTCTGAGTGAGCACACTTAATTAAGAACTCAGTCTAGTTTGGTACTTAGAAGCTTGTCAGAAATTAATTCTATCAACATCACGTTGCCAGTTTATTGAGCTTTGTAATTTCTTTTCGGTATTCTTTAATATTGTTGTTGATGATCCTAAACTACTTAGTGCTGGATTCTCTAGATCAGTGTTTTTCAACCTTTTTTGAGCCACGGCACATTTTTTACATTTACAAAATCCTGGGGCACACCACCAACCAAAATGACACAAAATGACACTCTAACACAGTAATACATATAGTTAATATGTTTGTAAATGTATTTATACACTCAGTGTGAAACCTGGGCCTGTTTCGATGAACACAACATAGATATCCTGGCAGGAATGGCAGAAAGACACAAACTTCCCACATAGTACTCCCATAACCAAGAGAAAATGCTATAAGAGTTTGGTGGGCATTGACCTTGTAGTTCACCTATATCCAGAGAGCACTATGGACTCAAACAATGTTGGATCAGGACCAAACTTGGCATGAATACTCAATATGCCCAAATGTGAACACAGATGGAGTTTGGGGAAAATAGACCTTGACATTTAGGAGTTACAGTTTCTGGGATTTATAGTTAACACACAACCAAAGAGCATCCTGAACTCCTGCAACAATGGGATTGAACCAAACTTGGCATATTGAACTCACATTACCAACAAAAAGTACTGAAAGGGTTTGCTTGGGAATTGACCTTGAGTTTGGAAGTTGTAGTTCACCTACACCCAGAGAGCACTGTGGACTCAAACAATGTTATGTTATGTTGTTGTTTGTTTTCTATCCAGAATCCCAATGTTGGAAGGAGGCTCACCACTTTAAGGTCCCTAAAACAGGCATGGGAAAACTTCGGCCCTCTGGGTGCTTTGGACTTCAACTCCCACCATTCCTAACAGCCTGAGGCTCTTTCCTGCTTAAGTGGCTGAGGGGAAAAAAAGGAAAAGGGCCTGAGGCTGCTAGGAATGGTGGGAGTTGGAGTCCAAAACACCTGGAAGGTCCAAGTTTGCCCATGCCAGCTTTCGACAGAGACCTCTTCCTCCCTCTTCCCCTTTGCGCCCTTTCTTCCCCCTCCTGACACTTACTTTTTCTTCTACACTGCCACTTCTGCCGCCATTTTGATCTGAGGGGGCAGCGTGAGCGTATTCAGGAGGGGAGGGGGGAGGGAGGAAGACGTGACCCGTGTGGGCGCTACAGTGCAGACTCACCCCAGAACAAAGCGAGGTAAAGCGAGCAGAGCGAAGCTGGGAAGAAGGGAGCCTGAGTGGAGAAGAAAAAGTGTTCGGCAGGAGGGGGAAGAAAGGGGATTGGAGGTTCCAATTTCCCACGGCACACCTGATGATCGCTCACGGCACACTGGTTGGGAAACACTGTTTTAGACATCCGATACTCAACCTGTAGAATGACCCCTTCTATACATCTCTGCCGAGTTTTCAGGTGCTTGGGAGAAGCAGCTTATATTGGGCAGGTGAGACATAAAATAACAACAATAAATAATGCAGTATTAGATGTTGGGAGATTAGAACTATTTAAAGTCGACAACCTCACATCCTTCTTTCAAGAATCCTCGAGGCACCTTGCTGATTGTTCACTGAAAGTGACTAACATAGCCATTGTGTTATACTAGATATACAAGATGTCTGTGACAAACTAAACGGGTAAGTGAGTAGGAAATAAAGGCAGATTACTAACACAAGACAATTATGTTTACAAAAATGTAAATTACTTTCCTGTAATATCCAATACTTTGCACTTGCCTATGAATTCATTAGCACAGGCTGATATCAAAAATCGGATTACACACAGCTGTTTTGTTAATGTTGCCAACATATTAGCACCTCATTCTTAGTGTGGGGCATTTCCTCACATTAATTTTGCCATAACCGGATCTCCTTGAACAATCTTAAGGAAAAGACTCCCTGCTATCCACATCCTCGAAGAAGAATCAAGTATTGTCTGCAGACTTATCAGAAGAACACGGATTTAAAGGCTAGGTATCAAAGTGCACCGGCTATCTTTAGGGATGGAGGAGCCCTTGCAACTTTGACTGATTATAATTTTTCCCAAGTAGCCAAAACCGTTTTCCTTCGCGGTGCTTCTTCTCAGCCAGGCACAGGCCTGGAATAACAAAGAGATCACTATAGAAACAGAATTAAATGAGGACGGGGAAGCATTACTGGAGGGTGGATCGAGAGCTTTGTGATTATTATTATTTAGGAAGCATGTCCTTGCATGGCAGGTACCTCACCTGTTTTTTCTAGCACAGGGTTGGAAGTGACTATGTAATGGTTGCATTCTAAATAACTGTCACTATCTATCTTCTATCTATCTATGTATATAATAAAAGTCAGTGTTTGTGGTGGTGCAGAGGGAGGAATATGTGCCAGCGTTTCAATTGGTTGCTACTGTGGGTGTTGTAGTTGAGCAAGCTGAGCCTGTAGTTGCTACAGGTAGTAACAGGGAGGAGGATACTTTGTCGGACATGTCACTTGAAGAGGGAGGTTTGGGCAGAATTACTGCAGCTGGGAGGAAGAGAGCTGCAAGTGTTGTGAGTTTGGAAGGTGCAGAACAAAGGAGAAAGGTCCGACAAATACTTAGGAGCCTACCAGTGATGACACTTTTGAGGGGTTTGAAGCAGAGTTAACCTCAGAAGAGAGTGATACAGAGCTGGACTCAGCGTTGGTGCAGGATGTCAGGAATGTGTTAAATGCTGAGTCCAGCGAAAGCTCATTTTTTGGCTTTTCAAGTGATCCTGATTGGCCTAGTGGGAATGTTGAGTCGGATTGGGGTCCTTTAACTGTTCAGCAAAGGTGGGAGGATTGGAGGAACACTCCCAGGGCTGCAGCTGTGGGGACTGAGGCAGATTTGGGTGGGGAGTCTGATGACTCTGAGTTGTAAGGGTATAAAAGTAAGGTCTGGGGATTTGGGACTCTGCGGTTGGCCAAGGTGTTGCTGGTGGGTTGCTAGTTCCTGTATCTGGTGCTCTTGATTCTTCGTGTCTTAGTTCCTGTTTCCCAGCGAGCTGTGAGAGTATTGGGCTGTTTTCATGTTGGATTCTGGGAGCTGCTATGGCAGCTCTAGCTGACACTGTTGTTTGTTGGGGGGTTGGGGCTTAAATGTGTGTTTTTATGTTTAGTGACTACCGCGTTTCGTTTGATCATTTCCTGTGTTGCTGTGAGTGCCTGTCTCTTTTGGTATTGTATAATGGGTGGAAGGGGTTGCTGTGGGTTGCGGGGGCTTTGATGTGTTTGTATACTTAGCTCCTGGAATTTGAGAAGCACTCCTCCTTTCCTTCTCGGACGGATCTTCGCATTACACAGACTTCGAGCCGGGGATAAAGACCAAAGACTATGAAAGACGGACGTCTTCTCTGTTTTGTTTATAGGCTTTTGGGTGTGGGTTTTTTTTTTTATGCCGGACTGTGGCTATGTTTTTGTTTGAATAAACTGTAAATACTTTTACTAGCTTGGCGTGTCTGTGAGCCATCTGTGGGAGTTTCAACAGTGGGATTATTTGCATAAAGGACACTGATTGGCCAGCCTCAGAACCCCGACACTCTAAGGCACTAGATTATTTGCATAAAGAACTCTGATTGGCCAGCCGCAGAACTCTAAAGGAGTAGGCAGAGAAGGGTTTCTTGGAAAATATTCAAGGTTTATTGTTCAATCCACATATTTCAAAGTTCAAATAATAGGGTAAGTGGAATGTATGCTGTTGTAAATCACAGGTTACACACTTTCCAACCAAAAAGTCCCAGGTGCTAGTACAACATCTCTGTATATCAATGTAGGTTGATTGTGTTTTAATCACTTGTAGTCTCTAAACAAATGGAGTGCGGGACAGGCAAAAAGGAAATAAATAAATAAATAAAAGTGGTAGTAAACAAATGGGTCAGCCAGGCCTTGCCTTGTTCGCCTAATTAGGCTTCTTCCGGACCCCAAAGTAAACAGAATACAGTGCAAAGAGACAATTCGGGCGTTCGATCATACCGGTGGCTGTGCCCACCTCCTCCAGGATGAACATAATTGCAATATTATATTGAACTCTCGGACCAGTGGAATTGTCTCTTTGCACTGTATTCTGTTTACTTTGGGGTCCGGAAGAAGCCTAATTAGGCGAAACGGCAAGGCCTGTAGTTGACCGTTGACCCACTTCCTTTCCGCCTGTCCCGCACCATTTGTTTAGAGACTACAAGTGATTTACACATTGATATACTAGCACCTGGGACTTTTTTGGTTGGAAAGTGTGTAACCTGTGATTTACAACAGCATACATTCCACTTACCCTATTATTTGAACTTTGAAATATGTGGATTGAACATTAAACCTTGAATATTTTCCAAGAAACCCTTCTCTGCCTACTCCTTTGACGTTTTCCGAGAACACCCAACCTTTTTTCCAGCCGCAGAACTCCAACACTCTAAGGCACCAGACAGAGGGCATTGGTTGCCACTGAGGAACTATTTGCATACAGGACTCTGATTGGCTAACAAAACAGAATGCAACTGAATGCTTGAGTTAGCCAAATGACAGTTTTTCCCCGTTGGAAATTGAATGTTCATTTTCTGGGAGGTGCAGAGGCACCAAGGAATATGTGACAGCGTTTCGATAGATTGCCACTATGGGATTATTTGCATAAAGGACTCTGATTGGCCAGCCTAAGAACTCCAACATTCTACGGCCCTAGACAGAGAGGATTGGTTGCCACTGAAATGGTATTTGCATAAAAGACTCTGATTGGCCATCCACACTCCAACATTCTAAGGTGACTCAGAGGGAAAAGGAAAGGCCTCAGGCAGTCAGACACTACGGCCCACAGCAGCGACGGATCAGGACCACACTTGGCACACAGGGTCCCAATGGCCCACTTCACAACGCGACCCTCACCCAATGACCAATACAGACCAAAATTAGCACACAGAGCCCCCTTGACCCATTCAACAC